>JAQFVV010006480.1:283862-351362 GCA_028023455.1 Epiperipatus broadwayi | reverse complement strand
TTTGCTAAGATAAGAATATATATTTTTATTGCAAATTAATTAGCAAGTCTTGAAAGTTAAAGTCACAACATTCCATTGTAGAAATAATAAACACCTCCATACTTCCCCATTCTTTTTAAATTCATATAAATAAAGATACAATAAAAGACAAATGCCCCCCAAGATGCATTTCATGCTAAACCAGCACTCATCAGTTGGCCCAGGTCACTATCACTCATATATATCTTTATTATATGCAAAGTATTTATCTAGAGTAAATTGTTACTTTTTTATTTACCATTGTCAAACTTCCTCCACTCACAAAATGTATCAACAAGATCTGTATGGATAATTAAAATCAGGGAGGGGATATAAAAAGCAAATATATCATGCATCAGAAGTCTTAGATCTTCATCTTCTAAAAAAAAACATTTTACTATAAAATTAATTTTTCTGTGAAGTCATAAAAATTGCACCAAGCTACTCTCACTAGCATATTGAATTATGTAATATGTGTGAGTAGAGAAAGTTCATTTGCCAATATTTCTTCCTTCCTGAAATATTAAAATGCTGAGAGTGAAGCCATCACCTACCTAAAACGTTGAACTCTGGACCAGCTACAAGCTGTGATAATTATAATTGATTCCTCCTAGGAGAATAAAAACAACCATGCATGGTAATGTACACAATGTTATAAATTGAACAATTCAACTTTCCAGTATTTCATAACTTAAAAGTCATCACTTTTTAAGATTATAAGGATAGCAAATGTTGTATTACATCAGACTATAAAAAAAGAATCTGAATCTTAAAAATAGTAGTGTTTAATAGCCATTTGAATTTATTTGTTTTGTACTGTTATTCTCTATTTAGTTTTTAAAATAATCATAATTTAATAAATCATAGAAATATGACTTGCATTGATGTCTACTTTAATTTTGTTATCTATGGGATAAAATTTATTAAATTCAACAATTATTACTTTACCAAATAAATTGCCAATGCCGTATTAAAAAATACAATCCTCCAGGGTAGCAAATAATTATATAATAGTAACTAATAAAGATAGTGCCAGTAGATTCTTGTATAGAATTCTGGTGCCTTTCTGCTAAATATGCATATATTAAAATAAAAATCTTATCAAACGTGTATTTTTATTGAAATGGAAAAAGACGGAAAATGTTAAAGTAAAATAAGTATGTGCATATTTAAACGCAATGGACACCTAAAAATGCTATGAACTAATTAGGTGAATTATTTAAAGATGAGAAACTCTGATTAAACTTTAAATAATGCTATAGCAAATTTAATTAAATGCCATTGGAAAACATGTATTAAATTCCTAAAAAGAATCATCTGAAAAAAGAAACGAAATTAATTAAAAAGATAAGAACTCATATTAATTTCATTAAACTAAAATGCAAGTCGGAATGTAATAGCATTGGTACTACCATGTGGTACCAATGGATTCAACCAATGAGATTATTAAAACAAAAACTGTAACTGCGATCTTCACCAGAAGTGGGAAGAAAAGATTATTAGCTACTTGTAGCATTTGAAGAATGGACATGTTTCTTCCAATGACAACTATTATCAGCCTTGCCAACTGGCCTCTCCTAGAACTATTCTTGGACTCAACTAATTCTTGAGGCAGCAGTACCTGGTCATAAAATCCACATAAATCAAATTGTATTCGTATGTGATAACTTCGAATATTGAAAAACTGGAACATTTAGTATAACTGTTTATAATAATAGAATTATCATTAATAAATTGCGTGTCACCTGGGATTATATTAGTGTTATTTTTTCCAATTAAATTTGCAATCCAGCTGTGCAATAATTTGGTCACTGCTGGACACAGCACTTTCAAATAAATTAAAAGCTGATTCTCTCCTCAATTATTATTAAGTTTAGTTACATTAAGCGGGATTGTGTGGCCAGGAAAAATAAGTGCATTCGATAAAATTACCTGACATATTCTAATGAAGGAATTATCAATGTGAACATAACTTGGTCACCGAATATGAAGAACATAAATCATAGCAACCCTAAGATAATGATGGATGGTACAATATATATATATATATATATATATATATATATATATATATATATATATATATATATATATATATATATATACTAAGGCTTGACTTTGCCTGCATTAGTAGAATAAAAGAATGTAAGGTAGTTGATATTTAAAATATATTTAAATAATATTTACATGACATAATAATACATGAATTATCAACCGATGATTATAAAATTGTTTAGCTACTTCTGTGATTCTGAATACTGCTTGTCACTGAGTCTTCCATGCCATCACTGTTCTGTATCAACTGCAGTTTCTTGCACTGAATGCATTGCTCATGCCCTACATAAATAATGTGCAAAAAGTGTTTTTTTTTTGTTCATGCCATTTTCGATATTATATAAGTAAAACAATGTTAATAGATTTCAAATTTATCTGATGTTCAATTAAAATGTTTTAAAATATTACTTAAATGTTTTGCATATTCTATTGAACAATGTTATTTTTAAAAATAAAATTTCATTTACCACATGAAAAATATATTTACACTGAAATTCTAAAAATAATATTTGAAGGCAAGGTGAATAATCTTTCTGAAATATCTCACACATTTAATGTGTTACTTTGCTTTAAAAAATAAAATGTTTGTATTTTTGTTAAAAGATAATAATTATTTGAATAGTTTACATTTTAACATTCTTTATGAAATGCACCATATATTTACTTTCTCACTTTTAAGTTTTGTGTAAACAATAATTCCAAACCAATATAAATCTTACTTAATCTGAAAATATATTTAAAGGGAAATTTAAAATCGTGTATTTAATTAATCACTTGAACAATGTCATTTAGAAAAGTAAAATGGTTTCCATTTTTTAAAGACAATCTTACTTTATAATTGATAATTAATAACAATTTGAAGACAAGGTTGTTTTAAAACATTAATTAAAAAAATGTTTCATACAATAAAATGTTTTTTTAAAGTTGATAATTAGTTGAATAGCTTAAATTTTAACATTCTTTTTAAAATCTATAAATTAATTAAATTTCATTCACTTATTTTTTTAAATGTATTAAACTAATAAAATTCTTTTAAAAAAACTTCAAACTTCTAAACAAAAATTTCTAGCCTGAAATAATAATTCAAAGACATTCTATAACATTAAAGGACAATTTGAAGACAAGGTTGTTTTAAAATATTATTTTCATACATTCTTTTGAGCAATGTTATTTTTTAAAAATAACTTCATTTTAATTTTTTTTTTGAAGACAATTTTTTTAATTAAATTTTATTTACTTACTTTTTTAAATTTACTTTAAACTAAATCTTTAAAAGAAAACTTTCAAACATGTTTAATCTTTTAATTATTGCTGCCCATTTTTTGATTACATCTGAAAGCATTTGAGTCCCCCCCCCCTACTTTTATATTACAAATTACCAATGGTTTTAAACAATTGCATACCATAAAGCAAAAATTTACTATCAAATTCTATGCAAAAAAAGGAGAAAAATCATTCAAGATTCATCTAAATAGGTTCAATATTTGTTGAATTATAAAGCCACAAACAAAAAATCTTTCAGAGACACATGCATGCACATACACATATATATATAGGAGAGTTTATGGGTTTATATTTTCTTTCAAAATAAAAAAATAATAAGTTTTATTTTTGATGTGAAAATCCAATGTTTTCACTAATAGCAAAATTCGTATAAAATACAAATTTTTTTGTGAAATAGTAAATGGGCTTAGAATGTGAATGATTAAGCCAGGGAGAGATGTAAATGACTAGTACTAAATACCATCAATAGATGTTAATATTTTTGTATTGATTTTTTAATTTAACAAATTTTACAGTAATAATTTTTTATGAAAGCTCATCAAAAATATATATTTTATTCTATCCTTCATTTGATCTAATTAATATGAGAATTTGGCTAAAGATTAGTGATGTTGTCATTAATGAAACAATGATTAAAATAGTATGAGATAGAGGAAACTAAAAATCTGTCATGGCTCAAATAATTCAGAGCAGTTTAAATCAAATTCTAAAACAATATGAGAATTTAACACAAATTTATATCATCATATTCTTTAATGCATAAACATGAGTTGATTTGATTGTTCGACTTTATTTTTTAAAAATAAACTTACCCCCTCCCCCCCCAACGATTTACAAATGTGTGTGTATATATATAGCATGTGTCCCAATGTAAAGGTGATTGTTTCCCTCACCAAGCTGCCTTAATTGCTATTTTTAAACCAGAGCATGTCTATGTATTTGCATAGTTTAGCTGTTTTCTACAAAAAGTTTAAATTACTAGCTGTTTAGATCATGAATTGGAACATAAAATGTGTCTGTATTTCATATCTTTATAGATTGTCTTAAAAGTGTCCTCTGACACCATAAAATCTTGCAAACTATCTAAAAACATTCTTGGTAGCATTGTCAAAAGGAGTTTGAATCAGTTTGTATGTTTCAATAGCAATTTTGTCAATTTAAAATGAATGTTATTGTTATTCCAGATATGCTAGCACCTTAAAAAAGTTTTGATAAATAAACTATCTCGATATATATATATTCTAACCTATTAAACTGTGACTTCTATTAAAATAAATGAGCGAATTCAATAAAGAGAATTCGGAATTCGGACGCTTCCGTATAGCACGGTATAGGACGGGTTACAAACCCTATATTTTACTTAATATAGCTCTTCGTTAGGTTAGTTATAATAATTCAGCTACAGCGATATGCAGTTCAGACAGAGATAGAATTTAAAAAAATTATCATTAATAAAATAAATTTAAAAAGAAAATTTAGAATAAACTAACATTCTTTCTCAATCCAAAACACATTCTCTGAGCTGTAAGTACTTGCACTGTTCGACAATGATGATGATGATTTCATGTCATTGTTGATATTACTGACTAAAACAAAACATTCATTAATTTTCCAATCTGATCTCAATATTTTTGTTATTATACAATTAGATGTTTCAATCTCTTAAGCCATGCCACGCTTGTAATATTGATCATAGTGAATCTATTCTTAATTTAAGAGCACTTATAATAATGACACTAATCTCAGGGTTCTCTGTTATTTTTAAAGAAAAATGCTCGGCAGTATTGTGTTGTCGCATATGACTGACATTCTGGTCGGCTATAGGAAACATTTACCTTATTTAAATTCCAGGTGTCTTCATCCCCATATCAACTATTATAATATTTAACGAGATGATAACCATATTCAATAACAACGCATAATTTTGAATAATACAGCCCTTTTTAATCCAGAATCTCAGTCGGAATGATGAAAAGACAAGGGTGCTTTTGTGTCCTTCCATCATCCATGACAATACAATAATTTAACTAAGATTTATTACTTAGACACTTCACTTAAATGTGTACGAAACAATGTGCAACCAAAACCTACTAGTTTGGGAATAAAGTGATTTTACACACATATAAAATAAAATGTCTTGGTCTGAAGTTTTCAATTCCATAAATAATTCTTATTAAATTAAAATATAATGAAATATTCTGATCTGCCTACAATTGTCTATCTGGTGTATTGAATTTTAAGAGTTCATAAATGATTTCGGACTCAAGAAAAGTATTGCAAGTATTATGCAAATACACTTTTATTTAGCACACAAGAAAAATGACTCAAGACAACTTGTAACAAGACTATAATTTATTATTAAATTTTAACAAGATTATAATATATTATTACAGTTTAACAAAACTATCCTTTATGATTAACATAATAAACAAATATATACAATTTATTCGATCCCATATGGATAAAACAAAATATAACTAACATTAATTCGTCTATACTTTTAGACTTGGATTCGAACTACTTCTTCATCTTTTTACATTTATGCAATTTGAATACACAAAAAAAAATAATACATTTTATTATCGATACATCAACTCATCCATTTAATGTATCTTATGTGAACGGCTGCTTAACTTTATTAACTAACTATTTGTTTTAAAATAAAAACAATCTGATTCTAGGCAATACGTACAAACGATTTTTTTTTTTATTATCATATCTTTAATTAAATGATAGTTTTTATTTAGATAACTTATTATAATTTATGGGTTATTTATCAGAAGTTACACTTATTATTTTAATGTTTACCTTAATAACAACTGAAGTTGTTATACCCATTGTATTCCTCATTATAAGTTATATTGTGAGTGCTACTTAATCATTAACCCGAATTAAACCTAGTATTTGAACCCTCCATTGGCAAATAAAAATTTCTAAATCACGCAATTTTAACTTACTCTCTCCATTGACTTACGTGTGGATTACCAGCCCTATTCCGCCGCACAATCCAGACATTGATCATATATACTAGCACGCTATTTTTACTAAATGGATCTTGAGGAATTAACCTCCAATATACCCGTTATCTTGCCATAAATTTCTAAACAAAACACAATATTCAACACATTCCGTGGTGGAATTATCTCTATTTTCTCATGAGGAATATGGAATAACACCGAAGGTCTGTAGAGTTAACTACTATATTAAAATAGTTTGGTGGGTCCTTGCCTCTTACTTGGGCATAATAGGAACACACACCAAATATAATCCTCTCCTGGGATTTTAACGAATGAAATACACTAAATACGATATAAATTACTATAAATTACTGATCGTCCTAACTCTGAGAAGCGATCACTTGGGTTATAAACATACCCAAATACTAGATTTATCTATTCCCCTCATGGAAAATAAAGCTTTTGGGGAGATCATTTTCCATCCCACAAAATAAAGACATTACAATTATTACTTATGCGAATCTTAAGCATATACCAATGCTATATCGGGGCAAGACCAGCAAATACACTAATTACACTAAATTTATGTTCCAGGGTATACTTAGATCAACGTCTGAAATCAATGGATATCACAGAATTAACCATAATAATTTTTACCTTTGCCAAAGAAACATTCAACAAGTAATTGGTAGTATAGTATCTTGAACTAAATTAAGTGAATGCGTTAATAAAGAATAATTGGGAATAAGTTCTTCAATTAACATAGTATAAATTTGTTTCAAACTTTAAATAAGTAATATCCTGTATAGCACTTCTCTTTAATTACTTCTGATAATTTTAACTAGATATTTTACCTATTAAGTATCTAAATTTTTCTACTTTTACACATCTAACATATAAATTTATACCCATAATTGCATATCATAAGTAAACACATTTTATAAAAAAAAAAATTTTTCATGTCAAATATAAATTTAACCTAGAATAATTACAGGAAAACATACCTTTATGATTACAAGGTCATTTAAATATTACTTGACTATACAGCCTTTAACCTGTAGATATAAAAAAAATACACATAATTTTACAAATTAAAAAAAAATCATTACTTAACAAGTGCTTATTATCTCACTAGAAAAATGTTTTTCCGTTGGGCAATTTATCTAGATGAAGAACTTGATCCATTCGTAGTTCACGAAGCAAAATTTAAAATAAGAAATACATTTTATTATTTCATTTCTATAAAAGTTGCCTCCATTCTGGTGCAATTAATAAATTAGGCAAAGAAAACATAGCAGCGTTGGATGTTAACTCTTCCTTGAATTAACTGATATAATTTTGGGATCCAAGAAAACAATACATATTTTAACATGACGAATATTTGACAATAAACGATCACATATACAATTCTTTTCTTTTTACTATTGGCGATACGTATCATTTTTAGCTAGCTGGCTTATGAATAAAATTAATGCGCGAATTTTCCAAAATACTATTATTATAACGACTGCAGCTGACTTACGTGGATATAAAGTTTTAATGACTCCAGTTGATGTATAATATAACATATTATATTATGGTTATAATTAAGTCACTAATGTTTGTAGTTTTTTATTCCTACTCTAGGAATTATAATTTTTCTTTAATAATGAATTCTCCGTAAATTGCACACATACAAATTTTCTGATATTTGCCTTGAGAAAATTTATATTTTCTTTTTTAAAAAATATACAGGTGCATAAGTAAATATCATTGATCATTAATATTATTTCTAGATGATTTTCAGTGAATAAAACATATTTTAAAGTGGGGAACTTACATTATTTTCAAAGCAGACAATTTCTTTTAGAAAGAGCACGCGAAATTTTCTAGTTAACTTTTCTTGGCTTTTATAATATTTCTTTTAATGATAATTCTTCTTTTATACCACGAAAAGATTATTAAATGAGGTAAAGTAAACAAATAATTGATTATTTCCTGGAAATTACTTATATTACTTATTTTAAATATAATGACACTTTCCGTGATTGCTGTAGTTAATACGGTCATTTTGAACTTTAGCATAAGATAGTACATTTTTGCGTATAAAAAGCTTTAAAATAGGTAGATGGCAATAGAAAACAGAATATCTTATCAAATAGGATTAGCCATGCATGATATTACTAAAAATTTACTTGACTTATATTTATTTCTGCAATAAAAAATAATAAAAAATTTGTTACCGAATTTCAGTACTGCTTCCTCCTTGTAAAACTAATGTCAGACTAAACTTTCTTCAAAATTTGGCGGTCTTCTTTTAGCGACCTCTTACAGAAAAATAATCATTTAATTATAACATAAACAAAAGAAAGGAAAAAAAAAACTTATTACAGTCATATAGTTTTCCGTATGATTTAAATGAATTACAAAGTAATTTGACAAATAATGAAAAATAATAAATATACTCAATTAATAATTAGTGATGTATATTTCTTTTAAATATGATTTTCTACAAAAATAAATTATCATCTAAATTAATTTAAAAATTACCAGAAGTTATTGTGCTTTATTATAAGATACTCATCTACTCGCCCCCCTCCACCCATCCAAAATCAATTACTGTTTATAATATGTGCTTTTATACTATATTAAATTGCTCTTATTGTTAATATTTTCATTAAATTATTCATGCTCTTCTTCAAAATGACATTGGATTACCAAATTTATTAGTTATTTGCTTAAAACACATTAAAGTGAGTAAATAGCATACTTTATTAATCACTTAATATTATTATTATTTTACTTTTTTATTTCCTAGAAAAGGATAGCATTGTTTTCCTGTGGAAATAATGCTAAATAAACCAAGTGTCAATAACACTAGGTTACAATATATATATATATATATATATATATATAACATGTTATTCAGAGATGGCACTTCAAGCAACAAAGAGATAGATGCAGACATCTTTTTGCTGAGACACACTGATATATATATATATAAAGACGTTTCTTGCTTTATAGGCAAAGAGTTTGGAAAGAAATGACATTCTGATGCCTTTATTAATTAAAGTTTTTAATCAAAGTCTAATATTCACTTATGATTGATTTAAATTTTGGTTATAAAGTATTATTTTTTATTTTGTTTTGGTTTTATTTTGTTTGTTTGTTTGTTGTTGTTTTGCCTATCAAAATCAATTTATAAATAAATATTCTGAACTATATCTGCAACTTAATGTTTAGTATGAATTTTGAGTACAAACTGAAAAAACATCTAAAAGAATTAGAATAAAAAATTTAATTGAATAAAAAAAGTTGTAATTTCTTAAATGCATTTATATTGTCTATCGCTTATAATTAGGGAAAAAATAAAATTTAAAATTTTAATCGACGATCGGTTGAAGCAAAATAATTAGCAACATTTAGTACTAAATATAAGCAACAGACAATATCAAAGCATTTAACAGATTAGTCTTGAATCACTGTCAATATACCGTTATGCATAACGTAGAAAAATGGATGAAGTTGCTGAAATATTGCAGACTCTAATATGTTGCAGTTGTGGATAATAAGTTCAAAAAAGCTGCTTTTCATTATATCTATTTCAACTAATCTAGTTGTCTATAGAGCGAGTTATTCTGCTTAATTTATTGTATTAAGAATAATACTCGAAGCTTTTAAAGAACTGACATAAATAAATATAAAAAATGAATTGTAAATCTTTAAAATATAATGACATGCTTATAAGACATTGTTATGTTTCTCCCCTCGATGAATTAGGCATCCGAAGGAAGTGAATACTTGCAGGCTTTCTTTTAAAAAAATGTTTTGCTAAATTTGAGCATGATTTTCTGATAGAGGACAGACTCAGTTTCCGATTTCTATTGCAACATTACTTCAAAGATATTATAAAGAGTTGCAATATCGATTACGTTTATTAAAAAAAAAGGATGATAAAAAAAATACTTTGGAAAGGTGCGTTAATATGAAATGCTTTAAAATATTTCAGGAAAAAAACCCATCTGCAAAAGCTCTTAAAGAATAGTATGCAAAATATTCATGAACAGTTTAAATTACCTTATATGTTATATTTATATAAATATTTTTGTGGTTCATGGTTTTTTATTGTTAACCTCGAAATATATTTTTAATTATTTGTCTTACTTATTTTTATTTTTTTACAGAAGTAAAATGACGCTATTTTTTTACAAGAAATTATAAATGAATTAATGACATCTTGTAATCCTTCATAAAACTTAAAAAACAATTTGTCATTAATACTACTTAAGATAAAATGAATATTTTGACATTTTTATCTTGTATAATTAAAACCATTCATAATTTTTCTTGATAGTTTCAATTTTCGACTTTTAAATCGTAACAAATCATTAAAAAGTATAATTATTATATTCTGTCAAAAAAATGAAAATTATTTTATCTTTTGTTAATTATACATGTATGTGTTTGCGGGTATGTGCAATCTCTTATGTTTTTTGTGAAGGAGATATATAATTTTTTCTATATAAAAATTGTGATTGTATACTAACGACACTTTCTCTACCTATTTTTAACATGAAAATGATATTTTAAAAGTATATATGCATTTAAAAAATATGTGCGTGTAGATAGATAGATAGATAGATAGATAGATAGATAGATAGATAGATAGATAGATAGATAGATAGATAGATAGATAGATAGATAGATAGATAGATAGATAGATAGATAGATGGATGGATGGATAGATAGATAGATAGGATAGGATAGGATAGGTAGATAGATAGGTAGATAGATAGATAGATAGATAGATAGGTGGATAGATGGATGGATAGATGGATGGATAGATAGATAGATAGATAGATAGATAGATAGATAGATAGATAGATAGATAGATAGATAGATAGATAGATAGATAGATAGATAGATAGATAGATAGATAGATAGATAGATAGATAGATAGATAGATAGATAGATAGATAGATAGATAGATAGATAGATAGATAGATAGATAGATAGATAGATAGATAGATAGATAGATAGATAGTGAAGCAGTCAATTTTAGTTTAAGATTGTGATTCATGTTTTTACCTACTAACTTTTATTCAAACCCTATTTTCCATCCCACTCCTTTTGTTATATATATATATCTATTTTATGTATATATTTGATATTGCACCTAAGTTATAAAAATTTTAAAGTTCCATAATATTTTTTAAAATTATTATTAATTCTTTTTTTTATTAAAGTATTATAGATGTGGCTCAAATATATATATAGGAGCAGAATCTTACTAACAAAAGATTGATTTTTGTAAATATTTTATTATATGTCATTTTTAAAACTTTTTCTTTTTAAATTGCTTGTTTTTTTTTCTTTTAAACTGTATATTTTATAAAAATCCAATATGGAAGATGCTACAGTAATTGTCTAAAAATAATTAAAGGAGTTGGAAGCACTATTGTTTTAATCTGGGGTAGGTATTTTAATTAAAGTTTTATTTAAAATAAAATGGGATTAAGATTAGAGATACTTTTGTTAAAAACATGTTGCCAAATCTATTTCTAATCTGGAAATAGATTTGAATTTATTTTTGGATGTTATCTTACTGTTGCATCTTCAAAAACAGCTGATGAAAGAAAAAGTATAAAATGACTGAATTTTGAGACACAGATTAGATTAGCTACTATTGAGAGAACTGATTGTAAACGTATTACATGTCGCTTGAAACTTAAATAATGTAGCAGTAAATCCATTGCTTCTCGGCCCAGTTGGGTCATCATCTTCTAAGGCCATACCATCCTGCTGCCCAAGAGTGAAATACCCAACCTAAAAACTTCAGTGTGCTAATAGAAGCTTCCTGCCACCAGAAAACTTGCATTTTCAATTGCCATGCATGTGCAATATTTTAAATTGAACTCTTAAAACTGCAAGGTAATTTTTCAAATGGTCACCTCAAACTAAATCTAGCCTAAATAGTCTATCAAGATTTCTTATAATGTATTATTTAACTTTGTTTTTGTTTTAATATGTAATTTGCTCTTAGTTAATTTCTATATATAATATGTAAATTGCTCTCAAATGATTCTTTTAAATTTAATTCTATCTCATATGCTCTAACTTTTTTTAACTTTGGTGCGGTCATTTATTTATAGTTATTTATTACTTGAATTTATATGTCTATTTTCATTATTAATTTGCCAATCTCATAACCTGGCGAGCTTAATTTATAAAAATCTTTTCTGTCATTTTTAAGTAAATCTTCATGAAAAGATTATTAATGTCCCCTTAAAATATATATATAATTCATTATTAATTAATACACTCGCCAGATTGTTTTTTGAGTCAACATTTTGTTTATACTTTAATATAAAAAATATATTTGTTTAATTCTGGATTTTCTACCCGGGGTAAATCCAGAACTCAAGCTAATTAATGCTTTGAAATTTTTAAAATGTTGTTTTTTTTATTAAATTCTGAAAGAGTGACCCATTAATTATTTTCTATATAACTGCCTTTTTATTTACTCTTAAAATATACTTATATATTCCAGTGGTTGTAAAATCAATGAAGGTGGGATTGATTTATTTAAAAAATAGCAGAAAAGGGATGGGAGTAAATCTTAATGTTTCTTTTACTAAATCAAATCTTAACGTATATTTTATTAATTTGAAATCTAAATCTTAATGTTTCTTTTGCTAAATAAAATCTTCAAGTAAATTTTAATAAATGAAATCTAAATTTCTCTACATATATTATAACTGCATAGTGTATTATTTGTCTAAATTATAGTATTCAAACAAGGTCATTTATTTTAAAGCAGTAAAATTTATTCAATGTTGTTAGAGACATTCATTCGTACTGTGTTACTGACATTTAGCTGATCTTCGTGATTATATATATGTGCTTCTTAATCTGGGGGTTATGACAAGTTCAAACCCATAGATTTCTTCTCAAGTCTTGTCCTGAGGATATTTGAAACTACCCAGGACCATTTATGTCATATAAAAGGGCCTCTGGTGGTGATCCCTAAGTCTGGCACATGCTATGCCCATCCACATTTATTTCGTATAAAATGCCTCTGGCAGTAATCCCATAAGTTTGGCACATCGGCAATGACCATGGCATGCCCATCCATTTCGTTCTCGTCCAAAAGCATGACTTTTCCTATTATTTTTAGGCTATTATGTCAGCACCACAAACTTCTTCGTATTATTATTTTTTATTGCTTCATGCACTCTGCTCAAAATATATATCAATGCCAAATATTAATAGCTAGATTAATTACTTATGTTATTTCAATCTTACCATACAATCCCACCATCATAACTAATTTCTATATTTAAGAATATCTGTATGTCTTTGGGGAAATAAAGCATTCCTCTTACCAGCGCTAATTAAACGAGGTTCATTAAATATTTTGTCATAGATTTAAATATAATCAAATGTTTTCAAATGTATTTTATGTATTTTCAAGACCATAATGGCATTAAAATAGTGTATTGATATCTGTAATGAACCTCAGAATGCTCCCCTAAATCATATTTAGTCACCATGTTTCAGAACCATAACCCAAAGCATTAATAGCAATTCTATGTAAATTCTTTCTAATAACTGATTGGCATCTTAATATTGGACCCACCAAAGATGTGTGTTTATTTGTAATATATTATTTAGCTAATAAGGAGCACATGAGAAATAATAGCATGAATGACACTATGTAATTATCTACCACTTGCTCATTCATGCACATACTAATGTACTTAATTTATGAATGTATAATAATTTGTCAGTATATTAAAATATATTTTATTGTCTAACTTATTTGAGTAGTTTGAATTCCTTTTTTTCTCCACTTCCAAAAGTAAAGCCGGATTATATATTTAGGTTTAGTCATAGTAATAGATGTCTCATTGTTTTGCTCAGCTTTGCTAGTCGGCCGGATTAAAATGAATTCTCATGTGCCATAACTAATATGTTACTCATTAGGTGTTAGATCTGGAGCTTAGAAAGTGGGTTCGAATCCAGGCTGGTCCTTGACCTAAATCTCAGGCTGAGCTGGGTTTGAAGTACATTTTGTTAGTTCCAGCTCATGTTAGATGGATAAACATGTTTTGACTTGCACAATAGATAGATAGATAGATAGATAGATAGATAGATAGATAGATAGATAGATAGATAGATAGATAGATAGATAGATAGATAGATAGATAGATAGATAGATAGATAGATAGATAGATAGATGGATAGGTGGATAGGTGGATAGGTGGATAGGTGGATAGATGGATAGATAGATAGATAGATAGATAGATAGATAGATAGATAGATAGATAGATAGATAGATAGATAGATAGATAGATAGATAGATAGATAGATAGATAGATAGATAGATAGATAGATAGATAGATAGATAGATAGATAGATATAATTTATTTTAAATCTTTTTAGATTCTGTTTTAATTTGCCCTTATTCGACATATAATATATCTTGTCTTGAAAACCACACAATTAAAATTAAGGTAATGAAATTTAGCCAGGGAATTTTATGCAAAACTGATGCAAGTTTTTCTAAATCTCTTAATTGTCCTGCATTAGAAGATCTCACTGAATCTGTAGTTCATGAGTGTAGTGGATTACAAAACTGTCAAATTGACATGTCATCAAAATGTTTTGGTCCAGCACAAAATACATATTTGAATGTCGAATATTCTTGTGAAGGTAATTTATTTTTTTAACTACTCATATTTAAGTATGTAGCTTTTAATACATTTTGTTATTTTAATTATTTTTTTAAAAATAACTAATTATTTTAATAATTTTAGAATAAAATTACATACTTGTTTTAACTATAATAAATTAAATGTTATGTTTCCAACGACAGGTATTATTTATTAATTACTATAGATCTTTAAATATTTCACTTTTGTTTCGATTTAATTTTTTAAAACAAAAAAAAAAAAACTCATTATTTACTTTTCTTATCCCTTTCGCTTTTTCTCTCACTTTATTAATACTTTGGGGTGTGTGTTTTTTTTGTCTATGGTAATATATTTTGCCTATTTTTTTTTTTAAAGCTTTAATAAATTCTTTTTTTTTTCTTTTCTTCTACTAAAGTTATTCTTATTTAAGTTATAACTGACGTAAAATTCATTTGTTACTACTTTTTATCTTTTTTATTTGATAATAGATTGTTATAACATTTGAAAAACTAGTATTTAAAACAATAGGACTATTGTACTTAATAGAAGTGAATAATAGAAATAACAATCCACCCAATAAATTATGCATAATGTATGATAATATTAACAAGAAAATGTCAATAATAAAATACTTGTTTAAAAACAAATGTATCACATTATTAAACATTAATTAAAAATTAAAATATGATATAGCTGGATTTGTTGTTAGAAAAAAATACAACAGTTGAGTGACCACGTTTCTAAACTGAATCGCTGAAAGTTTTAAGGAGACCGAAAAAAGAGTTACTAATAATATAATGATAAATAGCAACTATGAATCGAAAGTATTAAATAATAACTGAAAAATTTTCAACTTTGAATAAAATAGTTATAATTTTTTTGTTTGCTTATTTTCTGAAAGGTTTTATACTTATTTAAAATAAATAATAATTTAATGATTTTATGCCAACTTCACAAGGACATTCAAAAACCAGATGTAATAGAGTTGAGGATCTGTAGATTTTAAGTACTTACGATTGCTACTTTAGATCAGCTCTAAACCACAGCTGATGAAAGAATAAAAGACTTATTGCTTGGAGTTCACAAGACATTCAAATACCGGAAGTGGCAGAGCGAAACTGCTTTTCTGAAACTTTAAGCTATGGGATTATAACTCTGACTAAATAAAGCAAAAATATATACAAAATAATTGCATCCTGGTAAAATGTTTATTTGAATAAATATTATAAAAACAATCTTATAAAATATATATGGCTATATATTTATATTGTCTTTTTAACAAATGTTATAACTAACTTTTTATTGTATTAACAATTCTACTATAATGGCATCATAATAATAATAATAATAATAATAAAATAATAATAATAATAATAATAATAAATATTTTTAAAATAATTTAAGAAAAAAGATAAGTACATAAAACAGACAACCAAAAAATAGTATACCCTGATAAATTAATAAAACAGAGCATTTACTTCACTCTAAAGAAGTTTTACGATTAAAGTATAAAACGATTCTCTATATCATTTATTACTTATTACAAGTTTATTAAATGTGAAATTACTTAAACCGTTGCCGCAAAATTGGAATATAAATTGTCGTTTTTGAAAATAAAAAAATACATTTTTTTAAAAAAGACATGCCTATGCTTATTTTTATTGTTTAGCAGAAACTCAAGAGCCAAAAATGATCTAGATGTGATCCATTGATCTTAAGTTCTAGAGTCTAACATTCTATTATTACAACCCAGTTCAGGTTAAGAAATCAGTGATTAATTTAGATAATACTGAATTTAAATATCTGCTCTCAAACTACTTTCTAGCTTTTGTCTTTATTAAAGAGCAAATCTCAAAATAATTAGTTATGCATCTAGAAACCACCTTTAATTCTGTTTTATTATTTCAATTTTGAATTCCAAACTTTATTAATAAAGACCCAAACCAGAAATTGGTCTCAACCATACTATGGATGACTTTAAAATGGAGAACAATCATTATATATATATATAATTTTAGATTAAAATATTTGTATGGAATTATCCATTTATAATTATTTAATTAGAAAGTTTTTTACTTAGAATATTAGCCAATCAAGATTAACTTTTCCAGGCTAAGTGAAGTTAATATTGCTATGATTTTGCATTCAAAAGGTGAATGCAATTGTCTAACAGTTTTTTCTTTCACTCTTAGCCTGGGATAGTTAACCTTGATTGGGTTACTGTTCTAAATAAAAAGCTTTCTAATTAAATAATTATAATTAGATAATTCCACACAAATATCTCCATATATATATATATATATAATGTGTGTGTGCAATATAGGGAGTGTACCAATAGCTCAAACAAGCTCTTTTTTAATAAGTGTCATAAAATTATAATAATCAATAAAGCAAGTCATATATAAGTGAAATTGCTTTTAAAAGCTTGTATTTACAAATTTGTAATATAGGGAGTGTACCAATATCTCAAACAAGCTCTTATTTAATAAGTGTGGTAAGAGAAAATATTTAAAATTTCTATATAGAATATTCTCATCCCCAGACCAATCAGTTCCAAGCTATGACTCGCTTCAGTGAGGAGCTAGAACATTCAGACATTAGATCTGAAATATCAACTTAAAACCCAGCATTTATTTAATATGTATCTGTTAAGAAAAAAATCTAAAATTTTCAGACACAAAAATGTCTTTAAATCCAGCTATCTATCTCAAATACCTATATGGGACTGAACCAAACTCATATCTACCATATATTCATAGCCTTAGAATCACCAAAGCCTTAAAAGTTAAATTATAATAATCATTAAAGCAACCTCATATATAACATGACATTGTATTTTCTTCTCAAAGTTATGTATTAAGTGCTGAGTTTTGAGTTGATATTTTAGATCTAATCTCTGAATGTTTTGGTTCCTTGCTGAGGTGAGCCATAAGGTCGAAAACAATTGGTCTTGGGATAAGAATACTCTAAATAGAGATTTTAAATATTTTCTCTTACTGCACTTATTAATAAGACCTTGTAAATACAAGCTTTTAAAAGCAAAGTCACCTTATATATGACTTGCTATATTGATTATTATAATTTTACCTTTAAAGCTTTGGCAATGCTAAGGCTATTAATATATGGTAGATCTGAATTTGGTTCAGTTCCATATAGTTATATGAGATAAATAGCTGGATTTAAAGACATTTTTGTGTCTGAAAATTTCAGATTTTTTTTTTAATAGTTACGTATTAATTAAGTGCTGGTTTATGAATTGATATTTTAGATATAGTGTCTGAATGTTCTAGTCCCTCACTGAAATGAGCCATTAGCTTGAAACCAATTGGTCTGGGGATAACAACATTCTAGATAGAGATTTTAAATATTTTTTCTTACTGCACTTATTAAATAAGAGCTTGTTTGAGCTATTGGTATGCTCCCTATATTACATATTTGTAAATACAAGCTTTTAAAAGCAATGACATGTTATATATGACTTTTTATTATATATATATATATATAGAAGTATTTTTAATATAATGGTAGATATATTTTTGCTATGCCTATAATCTAATGTCAAATCCAATACATATGAAACTTATTTTTATATATATTTTAACTAATTCATAGGCAACATAATTAGCTATTTAAATATAGATTAGTATATTGCATCCTTAACTAGAAAATTATATAAGGAAAGAAAAATATAAATGGTAGCATCAACATTTAACTATTCTGAAAAACATTGTCTTTTTTTATTATTTCTCTGTCAAGAAATGCTAATAGTGAGCTGCGTAAAATGTATTATATATGAATATATGTGTATATACATGTGTGTTAAACTGTAAAAATTTGTAAAAAATCTTTGTTCCAAAATATATGCTTGATTGTCATTTGATTTATCCAACTCGTCACTACATACATAGTACTTTATTCAGAAATGGCATTGCTATACCTGATACTTTCTGTCATTAATTGTAGTGTTATTTTTTTAGTTATTCATTCATTTTGATGGTGATAACTAAACTAAAATATATTAATTTATTAGTCAAAAAAACATAAAAAGGTTACAAGTCTATAACAAAAAAACTGTAAAATATCTGAACCCCATTTACAAATTGCTGATTTGTAGTTTCTTTCTTCTCAGCCTTCAGGAACAGTTGCAAAACTAATTGTAAACTTCTCTTGCATTGTTAATGGTAAGAAGATTTGAATACAGACTTTCAATCAACCTTCAACTATCCACACCATCTCATACCACTGATCACATGCCCACACACGTGTAGAAAAGATTAATAATCACCAATATACATATTTTGTGCTGACCCTGCACTCATCATTTGGTCCAGATCATCATCTCCCACACATATATGTAATCAGTGCTCAGTTTATATTAAGATAGTAAATCTTTATACTTTAATGGACAGGCTTCAATCTCCTCCAACTCTTCAACCATTCAAACCATTGAAAATCTGATGATAAAAATACCCCAATCCCATGCTGATGTCAATATTATCATTATAACCATGTTTATCTCAGTCACTGACCCTTCACATATAGGACTTTATCCATTTAAATACATAGAAGAGAGATGAGCATGATGGAGGCTTAATGTGTAATATTTGAAATACAGGCATTCTTCCTATATGTGGAACTTAATTGTAAATGTAGGGGATTTTAACACAGACTTTCAAGCACCATTTAACTATCCATACTATCTTATACTGCAGATCACATGACCACACACATGTAGAAAAGGCAAATAAACACCAATATAGATATTTCATGCCTTAATATAAACTGAGCACTGATTATGTATGTATGTGTGAAAGATGATGATCTAGACCAACTGATGAGTGCTGGTTCAGCACGAAATTCACATATTGTGATTAGTTATATTTTCTACATGCATGTGGTCATGTGATAAGTGATATGAGATAGTGTGGATAGTTGAAGGGTGCTTGAAAGTCTGTGCTCAAATCCCTTATATTTACAATTAAGCTCCAAGTACATGAAGAATGCCTGCATTTCACATATTGTTAATGATAAGTAAATAATTTGTATATTTTCTGTAGTTTATTTAAATATTTATGATTATTTTCACAAAATATTATTTAAAAACTACACTATATATGATTATATTTTGATTTTAATAAAATTGGTTTTTTTAAAGTATAAGTTAAAGATATTAATCATAATGGTAAAAAGAAAACTATGATCAGTAATAGCTTGCTAACCAAAATACTACTGATCTTTTGTGATATTGATATTTTACTAATTATAAATATAATTTTAAATTTTAGAACAAAATTTGTTATAGACTTATGATGACTTAATATTAATAAGTTTGTATTTTGCCAAAGAAGTTTACTCAACAAAGATTTTGTTAATTTACTTTCCATTGTTGAGGTTGGTAATAATTTAATGAGAAAAATACTATTGTTCTTATTACATATTTTATTTCATTCTAATATTCACAAAGTTCAAATATGATTTTTGAAGATGTTTTTATTTGAAAACTTACAATTCTAAAACATTATGTCCAATTTATTAAATTCTAATATAAAATAAAGATTTAACTACTAAAATCAAATAGAGAACATTTCTAAAAATTACCACCAGGTGAAACAATGGAAATATCAACTTATAGAAAGATTACAGAAACTCACCAACCATATAATTACTTATCATTGATGCTCAATTGTAAAAGCAAAAAAATCTGCTAATTATATAAATATGTGGTACCACTATTTATATATTACATAACCATTGATATTCAAAATTTTAAAGAATGCAAGATTATAATCTAATATATATATATATTAATCTTTTGAATTATTTTATACTGACAAAATTTGTTATGTTTTTAATATAACCAATGGATTGCATTTTATTATTTTAGTATAAACTAAAGATGGATGCTTAGGGTTGTGAAAAAACATTTCCCATTGCTAGTAAACAAAACAGAATAGTAGTAAAATAAACCTGACTTTATATGACTAAAAAATATAAACAATCTCATTTTAAAAATGATAAAATCAAAACTATGATTTTTTTTAATGTAACAATAAACATGGAATATTAATATCATTTATGTTCTTTATTACTTTTTACAGTGCTTTTTACAACCCACTATTGACAGTTTTGATTGTTCCAGCAATCTTTTTCAGAATTATAACAAACACAATGCAAACACTTGAATGCAAATTTACATGAACATTTAATTTTATATTTTAATAAAGATTAAGGAATTTTACATTATATATATATATTCTATCTTATAATCATTATTTATATAACCATATATATATATTGTACTGATGTACATTATTATCTAACTAATATTTTATAAATCTGGTTTTTTTTTTTAAAAAATAAAAGTTGAAAGAATAAATTTAAAACTAAAGAGAAGGGTGGGGGGGGGGGGGGTATTATTAAAGAAAAATAAATATTAATGCTTTAAAGTAGGATAAGATTTTTTTTATTTAAAAAAGGAAGAAAAATCTTATGAAATAAAAATGATTTAATATTATTTTGATTAATTTGTAATAAAAAATAATAAAGAGAATTTGTTTTGTTTTAAAATAAAACAATTAAATGTGTGCGTGTGTGTCAAAGTTTTAAAGAAAAAAAAATAGAAACCCAATCAAAACGAAGCAAAGGACAGTTGTTTCACGGAGACAATAGATGCTGTTGTTAATAAAAAAAATTCCATTGTTTAAACAGTTGAAATATTTCAACATTTATTATTATTGTCATTTTATTACATTTTTAAAAATATTTCTTGAAGCTATAGATATAACAATTATATAAATTGTTATGTCTCATGATACAATGCACTGTTAAATCACCACATTGTACAGTCAACTGGAGCTTTCTTAGTTTGCAGGGAACCATGCTCAAATAAAGCAAGTAAAGTAGCAGAGTGTGTGTATGCTGGAAAATCTATGAAAGTTTATATGAGATCACAGGATCCAAAGGAGATTTGTTGGAAGTTAGCGCTAACCGGTCATAAGTAATTTTGAAGAATTTACATTGTGCTGTGTATGTCATTTATAAATTCATAAATCCTAGGTAACTTTTGTTCTAATATGCTTTCATTCTTGATTTCCTTTAAAGATAAATGATAAACTGTGCTAAATAAAACTTTAAACTTTTTAAAATATAAAGCTGAGTTAAGATACCTATAGGTATCTTAACTCAGCTTTATATATTTATGAATTGAATACAGGTCATAGAATATTGTTTAACAATGCTTCGGTTATTTTTTATGAAAAGAATGAGTTAAAAAGAAGAATAAATGAGACTTTGATGATAAAACTCCTTGATTCTGAGGCTATCAATCTTATGAAGACTTCTTTTGATATTAAGGGAAGGTGGAGTTTGAAATGAATTATGGGAAGGTTTGTTTGTTTGTATATATATATATGTTTTCCTTTAGGTTGATTTTCACTTGAGAAGGTCTATTTGTAGTAGATGAAACCATGGTTGTGTAAGGATTTTGGTAAAATTTTGAATTTAATCTAGTATTGTATTGTTTTATGGTTTTGCATTTTTATTTTTGCTAGTATAGTGTTAGACAGTTTTGGTGTTTTATATATATATTGAATGATTAAGATTGATTTAGTTAATAACCCTGATAATTAATTAATTGAACGTTATATTTAATTTAGAACTGAGAGAGAATTAATTTGCTAGTACATATTAATTTGTATCCAAGTAACTCTTTACACCAGGAAATATCGTAACTTAACATATATATTTAAGAATACAATAAAATTATTATCCTATGTCTATAAAAATATCCTGAGAAATTTATTGTTTTTAAATTTTAATGTAGTATTAAATTCTGGAATAGGTATTATTATTTATTTTATGTGGAAAATAAACGAGAATTCTTTTGATTTATTTTTCGTAAATGTGCAACCAATATTGAAAACATTCCAAATAAAACGTACTCATCTCACCT
Source organism: Epiperipatus broadwayi (assembly GCA_028023455.1). Lineage (NCBI taxonomy): Eukaryota > Metazoa > Onychophora > Udeonychophora > Euonychophora > Peripatidae > Epiperipatus > Epiperipatus broadwayi. Next base: position 328,422 of record JAQFVV010006480.1, on the reverse strand, counting down.
GGTCGTCTTTTGCTTCTATCTCATTGCGACTTATGTATTGGAACATTTGTGTTCTGCTTGCCACTTGGAGACTTAAATTTTATATAACATAATCTTAAGAGCTACTAAATATAAAATTATTATTATTATTATTATTATTATGGATTTTAATCATTAGTTATTTGTGTTTTTATAAGTTAAAAATATTATAGAATTATTATTATTATTTTTAAAACATTTGCAATTTTTTTTATTTGATCGTGTAGGCCCAGCAAAATTGATCATATGTCAAGGAGCTAGGACTAATATAACTTGTAAATTAGATGAAAAAATTCACATAACTTATGCCAATTTTGGAAGAACGTCAGATTCTTGGTGTTTGCCCAAGGATGCAAGCATTTCAAGCAAATACTTTAATAGGAATGATTGTTATACCCTTGATACTCTTGATAAAATTAAGGAAACCTGTGAGAATAAACCTTCTTGCTATTTGGGAGCAACAACCAGCTTTTTTGGAGATCCATGTTCAGATACTTTTAAATATTTACAAGTTGAATATATTTGCAAAGGTAAATTATATTTTTAATAATATCAAGATAGTTTTTATTTTAAAAAATATATTGGATACATAAAAATCAGAAAATATTTTATTAAGAATAAAAATTAAATAATTTTTTAGTGATTATATTTTTTAGCGAAATAATTTTTTGAGGCATAGAATATTCGAGGAGTCAACATTACCAGGTATACTTATAGATTAATTAACAGATTAGTTGTATAACTAAGTAAGAAATACCGTTATTTATTGAGGTGGGTGATTAAGTATATAGTTGTATAGTTATACAGTATATAAATATCAATAATACTTAGATGAATAGTTAGATAAATAAAGAAATCTGTAAAACAATAATATAAATAATATATACATATATATTACAATTTTATCTGCAAACTTCAAACATCGTGCACTACATTTTTAAACCATCCACTTTATGAAAATACACTCATAATTATTACTAATCCTTCATTATTCTAGGAATTATATAATAATTTTAAGCCTAATAAATGATTAGTGATAATCATTAATGTATTTATCTAAAGAAGATATTATCAAAGATGTGATTATACAAAAAGTTTGACATTTGTAGATCAAGTTGTAATGATGTATTATTAATAAATATTGAACAAATGATAAAAATATCTGTAATAAATTGTGACCTGGATTAAGTGAAGAATGTTGGCTAAGGATAAAATGCATATGAGAGGTCATTTAACTTTTTCACATAGTGATTATTATATGTTTTTAAAATATGTGGTGAAGTCGAAATACTGTTAATCGAAAAGAGATCCTTCGATTCCTCTTTGATGCCTTAAAGAAACCTGGCAAGGCAAATTCCTAATATCCATTTTATACATTCTTGTCATAGCAACTGTTATTACTTTATAATTATTTATGTACTGTATGAACATGAACAAACATGGACAGGCTGATGACTGACATGCGTCATTGAGCATCATCCAGTGTAATGAGTTTATTGTTTTTTTATCTCAAAATTGAAGATCAAAAAACGCCATGCTCTTTCTTCTCTGTTGCCTGATAGCTCTTAACTGAAATATCAGTTCAGTTTTTTGAAGGCAAAATGAACGTGTGTGATAATTAACTTTTTTTAAAAAAAAATATTCATAATCATGACAAACAAGACCGAATCATGGCCCTTATTTCCAGAAGATTTTTAAAGCTGCCAGCCGAGGTAGCAGTTAATGAACAAAGGCAAAGGTGTTAAAAATCTCCTGATTGTGGATCCTTATGATTGCAGATTACTTTCAAATAAAAAAAACATTGCAAGAATTGAAAGAGGAAGTTTCTAATATTAAATGGGATATTATTGGACTTTGTGGTGTTAAAGAAAAGGTGAAAAGACAATTGATTTACAAAGTGAACACGTATTATACTACCACAAGTGAAGTAGGATTTGTTATAAATAAAAATAGAAGAACGATATTGTGGAGATTGATGGTGTATCAGACAGAGTGGCAGGATTAGTTATTCAACTTAATTGTAAATATCAAATGTAGATAATTCAAGTTTATGCCCAAAAAGTTTTCTTGTGATGAAGAAGTAGAAGATTTTTATATAGAAGCACGAAATAATTTTGATCAGACCAAACAACATTTTATAATTGTGTGAAAAACGTTAATGCTAGAGTTGGTAGCAAGTGATAGATCAATGTGTTGTAGGTAAATTTTATTATGGTAATAGAAATGAGAGAGCATATAGACTTATTGAATTCTGGAAAAGAAAAACGTTTAGATTATGAATTCTTTCTTTCAGAAAAATGCTAAACAAAAATGGTCATGGAAGCATCCAAATGAATACAGCAAAATTGAATTATATTTTCATTAACAATAAATATATATTTCAAGATAGTAATAATTTTAATAAATCCAACACAGACAAAGATCATTGATTAGTGAGATATAAGATAAGTTAAAAAATAGTATTCTCACTTGATATTCCTAATTTTCAGAAATATCCAATAAATTTAAATTAGGACTTGCAAATAGTTTTCTTATATTAACATATTTTGAATATAATTTAGATTCGAAGGATATACACTTCTAAAACTGCAACAAAGATAGCTGGGACAAAAAAGCAGCAGTTAATCAGTAAAATTTCTATTGAGACAAGACAATTTATAAAAATAAAAAAAAGAAATATGAAAATATATAAAAATGATGCATAAAAAGTATTTAATTTTTAGAATTTTGTAAAATGATATGAAAATAATAATATAAGAAAATATGAATGTGGCAAAAGCTATAGAAAAGAATTAAAATCTCAAAAGTGTGAAACATCATTTTGGTCTTGATAGAAAACTTATTTTACAATAAAAACAAAATATGAAAATATTATTTTAAAAAATGACATCATGAAATGTGTAGAAGAGTTTTATAAAAAAAATTGCATAGCAATAAAAAAAGAAAAGTATCTTTTACAGCTGCTACATCCTGTGAAATGTCCAGGACATGTGCAATTAAATTTATGAAGAAAGTTAATGTTCCAGGTAATGACGAAATTATAATCGATTTCTTAAAAACAGTAAATGAAGAAATAGAAAAGTTTTTGGCAAATTTATATACCAAATGTCTAAATGATAAAGATGTTCCAGATGGTTAGAAAAATACAGATCAATTTAATCTTTTATCAGATCTATATAAAATTTTTATCAAGATAATTAAAACTCGTCTATAGCGAATTTAGGATTTTAAACAATCAAAAAATTACTAGCTGTATTTGAAAGTGGTTTGAGTACAGAGGATCATATCCAAGTATTGAGAGAAGTTATAAAAAAAACATTGAAAATGAATTAATATTATCCTTTGGATTTGTAAATTATGAAAAAGCTTTTGATTCTATTAAGATATAGACCCACAATAGTGTCATATTTTGAAGAATATATAAATACAATAGCTAAGATTAGATTACTAATAATACTAGGAATATATGGGTATATGACATAGTGCAAAAAGTATTTTGTAACTTAAAATGGGAAGCTAAGTGAATAAAAGTAAACGGAGATTATGTAAGTTATCTAGATTTTGCAGATGGTGTAATTGTTTTTACAAATAATGCTTGCTACTAGTGCTAGATTTCTGCTGTGATTAAATCCTCCAATTGCTTATTTTGATTTTTAAATAGTAGTGGTATATAGAATTATTTTTAACATATAAATCCCAGATCTAACTTTGTTTTTGCTACTGAAAAGAAAAAATGTTAAAAGTTTTTTTTGGCAACGACGTGTTTAAAAAGAAGCGAGTGACAAATCTCCGCTGGAGTTAATAAAAAAGAATAATATGAAGCATCATAAGAAATATAAAGATTTCAATGCAAAATTTTATAACTAACAAAACGTTTATAGGTGATTGGTGTACTGAGTGAAACAATCGTTTGTTTAGAGTTGTTCTTTTAAAGTGTTTAATGCATTCTGAATAATTGTTAGAGTTAGAATAGGAAAATAATATAATTTCTTTAATTCTGTAAATGGAACTTTTTATATTATAATATTTGGATTATTGTTTTTTAAGGATATATACATTCTATTATATAATTTAATTTTTGAAAACAATATTTAGCTTGATAATCTTATAAACTGAAAGGCGAGATTCTGACAATTACCCAGAGAAGTTGAAAATATGGAGAAGTTTCAAAATTATAAAACAATGTATAAGACTGTGTGTAGTTATAATTACTATACCAAACGCACTTGCAAAGACTTTTTTGAATATGTTGCTTTGAATTTTTAGATAAGTGGTTTACAAAATCCTGAAATACTATAGATATGCAAAAAATTTTAAAAATGTGGTATTTGCATTATTACAAAACGGCTATGAATATGAGGGCTTTGACGCTTGAAAGCGCTTAGCCATTTGATTATATATATATTAAAATAAAATAATATATACTTTTCTTTACTTGTTTTTAGCTTTGTGTGCTTGTGCGTGTTAGCGCATTTTCTATATTTTGATTTAGAACAATTAGCCACAAAGTGTAAACTGTTTGCTTATTAGTTATTTTAAATATTTTGTGGAACCATCGTTTTTTTGTTTTTGTTTTTTTATTGTCCCATTACGTTTATTAATATTATATGATGATAACAATAAATTACATTTTTGGTAGTAAAAAAATCTGAAGTGTTTTAAATAAATACCGGTATTAATCAAAGACCTGCAATAATGCCAATATTGTTTTACATTTTCGTAATAATGATATTTGAAATAGTTTATACCTAATTATAGGGCTTCTTGAAACAAATATCAATATGTTAGTAAGTATAATAATATATTTTTTTAAATTTGAATGCGTAAAAGTAAAATCAAAAACTTCATCGTTTTGATTTTTAAATATACAATATATCTGTAACTGCTCTCTTCTTAACAATTCCAATGTTTTTAATGTTTTGAATGCAGCCTTCAAAAAGTTTGGTTTAGAAACTAAGTTTTTAAAAAAACGTTTGCTTTATCCCAAAGTGTTGTCATGTTTTTTTCAATGATATTTACTTTAAATGATTATCAGTTTAGAAAATCAATTTAAATATCTGGGTGGCAATACAGATTTTAATGTTCTTCTGCTATATTTAACTAATTAAATTATGTTATGCGGTCATAGTGTTATAACTTATTCTACTAAACATTTTGTACTATGGCTTTTATTCTGATTCGTTTCTTATATAAAAATTAGTCATGAGTAGCCTCTTAATTATAACAAACGCATTGAAAATATTTCGTTTAAATATACTCAAGATCTTTAGGTAAAGTTTTTCAGCTTTATGAATGTTATGATATTAAATTTATTGTTGTAAGTGCATGTTTTCATTGGATAAATAATGTCATAGAAGTATAAAATCTTATAAAAACTATATTATGATAAACTTAAATACAATTTTCATGTAAATCAGCATTAATTGATTTCATTAGAAGTGAGTAGTTGTGGAAGGACTGCAATAGAGAATTGCAAGAAGACAAAATATTGAAGTCGTTGAGTCGGGAAGAAATTTGTTAATTTCACAAGAAATTTAAGATGTCATCTAAACAGATTGGGTTATTTCACTGATTGATTTGTTTTTTCATCAAAAAAAGTTTTTTTTTGTTTGTGTGTGATTTTTTTTCCTGAAATTAATATGGTCATATTTATTGTTCATCATTTTTGAATGTATATTTTCTCAATCAGCCTTCAGGAAAATAACTAGGGTTTTAAGTTTATATTGATCGAACATTGTTCATTTAAACTCAGATGAAATAGTATTTTCTATATTGTAGCATAGATACTAAAAGAAATTTATCTGTACTTATAGAACACATGTATACATTCACATTATTAGAATAACACTAGGTAAGGCATTGTTTCATAAAATCAGCATTCTATTTCTTAACACTAAATCAGATGACTCAAGTCAAAAGATGAAGACTAAGCTCGTAGCTCAATAAATAATTACATAAGAATTTTTTTATTTTAGTATTCTTCATCTCATGTTTTTACTTTCATCAGAGTGATGGAAAAATATGTAACTGTTCATACAAGCATGGAAAATTGAGTGTTTGATCTCACAAGCTCATCTGATGAGCAAGAATTGTTTATAATTTACATGCATAGAGAGAGTGATTATAAAATATGTTTCTGAATTGATCGATGATTGTATTATAGTGGAGATGAGTTGAGGAATACTCTGATAAAAATTAAAAAGTTGAAAAGTAATTCATAATCAAACACTCTTTATAAGTACTTTATGATTATTGAATAATATATTAATCCGCAGTGGTTTGTCAAATGCAATCACGAAAATACAAATCGAAAATATCCTTTGGATGATTGACCATTACAATATAATGAAGACTCTTCCAGAATCAGGTTATACATATTTTCCTTAAATAAGAATTAATATCATCAACCTTGATCTATAAACATTTTTTTCTTAATAAATAAAATTAAATATACATAATAGTATAAGTCTTTTACTATTTTATCTTAAGCATTAGGAGCTATTAAATTCCACTTGCAAAATATTTAATACTATGAAACATAAATAATAATTCTTATTTTACTTCCATCCAAGTTCTTTTAAGTAAAATTTGAGAAATAATGATGATATTAAGCATTCTTTGATGCATCCAATCACTGAGAAACATCAGCTAATGTCATAGATGAGTTATGACTTGGATATAAAACTAAATATTTGCACCATGAAAATTCAAAAAGCATTTTTATAACACAAGCACACATTTAAAAAAGACTAGACATAACTACATTTTCAAAAGCAAATTTTGTAACTATATAATTAATTCAAATATTTAATCAAAATCAATAATAAGCAAGAGCTACAATTGTCAGGAATAATACTTCCCTAACAATATTATTCCAAAATTTAAATAACAAACTGATGCTGATAATCTGGTCGAAAATGCTCCATTTATTTTATTTATTTGAGGATAGAAAGGAATAAAGAAATATTATAATTTGCAAACATATGTGAGTTATTATTTAAAATAAGTATTAATTCACTTAATATTAAGAATACATGTACTTGTATATTTTAATATTTAACTTATACATAGAATCCTTCCACTCTTTATAGAAAATATGAAAAAATATATCAATAATTATATTTTCGTTTATGCATTGAATTATAATTATACGATGCACCATAAATAGAAATACAAATGAAATGTACATAATCATTTTACAAAATGATTTAGCCATACTATTAAAGTTTTCTTTGTGCTGGAATATAATATTACACTTTTAAAATCATTGTTTAATCTGTTAATGTTTTTTAAAAAAAAAAAATTCATTGAGCTGAAATACCTATTCAAGCAAATTCATTTTCACGTCTTCTATTCCTGTAATTTAGGCTCAAGTAATATTTAAATGCACTATTGAATATCTCCTTTATGTTATCATTATTTTTTATTTATAGGATATTCTAATGTAATATTTTTTGATTTGTATCATTTTTGCTGTATTGAAGAATTCTATTTAGTTGGTTTATATAATTATTTATTGAGTATGAGAAATTGACTTTTTTGCTTCAATATATATATCCAACAATAAATTACATAAGTTTTATTTACATTTCCTTTTTTCTTAAAAAGCTTATAGTGAAATTAATTTTTTAGTTATCTGCTAAATGTAGGGGATTTTTTTTTTTGTAAATTTACTTTTGAAAGAAGTATTTATTCCATATATAACAATTTTGTCTATACATATATTTTCTAGAATCACAAAAAATGAATTTATGTATTACAAACAATATTTGGGAGGGGTCTTTTAATTAGTATTAAATTTTAATTTTATTATTAAGATTAGCTAAGCAATATGGCAGCAGCTTTCAAAAAAGGTATAGAAAGTAAAACATTATTTCAAAGTTATTATTTTATTTTTGGGTAATTCTTTTTACACATTTTCCTTTGCTCTTTTTTAAAAAAATAACAGTGTGTTGATCTTTCTTTCCAGAATAAATTTTAATATATCAACCAATCACAACTCTTGGTTCATCAATTAATTAGATAAGCAACAATTTTAAGTTAATTCTTTTGTTATATTTTGAGAAGATGAAAGAATAACTGTGACAAAAAAAATATTTTTTTTAATTATTAATTTCTAAATCTGTTAAAAATATTATATATAATAGAAATAATATTGTCTCCATTTTGAAAAACTATAAAATAATTAAATGATTAATGATTGTGTAGTATCAAAAACAGGTTTATTCAACTATGTTTACAATAAAGAAAAAATTATAAAATAACATTAAATTTGGCAATACATTTATAAACCATTAAATTACTTAATGTCCAATATTAATATTAATAATATTAATAAGATTATTAATAAGATTAATGATTGTGTATATGCATGCTTAACTCACCATTTCACTTTCCTATATAAAAAGTGGCCATTTATTAGATATCCAAAGAGTAAGAAATGTAAGTTATATGCTAGGAATTTAAAGGAAACATTGATTAATTTTTGATTAATTGACTATTATTTTCCTTTAATAAAAGATGGGTGATCAACTTAAAAGAGACTGTTAGTCCCAGTGTGAAAAATTAGTGGAGATAAACAATTATTAAAAAAGAATAAAAAACAAAATCTAGCAATATTATTTTATTAGTTACCTTGATGTGATCAATCCACTAAAATCTATTCCAAATATAGTAAAATAGTAGTTATAGAAATATAAGATCACAACTTTTATCTCAACTGAAAATGTTCAGAATAAGTATGGAATGGATGAAAGTCATATATAATATTGAATTAATGTAAATACACAACCACACCAGCAAATTACATTCTTCAGACATAGTAGTAGTGTTATTTTGAGCTTTTATGATGCTGAAACTGTAATCACTATCTTTTCTTTATTATTTTGCAACTATCTATAACAGTAGATTTCTGTATGCTGTTCTCTTTTTTGCAGAAATCACTTTAAAATTATTTTTTGAAAAAAAAAATCTGAAATTGTCAACATCATACTGATTTTTAGAAAATTTGAATATATAATTTACATATGAAAGAAGCAAGACCTAAATGATTTTAATCTGAATAGAAATGACAATTTCTGATTGGTAGACAATTTGGCATCAGGCAATTGATCAAATTTGGTATTTGGAAAAGTAAATTTGTAATTTTCAGTAATTTGTTTAGATATATGGGATTATTTATGCAATGTTGTTGTAAAATACTTGTTTCTAATCCAAAATGTATGTGATTACAATTAATTTTCAAGAAGGTGTGTTGTTAAATTTGTTACAAAAGTGAAAGCAATTTTAGTGGATAACAAGAATAGCTTCTGTCAACACAAGTAAAAAAAATTTCTTTTAAAATTTTAATAACAATAAATTTAATTATCAATTTTAAGATTTGTTTAACCACGTCTAAAATATTTTTTTTTAAATTTCAAAATGGAATTCAAATAAGAAATACTTCATTTTATTAACATATTGAATAGACAAAATGTTCACTAATGCAAACTCCATTTGGTAGTATATTTGCCTATTTTGAAAAATTCATATATTAATTTTTAAAATGTCTATCATTTGAAGGCTTACATTTGTAATAAATAATGTAAAGATTATCAATATATGATATTTATAAAAGGTTCAGTTGTAAAAATAAAATGTTGCAAATATGCACGAAGTTTTCTCTAGGTTCTTTCATATAAGAAGGTAGGATTCTGAACAGATCAATATATTCATTTGAAAAACAATGCTACTACATATAACAAATTTATTATTTTAAAAAAATTAATAATATCAAATAAATCATCATTTTTATTTTAAAACTAATAATATGTAAATGAAATATTGATCTATAAAAATATATTTACTGTCCATTTGTGATAATCAATTTTAAAACAAAAAAAACATGAAATAACTATATTTTTATATAGAATATCAAAAAAGAAAAATGATAAAACCAACAAAAGTTTGTTCTTGTAAAAAGAAAAATAGAGTACATAAACATTTTACATTTTGGGGATACTTATAAATAGCATGACTACTTAAAATTGTAACGAATAATTGAAGAGATCTCTAGTCCATTTTCTTTGTTAACTACACTTCCAATGATCTAGGAAATTTAACTGAAAATTCATGAGCAAACTACAAAATCAGCAATAACCAATTTAATTCAAATCAGTTGGAAACATTAAGCAAAGCAATGCCACTCAAATTATCTAATGGTAACATTGATGGATCATTTGCTGATTATGATGGATCTCAATGAATGAAGATTAACCATGGGGTTGAAAAACAAAAAAAATGTCAGTGACAATAAAAATAACATAATGCAAACAATAAAATACTCTGTTAATTTTATTTATTTTAATTACAAATTAATTGAAAAAATTTTTATTAAGTTAACTTACATTTAGTCAAATGCTCTATATAGTTTTAAGGGAACAAATTTTAAAAATAACATTGTGAATTTAAATTCAAATATATACTCAGTTGAACAATTAGAGATTAAATATTATTATATAGCTATAGACTGATAATGTGCAATTATAAATATTAAGTTTCATTAATGCATATTAATAAATATACATTTACCAAAGAATAAGTGAAATAAGACATTTCCTCAATAATAAATTAAATTTACATTTTGTTAAATTAGACAAATGTATTTTTTTAATTTTTTGATTTGAATAATAAAAAAATATAATTTAACATTGTATCAAAATACAAATGTATAATGCGTTTCGTGTGTCTGCATTTGTCTTATAAGTAAAGCAAATTGCAGATATAGATGAAAAATATTTTGTTCTTCAACGCTCTTTTAAAAGAGAATATTCGAAGAATAAATCATTTAAAATATTCAGTCAATATCTGTGCCCAAATTCATAAACGAAAATGCTCACAAAGCATATATCACCCATAAAATATAACTTGAATGAAGAATAAAATGAGAGGATAAGTTAGAGTATGTGTCTTATCATAGAGTTAATGTAATTGATTAATGAAGATTATAAAATTTATCATAAGTATGTGTTGTGTGTTTTACTTACCTGAGAAGTTCTTACAAATACCAATCATCAATAAATACATGTTTATTATACAAAAAATGATAAATTATTATCAAGTAATTAATCAATACTTTCTACCTAAAAAAATATTTGTCATTAATTTATTTGCTTTCATTTCATGATATAGAATTTTTTCCTAAGATTTTCTCCTTAATCTACTAAATCACTAACAACAAATATAAAAAAAGATTGACTTTTTTCTATCAGAAAAATAATTAAAATTGGCAATATCAAACTCTTGCATCTTAAAATTAATTTTTGATTCATAAATATAATATTATTCCATATATTTGTAATTAGAATAAAAAAATTAGAGTTGAATATCAAAAAATTTATTTTCCAAGAACAAACTGGATAATGCTATCAGTCTTTTTTTTTTAAATTCTAATACAAATATTAACACAGTTATCAACCAGTTGGTCTGGAGATGGGAAGTTTCTGGATAGAGATTTTAAATATTTTCTCATACCTCATTTACCAATTGAGAGATTGTTTGAGCTATTTGTACGCTCTCTGTATTACATTTTTGTAAATACAAGCTTATAAAAGTTATGTTACGTTATATATGACTTGCTTTTTTGATTAGCATAATACATTATATAAGCACATCTAAATCTGTATTAATTTATAACTTTTATTAAAATAATAATTTGAGCAGTCTTATATTATTTTGGTAATTTTCATACTGTTGTATGATGCAGACATCCTTATCTTTAAAAGAAAATAAGATTGTTGAATTATTTTTATGAACTAGGTCTGGAACAATTGCTAGAATTTTCTTATTTAACACATGATGTAGATAAATATTTATTATTGTCCTTGGATGATCTTCATTCCTCATTTCTTTGCATATTTTTTTAATATACCAATTTTTTCTAACAACAACAAATTCTAAGACTATGAAGATTTAAGAAATATTATGAGCAATGCAGTGTTCTGAGTGCTTTCTTTTATATTATTTTTTTTATATTTTATGAATCAATTTCATATCACATGATCACTGGTTCTTATGCTTGCTCATAACTGTTATTAAAACAGGCAAAAATATCCATATAGTAGTGCCACTCAGTGCAAGCCAGAGTAATCAATGGATGCCAGAAGGCTTGGATTTTATGCACAAGCCTTCTGGCATCCATTGATTACTCTGGCTTGCACTGAGTGTCACTACTGTATAGAGTTTTGCCTGTTTCAATTTCATATCCATAGTTTTTTCCCATAACATAGAAACATTGGTAAGTAAGTATACTTTAGAGCCCATTTATAAGCAATTACTTTATATTGAACTAAATACTTGAAGTTTTTATAGATTTTTTGCAATAGATAATTTTTCCATATATATTCGATTATATTTTACACAATTTGCAATGTAATAATCTTCTCTAATAGACATAAAATTTCAATTAAATACAATACTTTTATACCTATTGCTGTAAACTAAGAATTGTTAATTGATTTTCCTCATCCCACATTCCGACTATTGTAATATAGTTGCAAATCTTGTATCTAAATTATTAAAATGTAAGTTACTTACAAATCCTTTATAATAGTCTTTTACATATATTAATTCTAAATTTTTATTTCTATGAGGGTTTCACTGAAAGATATTTCAAAACTTATTATTAAAATAGCTATATTTCTAAGTTTGTAGTTTATTATAACAAACCCATTACGTTTCCCAATTTTTCTGCTAAGGAACATTTCTTCATATTTGACTTCATAAGATCACGTGAGAGATTTTTATTTAGAATGCGTTTGCATCTTTTCTCTTATAATTTGTATGTTTTCTTGTATATTTTTTAATTTCAAATCCTCATAATCTTTAAGGCCATGTTTAAGATGATCTCTTATTTGTTCTAATTTTTTTTTTAATATCTATTTTTCTTTCCATATTATAACCTTTAAGACTATGTTCAAATGATCTCTTATTTTTTCTAACTTTTTATTTAAACTATCTATTTTTTCTTCCATATATTTCTAGATTTTTTTCCCTATTTCATCTCAAAATCAACTTTGCTTTTTTTATATTTTCTTTTCATATTTTTAAATTTATTTTCTATACTTTCAAATCTTTTTTTATCTTTTTCTACAACATAAATAATTATACTCCATGTTTTCTAATCTTTGATATATATTTATTTGACTCTGTTTTTTTTTTTTTTTTTTGACCCATATTTTCTTTGAAAATCAAATAATTTTCTTTAATATCTGGTTCTATATTCTCCAAGAATTTCTATAAGGAGTTTTTATTTTCTTCCACATTTGCTATTTTCTTTCTAATATGTTAAATAACAGTAAAAATGCCACTAATCAAACGTTGTTGCATGTTTTTTCAAAAGTAAGATCTCTTAGAAACCGTTCTGCACTTCAAAAATACCTTCAACTATTATTTTATTATTATGATGCCTTGATCTCTTTTATAAATGTTGACCAATAAATTACTTTTACTGATGTACTTGAACTTGATCCATGTTTTATTTAAGCATTTCCGGCTCAGCCATTGTAACTGTTTGACAATTTTTAAGTTAATAGTTGTGATGACATTTCTATACTAAAATTAATATATTACATCTGAGCCTATCAGCAGGTGATTTAATTTTATCTCTGTTCAAGGACTAAAATGTAATGAAATTATTGTTAAAAATATACTGTAACTGGTAGGGATATTACTCTATAGATCTTTATTTTTCAAGGTCAAACATTTAATTCAATTTTTGACAAGAATACTTTTTTTATCATCAGTTATAGTGGAATAATATCTTTAAAGTTTACTTGCAAATTTATTTAATATTAAATACATCTGTCTGACCACTTACATGTAAAAGTTTAAAATGATAATAATTCTAACCCTTTTTAGTTACAATACTCCCCAGACGAATCTAATCAGTGATCTACATTAGTCTTTATTTTACATAAGATACCAATAAAAAAATCTAATATTTAAATATAATTATAAAAATTGTGACAGCATTTTTATAATTTGAGAACAAGAAAAAAATAGATAATGGGTAAATAAATCATACAACATACAATTAGTAAATATTGTTTTAATTGAAAATCTTATGTTATCCCTTTAAGTAATCTACATATATTTTTAAATATAACAACATTAGATCACATATTTTTTTAGTTTTCCTTTTGATACTTTTTTTTCCTTTTAAATAAAATGTATAGACTGATAGTAATGATAAAGAAATATTAATGATTATAACCCCTCTATCATTACAAATTTATATTTATTTATATTAATATAACTATATATAAAATTATTATATTATAAAACTAAATAATAAAAAATTCTAAAATATAAATACATATTAAAATTTCCTATTTATTTAATATTATTGAACGTGTCCACAATTGAATAAGGTTTTTTAAAAAAATAAAATATCCATTAAAATGCTAATAATGCATAAAATATGATCACAATAATTAATTCTGTAAAGATTATTTGGTAATTATTATGGTAAAACTTGTATTTTAATATTCAATTTAATAATAACGTGAAAGGCTAAAACTTTCGACAGAAGCGTCTTAAAAATGTTTATGTGACAGCCAATAAGATGTAATAATGACTGCATGTAGAACTTTCAATTCAAGAACACAAGCCAGAACTATGAGAAAAAGATGGGACCCATCTTCTTCTCTACTTAAATTTATATATAAATAAATCAAACTCATGCATTCCGAACTAAATAAATATATAAATTTAAGTAGAGAAGGTGGGTCCCATCTTTTTCTCGGTAATTCTGGCTTATGTTCTTGAATTGAGAGTTCCACATGCAGTCATTATTGCATCTGATCGGCTGTCACATAAGTATTTTAAGGCACTTCTGTAGAAGATTTTAGACTTTCACATTATTATTAGATCATCTGCTAGCACTTAATAAATTTAATATATTAATATTCAATTTAATAAATGAAGAACCGATTTATTTTCCAGTTAAATATGTAATGGTTTAATTAATTCTCATAAATATTTATCTTTTTTAGATTGATAATTTGTGCATTTAAGACTTTAATATGACTTTTGTATAGATTCTTCCAAATAAAAATTTGCATTGTTAGATAATTTTTATACATAAAAATGAAAAATGGTCCTCCTTGAGATTTTTTTACAGATCACACGCTTGTTTATGGATTTAATTTCACAAAAAAATATACTTTAACTTTAACTTTCAGAAAGTTTTTTTTTTTTTAAATAAAACAGTTCTAAAATTTTCAGCCAAAACTATACTGTTATTTAATTTTTTTTTAGAATTCTTTTTTCAAAAAAAAATTATTATCTCATTGGATCCGGGAACTACATCAGTATATTTTTTCATATAGACTTTTTATTATTTTGTATTATATAGAATATAAAATTTCGATAAAAAAAAAAAAAACAATTGCATATTTTCTTTAAACAATTTGTTTTTAAAACTTGTTAAACCAAGACATATTAAGATTGAAAGTAATTGTTTTCTATTTATAATATTTTTAATAACTTGATATTTATAAAATAATTATTATATTTTGTCTTTACAGACACAAATGTAATTTTCATGTTGTTTTAATAGAAACAGATAGAGATTTCATATGTTGAGAGATTTATTGTACAAGCATACTTTATCTGTATTTACTCTTGGGTACACTTTTTTACATTATCAATATTTTCATCTTCACAAGTAGTTGAGAAAATGAAAATTCAAAAAAGTGTATTTTATAAATATGACTGATAATTTATTAAATAAAAATATAATTATGTTAAATTACCGATCTAGTTAACCATTTACATTTCAATTTTCTTTTCAATTAAGTTTTTAAATGCTGCATTGATATCATGTAAAAATACTGGGATAACTAATCCATCAATTGAAGACTTCTTTTTTAAAATGTCAATTTATCGTAGATACAACTTAATTTATATATTCAACATGTAATCTAAAACCTGTTAGTATTGTTTTTTATTGACAGATGTTTTGTTTTTTGGCAAAATTTTATTTCTCTTTTCAATTTTTTATTTGATTTAGAAAATATAGCGATGGAGGAGTGGTAGAGAAATCGGGGGGGGGGGGACAAAAATATAACTTTTCTTTGGAAAAATGATGATTTATCATAGTAATACTACTATAACTTAATTTATAAATTCAATGAGTAATCCATAGAGAAATGGAGAAAACAAAACAAATTACAATAAGTTTTTTTCAGTTGATTTCTCATAATACTACATACATAATCCCGATTTACATAATGTAGATAAATTTCAAACCACGGTTTTCTTATTTGTAATTGAGAAAAAAAAATGGTTTGGAAATTTAGATTTTTCTTTTTTTTTTGTCTTTAGAAAATTTTAAATGTCTTTCTTCTTTGCGAAAGTGAGAGAAGAAAGAAGGGCAAAGAGATCTGGAGTTATGATTTATCCTAGTAATACTATTATGACTTGATATATAAATTCAAAGTGAATTAAAAATAAAAATAAAAGATAAAAAAATACTAAAGGAAACTACATCCTCTCCTCCGTACATGACAAAAACTACTTTTTCTTAGTTTGTTAGAAATTAATTTTAAAACAAACATTGTAATCTGCATTAATCATATTGTTTATTTGATATGTTTTTCTTTATGTAAATTGTTATATTCTTATTCTTTTTTTTTCTTTTTTTTTTTTATTAAAACAAAAAATTTTATTAACAAAGTTTACATGGTTTCATGATACTGTTTTTATACATGGTATACTGCAATGACTGATTGCAAAAGTTCATAAGATCAAACGCTTGGTAGATCAATCCTGGACCAAGTCTCTTTGTATAACCATTCTGGTGCAAGCAGCCGGTCCCTGGCACTTATGCTCTTGACAAGACCTATAAAGGTCTCTGTGACTGAAGATCCTGAATGACGGAAAACACATTCACATTCTGGTCAACCAGACTGCAAAGGTAAGGAAGACAGAGAATCGGATAAGAGAAAAAATTCCTGTCTTGATGGCATTCTGGATATGTAACTTTCTCTGTGATGAAGTTTCTGATTTGGAAAAGAAATGGATAATTATAAAGTAAATGTTGGATGGTTTCATCGGCAGTATTACATAGCTGGCATTGAGGATTGATTTTGGTGAATCCTCTTTTCCATACTAAGAAATGGTTAGTGGGTAAGGATGAGATGTTGAGCTTTAAGATAAAATCTATGTATTTTGGTTCAACAAACCAGTTCTTCAATTTTTTAAGCAATGGTTTATTGTCTATGTTCAATGTGTCAGGAGGGCAGTCTGGTTTAGAAATCTGAGGTTATTTTTTAGTTTTCAATTTTTAAAAAAAGTAAAATCCAAATCAATAAGAAGTTTTGATTTTAAGCTCTTTTTTGGTTAATTTGTTGTTGTTTCAAATCCAGCCAATTTATTTTCATTTGAAGTATTTGATTTAATTTGTACTTTGTATTAAATGTGGCAGGCAATTATTGTTTTTATCAAAGTCCACAATGAAATTTACCCCCATCCTCTCTCTCGTCACTCAAAAATTCCAATAACAAAGAACACATTTAAAAAATTTTAAAAACAAAATACAAATTCCAAAACAAATTTATCTCTTAATAATCAAAAGAGGTTCTTTGAAATTCTACATCAATTAATTTTAATATCTGTTGAGTGCGTTGAAATGCAGGAATAAAAAAACTGATAAGAGTAATGATACAATGGCTAAGCACTTTCAAGAACTTATTGTGTTCTCATAATCCTCAAAACATCAGAATATAAAAAAAGAAAATGGAGGAATATATATATCTGGCTGATGGTATTTAAATTTATGTAAATTATAGCATCCATTTTTGGAGAGGGTGAAGCATAATTCTTTATGATTTATAGAATTGGTGTTGTTGGATATATACCAAGCCTCTCTAATTTTATTTTTAGAGTCATTTCTTTCAATGCATTGTATTACAGCCAAAGTATGATTAAATGTGTCCCTTGTTGCCTTCTGGTGTTCTAGGAAGACAGAGTTATATTTTGGCTTGTCAGATGCTCTTTTTATATAAATATTGATATTGTGAAAGGCACATAGATAAGGATCTTGAGACTCTCCATAATATGTTGATTGACATTCATTTGAGGGCATTTAATTTTATACACAGTGCTAGTGCTGACATCAGATTTGAGTTTTTTCTTGAAATTATTGATTAGCCTATTGGTTGAGGAAAGAATACAGAAACATAAATGAAATAATGGAGAGAATGTTTTTTGTTAGTAGAGGTATATATGACAGCCATGATCTATCATCATATCCCTCTCTAAACCAATAGACTAATCAATAATTCCACCCTTAAACTCAACTTCATTCCCAAGTATCATGTATAAATTTAACTGCCTCCAAAATGGATGTCAATCAACATATTATGTAGAACGTTGACTATTCCTATCTTCACAACACCAATATTTATATAAAAGATCATCTGACAAACCAGAATATAACTCTATATTCCTAGAACACCAGAGGCAAGAAGACATCAATTTAATCCTACTTAATCTGTAATACAATACATTGATATAAATGACTTGAAATATAAAATTAGAGAGGTTTGGTATGTAGCTAACAACAACACTACTATAAACCATAAGGAATCATGTTTCCCTTCTCCAAAAATGGACACTCTAATTTACATAAATTTGAATGCCATCAGCCAGATATATATATATATATATATATATAATTGAAATAATATTTTTAATGTTTTAAAAACAATTACAAACAATCCTTAAATCCACAGTAGTACTTTTGGTTACTTTCTAACCTGCCTCAACTGCCATTAAATTCAAAAACCAAAAGCGGAAGCAAACATCATCAATTCAAATTCCACGAATCTCATATTTTAATGTTAGAAGCTTGTCGATTTATTAAATGTGTTTTATTCCTGTTTATAAAAATTGCCTCTTTAATTTTTCTTTTACTATGGTTTCTCTCTTCATGAAGAATTTTCACATTTTCAAATTTAAATTTATATTTACATGTTTTTTCGTGATCAAAGAAAACTGAAGGAGATATTAAATCACCATTATTTTTATTTTTTACATGCTTATATAACAATTCATGTTCCTTCAATCTTTTCTCAATATTGCACCTAGATTCACCTATATATGACAGCATACAATCACAAAAAATTTGATATATGCCTTTACTTTTTTGCTTGACAGGTATGACATCCTTAGAATTATTGACTAATTTATTAATATTGTTTGGAATGTAGAATGAAACATTAAAAACATTCTTATATAAATCCTTAAAAAATTTTACTTGTGGATTTGAAATAAATGGAATAGATATCCATTTTTTACTATTAATCTTCATTTCTTTTAAATTATAATAATTTTTTTAAAATTGACATAAAGTATTGTTTATTTGTTCCATTTTATAGCCAACATCAAGCAATTCCTTGGCAAATATCTCAATATTTTTCAGTTTATCACTTTGGTAACGACATAATTTTCCATTCCGAAACAAAAAAGATTTAAAACTTGCCATCTTATGCATCATTGGTACTTTTGATTTACAATTTATATATCCTCTTTTTTGCAGTGGCTTAATTATTAGGTTATAATTTAATATACTGTTATCTCTTGTGATCATTAAATCTAAATAGTTAATCTTATTGTCCTGTTCTTTTTCAATAGTCCATTTCAAGCCATTCAACTTATTTAATTCCTCTATAAGCAAATTTATACTATTAGTATTTCCACAAACAAAAACATCATCCACATATCTTTTATAAATTTTAATATCTCCAAAAATACACATATTTAAAATACTACTCTCATATGTAGATAAAACGAAATTGCAAACTTGTGCAACTACAGGCAAACCCATAGGCCAACCTTTAGTCATTTTATAATTAACAGATATTTTATTTATTTTACATATATATATATCCCTTCATTTTCTTTTTTCATCTTCTGATCTTTCTATGATTATGAGAACACAATAAGTTCTTGAAAGCAGTCATTATATCATTATTCTTATTTGCTTCTCTATTGCTGCACTTCAGTGCACTCCACACATTATAACTCATCAAAGAGAAGAAACACTTATCATCAATTAATTTTGTAAGTCAATATTAGGTAGTATTATGGCATGATGAGAAATCCCAAAAACCCTTGAAAACAGAATTGACCTTTTTTTTTAGAAATTGGAAAAACAAAACCTACTAAAAGCTCACTAAAAAGTATATCAATGAGAAGTAAGAAATTGTTTTAGATTCCACTTATGGATTAGTCATTCCAGTATTGCTTTTATGATAACAAAGTAATATTTAAAGCTTAAATTAAAGACAAAATGGAAGTGTAGATAGCTTACTGTATCAGTATCTTATATTAATATACAAGTATGAAAAAATGTTCAGTCACTTAGGGACTTTAAATGAAATTTTTTTTAATTTAATGATACTCAGGATGTCAGTAATGAATATCAAACAAATTATTGTTATCATTCTGTGTCATTAAATTCAGAGTTAACCTTTATTTATACGGCAGTTTTGCTGAAAAATCATAAAATAAGGGAGTTATAGACATTTTATATTTGAAGTTTCAGCTAGAAATATGCACTGGATCTACTTCCTATATATTTATGTATAGAATATTGCAAAGTTTAAAATGAATATATGTAAATTATTCATGTTTATGAGCAATTTAGGGCAACTGCTAATTTAAATTTCATGTTCCTTGTTTAAATTAGTCTGAATTTCAATTTATATAACAACTTTGCAGCAAATGTACAAGATATTACCTCTTGTTATGCCACTAAATTCAGACTTTATTTTTATTTATAAGGTGGCATTGTTGAAAGAACATGACATGGTAGAGTAATTGTCTAATATAACTTAATACACTGTAAAAATTGTATTGGCTTTATTTTTATGGTTAAGCATATATATTCACCACTATCACTGATTAGATAGCGTATAATATTAAAATTAAATTCAAAAGTCTCTCATATTTGTGCTTATAAGAAAATTTAATTTTATAAAGGATTTTAAAATGTGTTACCAGATAGATTTTCTAATCAATGCTTATATAAAAATACATGCATTTGTATTTTGTCACTATTTTTATTATGGAAAAATGTACTAGTGAGTTTTCAAGTAAACCAAAATGGCACATGGTATTTTTGATAAATATACAGTTTTGAGAGAATACCAATATTGTAGCTTGTATTTTTGATAAATATACAAAAATAATGTTAAATTTAAAAAAAGAATAAACTCTGATAAATTTCATCAACAATCTTTATTTCAATTTTACCCCCCCCCCCAAAAAAAAAAAAAACTTTTACAAAATTAATGTTAAATTTTAAAAAAAAAAAATCTGATAAATTTTATTATCAATCTTTATTTCATTTTTTTAGTTCTCCCAAAAGTATTTATAAAATGAGTGGAGAGCCTACAATCTCCTGAAACTGTGTTTGTTAAATTTTAAAAAAATGAATAAATTCCGATAAATTTAATGACAATCTTTATTTCAATTTTTTTATTTACTTCTTGAAGATGTGTTATTTACATTTACAAAAAATGAGTGGGGCCTACAATCTTTCAATGATATTTTAGATATGTTTATAAAAAATGAACCAATATGTATATAAATATAATATTTATAGTTTATTCATGTCGGTGGTGTGCAATCCCACATAAATTCTGTTAAATATGGGTTCCGGTATTGTCACACAGTTCTGCCGGTATTTGTATTTGGCCATTTCAACAGCCCCAAAGTCTTTCAATGTTATGTGTAATATTTTCAAAATTTCTACAAGTGTTCTGAGGGCTCACAATCTCCCAAAGATCTTAGCTGTTAAATTAAAAAATAAATTAATGTTAAATTTCAAAAAAAATAATAAATTTTGACAAATTTCATTAATAATATTTATTTCATTTTTTTTTACTTATATTACAATGTGAAGTGATGTTCTTAAAATTTAATTCAACATGTTTGTTATTGCCCATAGTTTTTTTTTTTTTTTTTTGTAAATTGTGCTAATGATCAAAATTTGTGACTTTCTTGTCACAGAATGTGGTGCAGTGGAATATTTGCAAAGGTATGGAATTCAGCTCTCCAGAAAAGTACTGCATTAATGGTCATGATATTAAACTTTATATTCAAACATCCCCACAATAGCAATTCAACAATATCAGTTTGAACAGAATATCTCTTTAATAACTATTTTATTTCACCTTTACTTTGTAATCAATAATCCACTGATGCGTTGCGGTGAAACTTTTCTCTATAATAATTTCTGTAGGCTTCCTATACAAAAATTTCTGCATAGTTTTGTCACACCATAATCATAGCCTTGAGGGCTCTAAAATTCCACTTTTGACTGCACTTTGATTTATTTACTTCTGGGAGCTGAGATATAATGTCAGTTGAATGAGGGAAATGTCAACTGAATTTGTGCAACCACATCATCCTAGATTAGAACTATCACCTGAGGAAAGTCTGCACATTTAGCCTTC
Organism: Epiperipatus broadwayi; assembly: GCA_028023455.1. Lineage (NCBI taxonomy): Eukaryota > Metazoa > Onychophora > Udeonychophora > Euonychophora > Peripatidae > Epiperipatus > Epiperipatus broadwayi. The sequence continues at coordinate 305,899 of JAQFVV010006480.1, read as the reverse complement.
TATCTTGACCATCATGCAAAATCGGAGGGCCTAACAGAATTGTTAAAATTGATTAATCTCTTTTTACCAAGTGCAAAAATCAACTAGGGAGAATACTTCCACAAGAACGGTTATTTGATGATTTGGGCAGAGAAACCAATATTGTTTTATTGTATCAGTTCCAGATAGATCAGCAACTATTCTTATTGATATGATAAAACAAAATGTTTCAGATGGATCTACAATTTATTTAGACTGCATGCATGCAGGATTTGAACATTTTCAAATGAATTACGGTTATAACTTCGTTAATTCTGCTACTGGCATGCATATTCAAAACATTGAAAAACTTGGGACCTGAAAAAATGGTGGAATAAAAAACACTGTGGAACTACATGACAATATCTGGATTCCTATTTAGCAGAAGTTATGTGGCATAATGATATTGGAAGACATTAGAGATTGCACACCACTGACATGAATAAACTGTAAATATTGTATTCATATTATTATTTTTGGTTCATTCTTTATAAAATGTAATGTAACTAACACATCTTTGGGAGATTGTAGATCCTGCACTTACTTTTTGTATATGTAACTAACACATCTTGGGGAAATAAATTTTAAAAAAGTTGAAATAAAGATTGTCAATTATTCCTTTTTTAAAAAATTTAATATTAATTAAATATTTTTGGGGGAACTAAAAAAAATATTAAAATAAGGATTGTTAATGAAATTTATCAGAGTTAATTCATTTTTTTAAAGATGTAACATTAATTTTGTATATTTATCAAAGATACAGGCTGTCATCTTGGTAAGCCACCGAAACTGTATATTTAATTTAAAAAAATATGGGCTGCCTGCTTGGTTTACTTGAAAACTCACAAGTACCTGGGAAAATGTGATTGAATTATTAGACAAATAGTGACACACATACATAAAATAAGTATTTTATAAAGAGATACGGAATAGAATAATAAATCAAGCATCACAATACAAAATATTTTAAAATAAAGTAATTATTATTAAGAGTGCAGTTACTTAAGGTATAGAATAAACCATTCATTTCAAATCTATGAATGTGTGCATGATATTTTTATATGCTTTAAACTTGATCAAGTATAAATGTAAAACTAGCCAAATTAATTTAGCTTGCTTAATTAAGAATGATATTTATTTATTTAATAGTGTAATCTAATTGAAAAGACAATTTAAAATTAATTAAAATAAATAACAGAACTTTTTAAAGAACTTAATGTAATAAATTACTAATTTTTATTTATTAAGTAAATAAATTGTAAAATTATAATTTTCTATATTATGCCATTTCCTGTAGATAAAAATGCAATGTTAATTCAAAACCAGACAGTGTCTATTATCTGCATTCTCTATAACCTTGATGATTTTTTTAAATTTTCCAGTAAAAATAAAAATGCTTCAAAGCATAATGAAAATATGAACTAATTCAGGCATCATTCGACCCAAAGATATAAATACTGGTGTTTGGAAAACCCAGTTAGTCTTCACAAAATTTTAATGCATTCAAAATCCAGGCAACTTAAAATTTTAAATAGTCAATTTGTTTGTCTTCATTAAGATGATTGAGAAGATCATCTCACTCTAGACATTTTGTCTACCTGGTAAAATGTCTTCTTCTCATCGGAATAAAAAAAGAATAAACAGCAACAAATCATCAAGGAATTATCACTGATTATTATTTCAAAAATATTTCATTTATTGCAGTCAACTGTTAATGGAAACTTTTTAAATTTACTCATGGGATAGGTCTAATAACTTCCAACAATTCGCTGGTCTTTGCATTTTACAATAATGATGAAATAGCTGATGTCTTTGTATAATACCTGATAACTTCAATAAAGTCACATATTTTCACTTAAAATAATGGTGAAACAACATTTCTCTCATTTAAAAAAATGTGAATATCTTGTCTTAATATTATGGATTATCTCTTCAGGAATTATTGAAAATAAACTTAAAGTAATAAGTTTCAATTCAAATATACAGTCATAAATTTTGTAGCTTAGTGAAAATGCTAAATTTTAATTAAAATCAATTGAATCAATAAATTTATGGATTATAGTCTATTGCTTGGTTATATAAAATATAAAACAGTTTGAACTATATAGGAACATTTATAAAATGCCATTAATATATAGGGTATATGAGCACAAACTTTCCCACGACCCACCACTCTCCACTCTATCTAATAACACTGAAACACTCAAGCACATATATGCTGAAAAGATAAATAATCACCAATATACGTTGGATGGACGGTTGAAGAGTTGGAGTGTGTAGTAGATTAGAGCCTGTCCATTAAAGTATGAAGATTGTCTATCTTAATATATATCTGAGCACTTATAGTATATATGTGTGGGAGATGATAATCTGGACCAACTGATGATTGCTGGTTTGGTGATTATTTATCTTTTCAGCATATATGTGCTTGAGTGTTTCAGTGTTATTAGATAGAGTGGAGAGTGGTGGGTAGTGTGAAAGTCTGTGTTCATATACCCTATATATTACATATATAGACGCAGGTATATAATAAGCCTGTGTTTCAGTTATTGAAATGTCATTAAATTAATGGATTAATAAAATACTTCTAAAGAAAGTATTGATGAATGCCAATCATTTGGATATAAATTTATAGGGTTTTTTAAATGGATTAAATTTCTGCTTCTCCTTTGTATAATAAATTATGATTCACCTCCAGTGCTTGAAGAAATGGATTGTAAATGCCAAATATTAAAACATTATAAAAATCAAACTTATCAGCAAACTCTAAAATGGATTAATGTGTTAAATATAACCCACATTTGATTAAAAAATGTGCATGATGGAATTTTATTAATCTTCATATTAAGTTCCAATAAGGATTAAATTACAAAAGGAATTTAATTGTGTTTAATATAATCCTTGATGCTTTTGATGGAATAATTCCGTGAATTCTTAAAATATTGAAATATTATACAAGTGTAAATATTTCTATGGGATAAATTTTAATTATTTATAACACTGGAGTATAAACCGATGGACTACTTAGCGAATTTTTATTATAATTTCTACTTATTTGATTAAAGTTACTATTATTAGTGTACTAAAGAAATATTAAACTTTTCCAGATATTATTATATGAATGTACAGGTAACAATTTTATAAATTTTATTATTTATAATATTGGGTATGATTAAATATATAATTTACACTTCGGCCAAACTTATATAAAAATTTGTTATATTGAATTTAGTATATGTTTTATTGTTTCTTAAATTCCAAACTCAAATACATAAAGAGTTAATCATCCTTAGTTACATAATTAGATCTATAAGGAATAGTTTGTGCATAGTTCCTATTATGTTTGTATTCATTTTTTTAAATGCCATAGTATAGAATAAATTATCCTAATGGTATGAACTATATTTTGTTAATAGAGTTTTACTCTAAACGAATCATTAAGCCTTTAAATAATATAGAAGCTTAACAAATGAATTCTGTAAAGGATAATAAGGTATAATAAATATGCCATATATTTTAAATGTCATTTATGAGTGTTAAGCAAATAATTTCATTTGTTTTTAAAAGAGTAAAAGACTTATTTAATGTTATTAAGGGAGGTTAATTAGTCATTGGAACAAACTAATTAAGGACAGCATAAAACATTTATTATTATGATTATTATTAATAATACCCTCCAGTATTTAGATTTAGGATTTGTTTAAATAATATGCAACCTACCACAATAAAGTGTTAATGTCTTTGCAACGCTGAATGATTACACACTTTCATATCATATATTATAATAGAACAATTGTTAATTTTAATACTTCTGTTTTGCCGTTATTAAAACCATCATCACTGCATACTTATGAAATAAAGGTCATATTTTAAGATATTAGATTATATATAAATTTATTTGCATTGAATACATCATTATTGTTACTGTTTCTATCTGAAATACAAAGATATATAATAACATAATGCATATAAAATTTTCTTTTACATTTATCGAAACCCTAAGTTAATGATAATAATAATGTGAAAGGCTAAAACCTTTAATGAATAAACTTTACATCGATACATTTGTTTCATTGTTTTATGTAAATGATTATAATTGATTCATAAGTCTGAGAAAAACTATTAGCTAACATTATTTTTTTAAAATTGCTAGCCATAGATTAAACACAGATTAATTTATACTTAATTAGTTATTTGAATAAGAAATATTATCTTAGAAAATATTTACTTAAAATATATTAGGAGTAATAGCACACAAATACCGAAATACGCTAAGAAATTTATTTATTTCAGATTTTATATATTATTAAAGTATGAAATAGTATTAATGTTTATTTTATTTCATTACAAGTTACTTTGGTTATCGCACTTCCACATATAACATTTGTCTTGACCACTTGTCTTTTGCTCTTCTTTATAGAAAATCTTGAGAATCTCTCCTTTACTGGTTTAATATTAGAAATTAGCTTTCAAAAGTGTGTCTCGAGATTTTAGATCCATCAAACCCCTTGTAGGTTATAATATATATAAATATTATGCCTACTGAAATTGGGAATGTATTTCAGTATCTGGCAAGATGTCACTTATAATTTTTTCTTTCTTTTTGCTTGATTTTTTGATAATGAATATATTAAATTGTGGAGTATTAACTGTGTTGCTATGACAACAATAATATTAACATGATATCATAATTTATTATTAATTGTATTATAAGATTATAAATAATTTTATTCATTTTTAAAAGGAAAAATAAATATGAGAATAATAAAATATATGATTGGAAGAATTTTTTTTTGTTATTGTTTCATGATAGTAAATTATAAATAGTACAAATGAATGTTTAATATTTCAAATATATTTGTCTTTTTATTTATATAATAGTATACTGGAACATATGTCTAAAATATATTTCTGGAATAATATAATATACTGTAAATGTAATGTACATTGTTTACATTTTATTGAAATGACAAATAATATTTGTATTTTAAAACAAATTTTTATTATATGTAAAAAATGTGAAGTGATTTTTTTTTTTATCAATATTATGTAATAAGATTTTTATATTTATGAAATGCTACCCGAAATAGCTTAATGAGTGAATATAGACGATTACTATGGTTACTATGACATCAATAGGAAAATCTATCAATAAGAAAATCTTATAAATAGAACTAAAAAATTTGAATAAAAACTTTCCTCACTTGTTTTTGCTTTCAACAGAAGCACATATAAATTTTTTATATGTTTTTTATTTACCCTAAAAGTATATAATTCACAAAATAAAATGGAGGCGTAAAAATTAGTATTTTCTGCCCATTTACTGGAGCAGATTATCGATAAAATTTGATGGGAAACTACAAATATATTGTAAAAAGTAAAGTTATCAAAATTGCTTTATTGCACAAACCATCAGAATATTCTATCTTTTGAAATGGATGTTACATATTATTTTGAAAACAGAACACAAACATCAGAAGTTGTACAGGATTCATATTTATTTGATTGTGTGACTTTATTAGCTTGATTGATCAATTTTTTGTAAGATATGAATTAGTTTAATTTCCATCATATCGCTCTATGTACGTTCCTTTATTCATATTGTTTATACTTGTTTATAAGAGAATAATTCTTTATAACATCGTAAATATAAGATAATATGTATAACATCATATGAACCAAATAATTATTGTTTGCAATGAAAATTGTAATATATACATAAAATATTTGATATGACAAATGTACTTTGAATTTTAAGTTCTAGAGAATTCATTTTATCTTCTCTGGGACAAAGATATACTATTGTTTTTGCCGTTGGAAATATAGACATTAGAACTGTGATAAAATACTGAGAATATAGTATATAAAGACTTTTATTTAGGTTGTTTATTTATATTTACCATTATTAATAATATATACTGTATATTGTTTATTTTATTTAAAATGTAAATTTACTTATAGATGAATAATGTATATAGTTTTAAGTTAGTTAGTAATCTATTCATATGATGAAATATGGGAGTTATGTTTTTCACAAGTTTAAACCCATATTTTGTGTATATAGTAATTGTTATTTTAATATTTCAATATATTCATTTTTTATTGATTGATTTTTAAAATTAACTTCAAATATATCATTCATATAGGAAGTTTAAAAAGTTTTTATCGCAATAAGTATTGACTTTATTTTGTTTTCTTAAATGTTTACCAACTAAGAACTAGATTCTTTTTTGTATATATATATATGACGGTATTTTGTGATATATAGATATATAAATTTTGTACGTGTTAACGTGTTATTGAATATTTGAATGTTAATAGGCAATTACATATGTAAATATCAAAGTAAAGTTAATTGATGATTTACTCTTCATTCAATTAGATTATATGTGTATATATCGATTGCTTACGATCTACTCATTATATTTTTATTATATAAATGATACTTATTGTTTAATGCAGTGGTGCCCAACCTTTAACTTGACGCGAGCCAGTTGAGAATTTAAAAAAATTTGGGGAGCCACAATTATATATTACATTTTTCATATTACATTTATAAACATGGTACTTGGGTACTAAACCTGCAATGTAGGGAGATAGGTGGGGGGGGGGGTGGCCTATTCACATTGGTATCAATCCGCCGTTTCTAATGTGGCCAAAATAACGTGTACACGGATCTTTCTCGATGAAAACATCAATATATACAGCAAAATATATATGTGTACACGAATCTATCTCGATAAAAACAACTATTTACAGCACTAAACATCAATATATATATATACAGCAAAATATATACGTGTACACGGATAAAAACAACTGTTTACAGCACTAAACATCGATATATACAGCAAAAGATATACGTGTACATGGATCTATCTCGATAAAAACTATTTCCAGCACTAAACACAATATATATACAGCACCAAACCAAACGTCTACAAGGATCTTTCTCGATAAAAACAACAATATATACAAGAGCACTAAACACAATATATATATATATATATAGCACCAAACCAAACGTGTACAGCAAAAAAAAAAATGGTGTAATATGTTAAAAAGAAAAAAAAATGTAAATACATTTTATTTATTAAAAATTTGGTAACATACATATAAATTACAATTACAGGAAAAATATATTTTATTTAATGTGAAACCTGACACTGCATATCGTTATTGTTTGTATTGTAAAAATGTTTATTTTTTAGTGTGTGCATGTGCCATCAAGGAACATAAAATATTTTATCAATTTTTTTGAAGAGTGCAATTCGAGCCACATTAAACAGTTACGCGAGCCACATGTGACTCGCGAGCTACGGGTTGGGCATCCCTGGTTTAATGAATTTGAATTTAAATTAAATCAAATAAACTTTTCTGGTTATTGGTCCATTGTACAATGTGAATTAATTGAGTAATAGCATTCGAGTGAAAACAAATAAACTGACTTTGTTGTAAAATGATTTGAAATAATTATCTAATCCAGAGATCAAATTACACAATTGGTAGTAATAATAGTTATATTTTGTATTGAATTCTATATTTATTATCTGACTAAAAATAAACTTTATATGATAATCATAATTAAATATTTGCATGTTTATCTAAATTATTATTGTTTATATAATTACTATATTAAGCTCATGGTTGATCATTAAGATCTTAATCTTATACAATTATAAGAGTTATGGTAGTATATTTTGTTCTGTCATGAATCAGAATGACTTGCTTTAATTATATTTAAATTTAATTGAGATGGATCATCAATCCAATTATCTATTAAATTTTAATATTCATACTTAATTATAATAAATGTTAATAATTCTTCTTATATGTTTTAATTGTTATAATATAGACTTTTAATAATTTAGTTATAGGAAAATTAAAACAAATTGATATGATTAATTCATTGTATTTAAGTAAATATCCAGTAGAAATCTACTGTTTCTTTTATAAACTGGTATTATTTGATATTACGGATTCAAGATTATCTTATAGGTTCACTGATATTATATTATTATTATTTTGTTTTATTATAATTAGATTAATTAATAAGAGTAAAGTCGATATAAGATTGTATCGTGGCTTAGTTAATATAATTTATTATTTATCATTTTATCAAACTAAGATTTGAAATTAATTATTGGGTAATATATCTATTTAGATATTATGAACATTGGAAACTTATAAGACGTACTAAAGCTGTTATTTTAATCATTCATGAAATATTTAACTTAAATATGAATATCGTTAAATTTTAACATAAATTTATATTTTTATAAGCAATGTTTGATCAGTTGGGTATATTAGAACTTCGTTGTTTGATGATTTATTGTTGGTGTCATTCGATTATAAGTGAAATCTATCTTAAGCATACATCATTGTTTGGGACAGTGGTACTTGATTTAATTGCTTTATTTTAATCTATTTTAAGTAAGATTTGTATTTATGGTATTTGAAATGATTTTGTTTGTTTTCTATTTATTTTAAGTGTTGTTTGAATCCAAATTGCTGTAATAAATATTGTCATCATTATTTTGTTTTAATGTAATTGACAATCAGATAGCTTTTTAAATAAAGGATTATATTAAGTACTGAAAAAATATTTATTAATTGGTATTCTATAATTTAGTATATTACATTTATTCTTGTTTTGAGCAAAATTATTATTTACGGGTATTATAAAATTAGTATTATTTTTATTTGATTTCTATTTTATTCAGTTATAAATGATATTTAACGTCAGGGCTCATTTTCATTCTGTTACATAGGATGACCAACGACTGAACTATATTTTATACAGGTCATATTAAAATATTATTTTATTGCATATTTTCGATTTGTTGCAAATGCTACCTAAATAATACACATATATTTATTCTATTAGAAATAGTACCGTAATTTGCAGGCGCATTTTTTGCAGGCGCATTATTAAACGGGATCACTCTATTATGATTTTATCATATTTGATTTATCACAAATGATTTTCAAATCTGTGGTGCATTAAAAGAAGAATATGCCCTCCTTTTTATCCTATTACAGATGGCACTCTAACTTTAATGGCAATAATATTTTGTTTTTGTTGTATTTGAGTGAAATGGAGAAAGCAATAGAAAGATTAGGAGTAGGGATAGAGATACCATTACTGGGTGGCAAGGGAGTATATATTTTGCTGAGTTTTTTCTGGGGGGATGATATTTTTATGTGCAGAAAGAAGAGAATATATGGAAGTTATGCTGAGGACATGTGCACAGGTGGGTAAAAAGATGGGGATTAAATTTAGTGAAGAAAAATCAAATATAATGATGAATAATAATGAAAAAAGAAAAAATGTAGAATTTTTATTGGAGGATATAAAGTTAAGTGTGGTGGATAGATATATTTATTTGAGAATCATCTTAAGTAATCAGGAAAATTGCTTGGTTAAATGGGAGAAAAAAATTGGTCAATGAAACAAAGAAAAGAAAGGGTTTAGTAAAGAAATTAACAGTTTTTTCATATAATAAATATGATGTAGCTAGAATTGTATGGAAGGAAGTTGAAGTAGGAGGGTTAACATATGGTAATGGTGTGTTATGTGTTAGTAAAAGGGTATAAGATTACTTAGAGAAAGTACAAAGGGAAGTAGGAAGACATGCATTAGATGTAGATGTATGGACAGCAAAGGAGGCAATTCAAGGAGAAATGGGATGGTCAAGTTTTTATATAAGAGATGCAAAAAGTAAAATGAAAATTTTTGGTAGGTTGCAGTTTATGAATGATAAAAGAATAACCCAAATAGTATTTAATTGGGTTATGAGTAAAGAGCAGGCAACAAGATAGGTGAAAAAGATAATGCGGAATGCAAAGGATTTGGATAAAGAATTTATATCAGTATACTTGCATAAAAGGTGGGATGATTATGTTAGGAGGATTGTTGAGTGTTATAGTGGTAAGTAATGAGATAAAAGAATAGATGCATTAATAAAGAATAGGGAGTTGGAGATATGGAGAACTAGTATGAAGAGTAAAAAGAGTTTAAATATATATAGAAATATACGGAACATTGGGTGTGAGTTAATTTATGATAATAGTAAGGAAAGTAACTTATTGTTTAAGGTTCGAATGAGATCTTTAGCAACAAGAGAATATACATTTAAATAGAAAAATATGGATGATTTAGTTTACAAATTGTGTAAGGAAGATATAGAAATTATTAGGCATCTGTTGATTGAATGTAAATGCTTGAAAGCAGAAAGGGTACAAATAAAGAAGTTATGGGAGAGTAAATATGAACAAAGTGATTATACAGAAAGTGGGTTATTGGTGTTTATGCTGGGTTTGGGAAAAATAAGAAGGAGTTAGATATAAAGGCCATAGAGTTGAAAAAGATTATGTTGTGGAAATGGGATGGAGCAGATTATGGGTAGTTTGGAAGGGGAATGGAAGGGGAAGGTAAAGTGGCTAACAGATTTCTTTGGGCATAGTTGCTGAGAGATTCCTGACTCTGTTTAAAGAGGCATCATGATACATCACATCAATAAGGGTCATTTCTTTATTATTTTTTTCTATTTTTATGTCAATAATAAGGTGTTGTCTAAAACATGTAGAGCACCTTATTATTCTGTTACAAATGGCATCACAATTCATGGAGCCTTATTAAACCAGGATCATTTTTTCATGGATCACATTGTTATTCCATATATATATATATATATATATATATATATAATATATATATATATATATATATATTAATAATTCAAACAAATATATTTAACACAGTATTCAAAATTAAATAATATATTCTTTACCAGAAGTACTTTCAATTGTTTCACTGACAATCTTTTTCAACTGTTAATACAAACGTACAAAAAATAAAAACTTGTATTACCCATCATTCAATCTATTCAAATTTCCCACAATTCTGTTGTCTTTATATTTGCCGATTGTTTATTCATCAAACCACCTCTATTCCTAGATATCATCATTGCCTCTTTAATTTTACGTTTTTCACTACACCTTTCAATTTGAATAATTTTTATATCTCTATTATTAAATTTAAAACCATAATTACATGTTTTATTATGATCAAATATAATTGATGGAGTATTCATATTTACTGAAGATATATTTTCTTTCTGTACACGTTTATATAATGTCTTATGATCATTATATCGTTTTTGTAATGTACATTTGGATTCCCCTATATATTTTATTCCACAACCACATTCCAACATATATATAACAGAACTTAATTCAAACTTAGAAATCTTGGCTTTGGAGTTATTTATCATATCATTTATATTATTTGAAGAGAAAAAAGAATTCTACACAAACCACTAAATTATATGAAACTATTATCTTCTAAATATGAATACTCCATCAATTATATTTGATCATAATAAAACATGTAATTATGGTTTTAAATTTAATAATAGAGATATAAAAATTATTCAAATTGAAAGGTGTAGTGAAAAACGTAAAATTAAAGAGGCAATGATGATATCTAGGAATAGAGGTGGTTTGATGAATAAACAATCGGCAAATATAAAGACAACAGAATTGTGGGAAATTTGAATAGATTGAATGATGGGTAATACAAGTTTTTATTTTTTGTACGTTTGTATTAACAGTTGAAAAAGATTGTCAGTGAAACAATTGAAAGTACTTCTGGTAAAGAATATATTATTTAATTTTGAATACTGTGTTAAATATATTTGTTTGAATTATTATTATATAATTTAAAAATACAGACATTTAATGGTTGTAGTTATTTATATATATATATATATATATATATATGACTCATTTCAAACACATAGATTTATTATTTATCTAAAAAAAAAATTTTTTTTCTTTTGGATATATAGATTTATGTGTGTATTTATTATTATATAGTCTATATAAATAGTTAATAAATAAGCAGTTGTAGAGACAGAAGGTAATAATATTTAATATTGATTTATTGTATTTTCTTATTAAATAAGGTGTTAAATTATTTAACATTAATTTTGTTAAAATAAAGCAGATCAGAAAGAAAGTGTAAAATAAGGCGATCAGATTAGTAGATTAGGAGATTTAAAAAAATGTGCACGTCCAAAAGAGTGTGAAAGAATGAGAACGTCTGTATAAAAACAAAAATGCTTTTACACCTATTTCTAAGGACTATAGATTGCCAGCTTTATTGTTTGTGTTATCTGTATCTAAGATTATTTTTAAAAGAGAGGTGCTTTGATGGGATAAAGCATGATTATTAATTTTTTTGTAAAATTGCGACAGACATCAAACTTGTGAAGCTTTTGATCTTTTATTTCAAGATAAGATCTGCAGGTGGTCATTTTCTTTGACCAAGATTTGCAATAAAAACAAATGAAACAATATTTAGTGATCAGTCAATTTTTCAATGTTATTGAAGGAGAGATGTGGCAGTCAGTTTTTTTTTATGTTGTGAAAAGAGAGTGAGCGATTTTTTTTTTACTCTTTAAAAGTTGAGGAAGAAAAAAATGACTCTTGTTTTAAAGTCAGTATAGATGAAGATGTGTGTATATATAAGTAATTCCCAGCAAAATTAAGATAAAGAAGGAAAAATAGAACAAAAGTGAATTTATTGGAAGAAGTTATTAACAATTCTATGAAATGATATTAATATATTTTGCTGTGTATAATATAATGAATTCACATTGCTAAAACCATTTTTTCTGCTTCCTGATTAATACAGAATGGGTTAAGTCACTGGTCTACTGTGGACCCATATACTGGTCCATGGTAACCAAAAGAATGGACAAATTTAAAACCAGCCAAAAATGTCATCTTATTATCATCTTTGACAAGAGCCAAGAAAAAAGGAAAGATGAATAAAAGCCACATATATAGCCAGGTTTGAAGCTGTGAACCAATTTTTTTGTTAAAGTTTTCCTCAGTCATCTAAAGTGTCTACAATGGTTTTTTTTTAAAATGGGAGAGACAAGCAAATCCACCAGTTCATACTTATCTAAAAGTATTTGAAATAACTCTTTTTGAAATGGTAGAGGGAAGCCAGTCAACGAATTCAGCGTTATCAAAAGTATCAACAATAAATAATTTTAAAATTGAAGAAATAAGCAAGTCAATTAATTCATGTTTATCTTAAAAGTATCTGCAAGAACTTTTCTTTTTTTAAATGGAGCAAAGACAAGCAGTCGGAAAATTCAAACTTGGGACATTTATAAGAAGTGAAAGTAATCGGGTAACTATGAACTTTCCTTAACAGATCTTTTATTCTTACTTATTAAAAGTAAACCTTAATTTATTGTTCAAAGCATTTTTTTTGATACAGAAACATTAAAGGCTTGTTTATCGATAGTTATTCTCAGTATCACATAACATAACACAAACACAGTTTAAATCTTTAAACTTAAATTTTCATTATTTTTTTTTATTATTTTTTTATATTATCTATTGTAATATTGAAATTTTTTTATTGTTCTTCATTTGTTATGATAATGAGCAACCTATAAATATATGCATTTATAATGTTTGTTTTTTTTTATCTTGTTGCATATTAAAATTGATATAATGTATTTTATTTTATTTTGCTAAAAGGTTGCAAGAATATTTTTTATATATGTAATTTATGTATTAATCTCTGATATAGGGGTATAGATTTTAGACATATATGTTAACATTACCGAATGGGTGCATGTGTAACTGCTTATACAAACACGTCAAAAGAATAGGTTATACATAATTAGTTTAAATATGGTAAATTATAAAGCAAAGATTCACATTTGAATGGAAGTGAAATAAAACACATGGGTTACATATGAAATTTATTTTTATGATATAATAACTTAGGAAAGTCTTAAGTAAGCATTTATAGAATTTTTGTGTGTGTGTGTCATTTTAAGCCAGCTTATTTTAAAATTATCCAAAATGACGAACTTGTATATAAAATTTTGTATTAGTTCTATATTGAATTAATGTAATAATAAGCCATTTATCTAATTAGTAAATTTGATTTTAAAGAAAGAAAGAGTAAAAGCATTAATAAAATATAATTATATATCTTAATTGGTTTCCGAGTTCTTATTAAAAATATTGTTGTATTTTTCTTGTCTTAATTCTATTGTTTAAATGACCATCATCATCATCGCTCGCAGATATTAAGAATCATCATTCGTAAATATTGAGCAATCACTTGCAAATATTAAGCGCTCGCAAAATGTTAAGTAAACTAGAATGTTGATTTACCTTTAAGTATTTAGGGATTATGCTTGATAATAACCAAGTTTTAATAATTATAGTTCAACAATAGAAAGCTAAAAAAATTATGTTGTGCCAATGAGTTTTGATCATCTTCATCAAAGATGAATATCGTATTATTGAATAAAACACCTTTTAAACATGGTACTGTACATGAGTTATGATCGCCATCATCATTAATAAATTATAATCATTAAATCTAATGTTTAACATAATTAATATATTTAGTAAATAAGGATTTGTAGAAAGTTGAATATCATGCTTAGAGATTCGTGATGATCAGTCATCATCACTAGTATTATTAAATCCTAGTTTTAACTATAAAAGTATTTTAGTAAATAAACATAAACTTATATAAATGCTAGTGAATGTAATAATTAAACCCCAGTTTAAAATAGGATAATTTTTAAAAAATGCCTATAAGTTTATAAAGATAAATTTATTGTTGTGAGTTCATTATAAAGCTATGGCTGGTATCATCATCACTATTATTATCATTATTATTATGATATTATGATCATCCTCATTATTATCATCATCATTATTAGCATTATATTGTGATAAATAATCTAGTTAAATGGCCATCAATATCAATAATGGTCTTCACGATGCTTGTTTAGAAGCCATTAATAGGATTATACTTGTCTGTTCATCAATATACGTAAATGAGCTAGCAATGTCTATAAGAGTCTTTGATCTATAATATAAATTTTGATAATATTGGGATCTTGTAATTTTATTGATATAGATAAAATATAAGAATGTCATTTTTTTTTATTCATTAGTCATCCAAGTCATGTGTAGTAAAAATGTACCGAATGAGTTTGAACTCAGTACACTCTAAACAAATATTTATCTAGATTTAAAACAATCTAGTGGCGCTCGTGGAAAGCATATGTACTTAGCTAAACTGAATAAAGAGTGATTTAATCCCTTTCCAACTTCATAATATTAACTTTATATAATATGTTTTATAAGTTGTCATGAATAGCACCAGTGTGTGCGTGTGACCATGAATGGTCTTATATGGTTGGAAAGAAGAATAGGAAGTATTCTTTGTTAAAAGAACCTAGTATGGGAGATAAGCATAATGCACTCCAGGAATCTCACAGTGGGTAATTTTATTCAGTTGCTATATTTAATATTATTTTATTTGATGGCAATGGCCAGTATGTTTTATTATTCAAATGACTTCCCCAATATCTAAATATCATTAAATCTTTAATGATGATAGTTTTAATTTTCATTGTTGTTATTTTAAGTATTAAGAAATGAGATAATTTATTTATTTCATTATTAGCTTAACAGAGTTAATGTTTAGGATAGTTGCAAACGGGCTATAATCTTATATTTACTTAATTGAAAAATATAGACACGTAAATAGAGCATGATATGCATATATTCTTATTTATATGTTAGCGTCATCCTTATTTAATTATAAATTGTATTTTAGCTAACACAGTGAATTCATTTCTCATTTAATATACTCGGTTACAAATGATGAACCGCTAGAACATATCATATCTCCTGTTTAGTGTTTAGTTATTGAATTATAGCAACTATCATTTTATCATTCGTCAACATATAGATTATAATCAGTTATAAAGTAACAGCGTTTTTAACAGCCTTTTTATCATTCATCATTACAATATTATTCATACTGTTACAAATGGCGCAGATTATAAATATATTTTAATAATTAATAATTTCATCTATAATTGCTTTTATCAATATAATTTTTATTATCTGTTACAATATATATATATAAAACTAGATTTTTTAAACATATTATCTATTTAGGAATTTGGTTTATTATTATTCGAATACAGTTTTGCTTTTTTTTTTCAGAACCCACAAGACCAATAGTTAAAGTTTATCCACAAGAATTAAAAGATTTAGAATTAGAAAATAATGATTTACCTATTTTACAGAACGATAAAGTTGATGGTAAGTTATATATATATATATATAGTAATAATAACAAGTCAGATGTCACATGACTTATATATAGCTTGCACTTACAAATATGTAAAATTAAGAGCGTGCTAATAGCTCTAAACAAGCTTTTTTTTTATTTTATTTAAGATAAATGCTACTACAAGAGAAGGCATCAAATCATTTTTATCTTGGATTGTCCCCTATCCTCAGACCGATTTTGATGTACATGGGTCTCTTTCAGTCATCAGCTGGTGACATTAGATCATAAAAAACTAATTCACGCAAAGCACTTATATAAAAGATATTATTGAAGAAGATCTGAAACTTTTAGACATCTACATGTCTTCAAAGTCAGCTCTCCAACTGAAAAAATCATATGGGCCTGAACTTAATTCAGATACTCCATATATTAGTAGGCTTAGCTCTTTAATTTAGCTAAAGCCACAACAGCAAAATAATAATAGTAATAATAACAAGTCAGATGTCACATGACTTATATATAGCTTGCACTTACAAATATGTAAAATTAAGAGCGTGCTAATAGCTCTAAACAAGCTTTTTTTTTTATTTTATTTATGATAAATGCTACTACAAGAGAAGGCATTCAAATCATTTTTATCTTGGATTGTCCCCATCCCCAGACCGGTTTCGACCTATGGGTCTCTTCAGTGAGGAGTTGGGACATTAGATCTAAAAAACCAACTCAAGCAAAGCACTTATCTAAAAGATAATTGTTAGAAGAAGATCTGAATAGCTAATAAATAAATATAACTTTATATTTCATATACAAAGCTAGTAATATGCATCTGCTTTTATTTTCTATATAATTATGTTTAGGTGTTTTCAAAGTTTAAAATTATTATATTAATTTTGATTTGTATATAGAATATAAATTATTTAGTTATTTAAATTTTTGTACTTCTTATTTATATTAGTCTGAAAATCAGTATAATTAACAATTTTGCAATTTAACATAGTGATTGACTTTTTACTTATGCTATTTTATTCAGAATTTAGGTTTGTCTTACATAGAACACTGCATAAATAATGTAATGTAGATGATACCGATATATCTATATTTGAACTTCATCTAGTATTATACAACTGGTTATATTTCATAAATATATATATATGACTTAATTTGTGGGTTCATCCATGTTAAAAAAAAATAATATTACTATACCGACGGTTCGACTTGATCACACACGTTATCTTCTGGATGATAAATGGAAGAAAGACGGTTGTAGAAGCGCTACAACCACTGATTTGAAAAAAAACGTTAAAACTCCAGCAATAGCAAAAATATTAAATTAAAATATGTTTTTTAAAAAAATCTTTTCAAATAGGAGGGAGTTTGCATGTATCATCTCGCTTATTGATACAATCTGGTAATTTTAGTATCTCAATGGCTTCTCTGATTTTACACTTGTAGAGATTATCACATCTGGATATGATCCTAGTACTAGAAAAATCAATTTTATGACCTGAATCTGTTGTATGGAGTGAGAGTGCTGATGATGATGAGTATTGTTTAACTGCATTAGCATGTTCATCTCTCCTAACACTGATGTGGCAGTTGCTCATACCTATGTAAAAAGCTTTACAATTATAACATGAGATTTCATAAACACCATGAGATTCGAGAGAGGTTGAATCCTTAGCTTGATTATTATGTTACTGATTTTTTGATGAGGAGAAGATGCTGTATTTATATTATAGCATTTTAATATAAGTCCAATACTGTCTGTGGTTCCTTTTACATGTGGAACGCAAATCCTATTTTGGCTATTTTGGGCTTGAATTAAGGCTGTTTTAATAAATTTATCATTATAACTATTTGCTAATAAAACACCATTAATATGATTTATTTCTTCTTTTAGATATGACTTATCTGAAAGGTTAATTGCCCTATTTAAAAGAGTTTTGGCTACAGAAACAATTTGACTTGGGTGCTGATGAAAATGGAAATGTAAATATCTGTCCGTATGTGCATTTTTTCTATAAATGGAAAATGGTAGACTATTTGGTATCTTGGTGACTAGTACATCAAGAAAAGGAAGTTTTCCATCAGTCTCTATTTCCACTGAAAACTTGATAAGAGGACGCATATTATTTTAAATGTGAAAAAAAAATCATCTAATTTATTTTTTCCATGTTGCCATATGACAAAAATGTCATCTATGTATCTTAGCCAAATAAGAGTTTTTAAAGATGATGATTCTAAAGCATTAGATTCTATATTTTCCATGAATAAATCAACTATTATTCCTGAGATAGATCAGCCCATAGTAGTACCAAAAATTTGTCTGTAATGTTGTCCATTGTACACAAAATATATGTTTATTACACCAGGTCTAATTAAAGCAATAATATGGTTTGGCAAATTGCTGCATTGCGAAATTACATTTAAAGTGTCATCAATCGGAATGTTTGTAAACAATGACACAACATCAAAACTGACCAGAATACCATTTGCATTAATTTTTTAATTTTTTAAAACAGAAATAAAACGAGAATAGTTTTTAATATATGATTTGATAGATGGAATTGTAGGTTTAATGAAATCAGATAAATATCTAGTTAGAGTATGAGTTGGAGATCCTATTGCACTTACTATTTGTCAAAAGGGAGTATCTGGTTTGTGAATTTTTGGTAGTCCATAAAATTTTGGACAGACACATTATTTTTCACAAGGGATTATTTTATTTTTTATCTCTTTTTCAATAGGCGATTTATTAATAATAGCTTTTGTTATTTTTTCCAAATAAGTAGTATGATCTATTTTTGATGGCTAATAAATTTTATCATTAAGTAAATCTAAAATTTTATTATGGTACATGTCACGATCCATAACAACAGTAGCATTACCATTATAACACAGATGAACCTGCAAAATATATTTTTTATATGTGCCACCCGTGAAAGTCTTCGTATATATATATATATATATATATATATATATATGCACACTTATTCTTTATATTTTTCCATGATTTTTCATATGTTTTTAAATATTTAAATCTATTAATATAGCAGAAGAAAAAACCTTTATGTCTAATTTCTCATCATTAATATAGAAAGTGCTTGTTGACTTATTGCAATAGTAGAATATCAGATTTTGGTGTTCAAGAGCCATGGATCTCAATCCAGATCTGTCATTTCCAGTGCTTGCCCTTCTTATGACTTTTGACCAGTAAAACTATTTAACTATAATTATTTTTAATACAGAAAATATTTTGTGAAAATAATGAATAAAATATAATTTTGGCATAAAAATAATACAAACAGCCAAAAGAAAATTATGTTTTGCAAGTAGATTAACTTTTTCATTAAAACCAAAACACTTCATTCAAAGAGTTAAAGACTTTTGATAATATTATTTAAAATATTAAATTACAAGGTCTAAGAGACAGTTATTTAGAGTAAAATAAATTTCAGGTTACACAATCATAGAAAATATTCATATAGCTTCCAATAATTATTGTTCAGTTATTAAACCACCAAACATCACAAGATCACCATTTAACTGGCAAAACTCACTATACATTTTGCCACTCATGGCAAGCTAGAATAATCAATGGATTCCAGAAGACTTGTGCATAAAATCCCCATCCAGTGCCTACTCATCCTATATCTCCAGACTAGTTTCCAGCTTATGGCCTTCGTCATGTGATGTTTATTGGCTTAAAATCACCATTTCTTATGCTTGCTCATAACTGTTATTAAAACAGGCAAAACTCTCCATACAGTAGTGCCACTCAGTGCAAGCCAGAGTAAACAATGGATGTCAGAGGACTTATGCCTAAAATACCTATCTAGGGCTTACTCATCCAATATTCCCAGATTAGTTTCTAGCTTGTGACTTTTATCAGTGCGGGGTCTTGGATCTGAGAGCACTGCACTTAGATCTTCAGATCTAATGCAACCCTCCAGCAGCCACCTTGTATCTCTACTTAACTACAAAACTATGAGTCTGAACTCAATTCAGTACCCATATATTTTATTGTCTTTGGTTCTTCAATAAACATAGCCACCATTATCCTATTAGACAGGGTTGGTATTAAACTATCAAATATCACATGATCACCATTTCTTATCCTTGCTTGTAACTGTTATTAAAACAGACAAAACTCTCCATACACTAGTGCCACTCAGGTTGGTAAAAAAAATTAAAGATTTTAAATTTTGATTTTTATTATTCATGTAAATGTAAAAGAATTTATATTCACTCAGTGCAAGCCAGAGTAATCATGAATGCCAGAAGGCTTGTGTATAAAATCCCTATCTAATGCCTACTCATCCAATTTCCTCAGACTAGTTTTTCAGATCCAAGGCTCCTTACTGATGAAAGCCACAAGCTATGAATTAGTCTGGAGATATTGGATAAATAGGCACTAATATGGATTTTATGTGCAAGCCCCTGCCATCTATTGATTACTCTGGCTTGCACTGAGTGGCATTATTGTATGGAGAGTTTGAATAACAGTTATGAGCAAGTATAAGATATGATGATCATGTGATGTTTGGTGGTTTAATACCAATCCTGCCTAATAGGATAGTGGTGACTATGATTATTAAAGAACCAAAGACATCAAAATGTATCAATACTGAGCTGAGTTCAGACCTGTATGACTATATATGATAATGAGCTTGGATTGAAAACATTATTGTGTTTTCAATTTTATACTCATAGTTTTGTAGTTAAATAGAGATAAAAGGTTACTGCAGGAGGGTTGAATTATATCCTAAGATCTATGTGCAGTGCTTTCAGATCCAAGACTCCTCACTGATGAAAGCCAAAATCTGTCTGGGGATATTGGATGTGTAGGCACTAGATAGAAATTTTATAAACAGACCTTCTGGCAACCATTTATTACTTTGGCTTGCACTGAGTGGCACTATTGTATGGAGAGTTTTTGCCTGTTATAATATTGTACAGTTAGCTGATTTTTCTATGGATTAAGCTATTTAAAATATTATTAGGTTTTATTAGGAATTCATCACTATCTGAAGACCCTCTGATTTGTCTTGATTGACACACATAGCAAAAGTGTGGCAGAATGATGAACTAATTACTACATCATGATAACCTTGATATTTAAATAATTTTATATTATATGACATAAAATAAATATATACAATGGAGCTATCATATGTACTATATACACATCACATTTTAAAACCCTCATTTTGGTGATATGCTTTTATTACAATAGAACATATATTATTTATTGAATTGTAAGTGTATAGCATTTTCTAAGTCACACATAAATGTAAAAAAACACAGATGCCTTTTATGTGTATACTATGCATATATAAATTAAGATTATAGTATAATAAAATTTTAACATATTCATAATAATGTAGTTATTAATAATAAATTGTGCATTCACAATTACATATATAATAGATGAAATACACAGGCTTATATATACCTGTGTCTATATATGTAATAGACAGGGTATGAGCACAGACTTTCACATGACCCACCACTCTCCACACTATCTCATAACACTAATACACCTGAACACACATATGTTGAAAAAATAAATAATCACCAATATATGTATTTCATGCTAAACCAGCAATCATCAGTTGGTCCAGATTACCATCTCTACACATATATGCTACAAGTGCTCAGATATATATTAAGATAGAAAATCCTCCTACTTTAATGGACAGGCTTCAATGCACTCCACATTGATTCTAAAAATAAAAATATCAAAACTGTATGAATAATATTTTTATTTTTTAAAATAAAATAAATAGCAAAGTGATGTTACAATTAAAAATTCTCTGAGTATCTTTTTTCTTTAATAACTTTTTCCAAACACTAATAGAAGTCTTTTTAATCAGTG
>JAQFVV010006480.1:168862-278862 GCA_028023455.1 Epiperipatus broadwayi | reverse complement strand
TTCTGGTGTGTTTGGATGTATAGGCTAGGTATTTTTCTGTATGTATAGGTTTTTGGTAAACTATAGTTTTGATTTTGCTATGAGGGAGACTTGTCAAAAAAACATCTAAGAATGCAAAAATTGTATTCTTGTTCTGATTCTATTGTGAATTTAATTGAGGAGAATATGTTGTTGATATGTTTCCAGAAAGTTTGTAGCAGTGCTTCATCATGTGGCCATACAACAAATGTATCATCCACATAGCAAAGCCAAACTTTAGGTGGATATGGAGTAGTTTTTATGGCTGTAGTTCAAGTTCTTCTATGTAAATTTTGCTAATCAGCAACACCTGAAGAAGAGGGGAGAATAATATCTCTTAAAACTTGTGCATATAAATCTGTTTGATGTGCTATTACTAACGGTTGAATGTACTTAGAATATTTAAATAAACTTAAATTTTCTAAAGACATTCAATATGCATATTAGATTGTGGAAATAGTCCAGTATAAAAATACAACTAGAACACTATCATCACAAACCTTCAGGAAAACACCAACAGTATATGTTTGAAGATTAATTTTCTTCTATATGATTACATATATATGCAGCACTAAATTATTGTTTTATAATATAATAATTATAAAATTCTCATTATACATTGACATTATTTAACTTTATGTTTTTATAATAAAAACTTAACAATGCTGCTTTCTTATGAACTGTCTGATTTAAATTACATTTCTTTTTTTTCCTTTAACAAAATTATTACAGCCATTTTCCTACCTTTTTTAACCGACAAATCTTAAAATTTTAAATGATAAAACTTTAAATAATTGTCCATAATAATTTTCAAGGTTATTCAAATCATTAAAAAAGACTCCAACCTATGCTGGATACATATCTGCATTCCTTTCATTTTAAGTAAAATAAAAGCCAGAAATCAGTCTAAGTATCAGATTTAAATAATATGGATAGGAATATACATTCATCTGGTAATCACTGATATTTCAAGCTTATGATAGAAGGCACTGGAATAAAAATATGCTCTTGCCCTCAATTTACAATTATATTTAATATACATTAACAAAACCTCCCTCCACTAATAATAATTTTCACCTGATACACTTTCAACCCTAAACATACGTACTTACGTATATATTTAATCAAAACTATTTTTTTTATTTAATCACTAATTGATATGAACGTCTTATAAATTCGTTCTCAGTAACTCTAATAGATTCCCAACTCATATTTATGGACAGCACTAGGATTCCAAGAGCCAATCTTATGAAAAATAAGAATTACACGAAGTGAATATATTATCAATAACAGCCTCTGTCTTAAGAACATGTGTGAGAGATTTTGACCTTCAGCTAGCTCAGACTCAGCTCGGGTGGCATCACAGTCAAGAATAGACATGAATGAGAGTAAGAATTTCAATAATACATAAAATACACATAAAGAAAAAAATACCACAACAAGATTTCTACATACGGTTTCGTTATTGAATCGAATTTATTAAACGCTATTCCAAATGACAATTATTATTTTCTAATCACATAAAAAAAATAATATAATTTAACCCTTGACCCGGTAACATAAATATAGTTAAAGCTCTGTCATTTTGATTTGTCACATACGCACGCAACATCCTTTCAAATATTTATTATTTATAAATAAGTCAAATAGTGAAGATAGATAGAACAAGATTTCCCTTCCACTACTTTTCTATCTATTTCTTTATTACTACTTGAGGCCACTTCATTGAATTTCCAGCATGACCTCAATCTCTAATAGCGATAATTGGTATCCGCAAGTAAAATCTTAACAAAAAGTTTTTTTATTGAATTCTCATACATAAGTCTATAGAATTGGTTAATAATTTATTTCTTAGTTTTTTATTATAAATAGCAAATCAATACATAAATTTCTTTTATTACCTGCACATCCTTGGGGAATTCGTGGAAGAATATATTTTTACTTTTGATAGTTTGGATCATCACAGGTAACTAAATACATGATCCATTGTGAGGTTTCTCGTTCTTTGATTTATTACACAGTCTTCGTTTGATGAGGATCCTCTTCATAGTTCTGATGTTGGTGGTTATTTTAATCCAGAGAGGTATCTTGTTTATTGTTGAGTGTAGCAGCAGAAGTTAGTGGGAATTAGGGGTTTGACACCAATATGTTAGGCTTTTACCCTAACATTTGCTTTTTCGTTGCCATTAGATAAACTTGTAATCTTAATTTTTGAAATTGAACTAACGATTACACTGTGTCAATGATTCAATCTCTGCAGGGACAAGACAAGGAGCATTCTGGGTCCCTTTCTTTTATACCCCCCCCCCTCCATTCATTCTAGAAACTTTGCTCGATCTGCACTCCCTGTTTCTCCAATTTTTGCCTAACCGGATTTCAGTCGAAGTGTGAAAGCTTTTATCATCTTCTGCTTTTCTTGTAATAAAATAAGAAAGCAAAAATCCATTTCTGCTGGAAATTTCTAGACTTTTATAATGCAAGTGAAATAAAACCTCATTTCTATCTCTCCAACTATCCAACCCATTTATAACACGTTTGTAACACACATACATACCCTTTCGAAATGACAGAGCATCCCCCCTTCCTTCGTTCTATCCGTGTATTTATATAACCACCACGTAATATAATTAAATCTATATATACCGTGACTACATATATGTGTATTGACCACCACCTCTTATACTAGTTGTGACCAGGTTTGAACCCGTTCGGTCACCATATATATAATAATAGCTCAAACAAGCTCTTAATTCATAAGAGTGATAAGAGAAAATATTTAAAATCTCTATTCAGAACATTCTTATCCCCAGACCAATTGGTTTCAAGCTTATGACTCACTTCAGTGAGAAGCTAGAACATCAGACATTAGATCTAAAATATCAACTCAAAACCAGCACTTATTTAATACATAATATTTAAGTAGAAACTCTGAAATTTTCGGACATAAAAATGTCTTTAACTCCATCTATCTAACTTAGCTATATGGGACTGAACTAAATTCAGATCTACCATATATTAATAGCCTTATCATTGTCAGGGCATTAAACGTAAAATTATAGTAATCAATAAAGCAAGTTATGTATTAAATAAATGCTGTTTTTGAGTTGATATTTTAGATCTAGTGTCTGGATATTCTAGCTCCTCTCTGAGGTGAGCCATATGCTTGAAACCAATTGGGCTGGGGATAGGAACATTAGGCTAAAGATTTTAAATATTTTCTCTTATTGCACTTATGAATTAAGTGCTTGTTTGAGTTATTACTACGCTCTCTATATTACATTTTTGTAAATACAAGTTTATAAAAGCAATGTCAAGCTACATATGACTTGCTTTATATATATATATATATATATATAAAGCATATATATATATATATATATATATATATATATATATATATATATATAAAAAAGCCCATTTAGCCTTGAGCATTATTACACTTATTATTTAAGTAATACTTTGGCTGCAATTTGAAAATTATAATTGCAATATGTAATGTTATAATTGACTATTTATTAGTCTGCATTCTGAACAGGTTAAATGTACCTGTTTAAGGAGATTTATTTAAACTTCTTCCAATCAATAATTTCAATCTCAGTAGTCAAGTTGCAATCTTTAGTGTCTTTATAAATATATGAGACTATTAATGGAGCTGGGATTCTACCTCTATTGCTAAAAGGAGGTTGCCTTGACAACAGTTTGAAATTCTTGATTGTTCACTAAATTGGGATTGTCTAAGTGCTGACTGTTTTTTACTGGTTATACGTATATACATACAGAATAAATTAATGGAAAATAACATAACTAATAACTCATTCCTCTTTTATTTTATAAAAGCAATCTTATAACTAAAGTATTTTGTTGAATCTTCCAATAATAAAAATAAATCATGAATAATTCTAACCTAAAATCTCACAAGTTTTTCATCTGTTGAAATAATCAGTTGAATATTTTTCAATCCATTAACAGATATATACTTTTCATATTTATATTGCCAAATAATGTGTTTTATTAATACAGTACACTAAACTTTGAATCAAATAATGTTGTATTAGTAATAGCTAGATATTTAATTATTGACCAACTTTGGGTGTTAGCTGAATCTGTATTTACTTGATATCTAAAAAGAAACTCTTAAACTGATTTGTAAGAATTACCCAAGCCAGATTTATATAAAAAAAACTCATTATATAAATTATTATATTAAAGAAAACAATTTTTCAAGTATATAGCTATTATTCATGGAAATAAATATAATAAGTTATAAATAAATAATGAAGTTAAACATACTAACATTTATTTATTTACCCATTGTATTAATGACATTGTTAGTTTTTATTTTATAATATATTCATATATATGGTAAAATAATTCATTTTTATTATTATTTTAGAAATCTTGCAAGTTTTAATATGTCAGCATCAACACAAAATAATCGCTTGTCCTGATGAAGAAGTGTTAGACATTATTCAAGCTACTTATGGCCGATTATCCTCAACTATATGCTTGCCTAAAGATAAAACACTTAACAAACTTACTAGCAATACTGCTTGTAATTCTCTAAATGCTTTAGATGTCACAAAAACATTATGCGACAAAAAACAATTTTGTCTTCTTCATTCATCAAGCGCTAATTATGAAGATCCCTGCCCTGAAATTCTTAAATATTTGCATGTAGAATACCGTTGCAAAAGTAAGAAATATTTTTTTAAAAAAAATTGTAAAAATATTTGTTATGCGAGAAACTAGAAAATCCTTTTTTAATTTATTGCAATTATTAGCATTTATAAATTTAAGCAGAGTGTCCAAATGATATAAAATATTAAAACATTTAATGTTTTTTGACCATGTGTTTCTGTTTCTCTTTTTTTTTCTTATCCTTCTCTCTAGCTCCTTTTTAGTCTTATTTTTTTCTATTCTTTTTCTCTATCCTTTCTTACTAGTTTTTCTTTTTTTATTTCTCTCCCTCTTGTTAGCATCTTTCTAAACATTTTTTACTTTTTAGTTATTTTTATTGCATCTTTCTTTGCTCTTACTTCTTTTTTTTTGTTTTTCTATATATTTTCTTTTTTTCCACATTTAGTTATTCTTCTCTTTTTGATTTTTCACTTTTTTCTCTCTTTTTCCTTTATTTTCTCTTCTTATATATTTTCTATTCTCTTTCTTTTTAAACAATCCAAAACAAAGCAAAACTCTCCATATAGTAGTGATGTTTAGTGGTTTAACACCAATCTCTTTCTTTTTAACTCTATCGATAACAAAATACCAGTTTTAGGATTCAGGTATCTCTCTTTTTCTTCTTAATTTATTTTTGCCAATAAATATAATGATATCTGAAAACTAAAAAATTATATTGCAAAATTAATAATATTAAAATAATGCATTTGTTGGGAGAATTTTAAATTCATATTTTTTTCAATATTTACAATTTTATATTTATAAAAGACTTTAGTTCTATTATTTTTTGTATATTATTTATGATTCAAAATAAATTGACCGCTATAAAAATGATCTCCAGTGTATATAGAATTATATTTTAAATATATATTTTTATTATATTATTCATTATAAGATAATGGTAAAAATAGATATACAATTTCGTAATAGATTAGCAAAAAGAAAACATTTTAAAACAGTATGAAGCATAAATGTAATGTGCTAAATAAACAGATAACCGTATTGAAAAAAATAAAAACCAGTAACTATATTAAAAATATAAAAAAGATTAAAAATAAATACGTCAATATTTATGATAGTTTTGCCAAGTCATTTTTTAAAAAGTGAAATATAGGGCATTTCTTAGTTGAATTTGTTTTGTTCAATTTTGAATAACAGATAGGGTGTATGACTTACACTTAAAACGGCTTTTAAATAGAGATTTGAGATTGTATTTTATATTAATTGAATAAAAAATCTATCTTCTATATACTCTAGCGCTATTGAACATTATGTTTAAAATATCAGTGGGAATCAAATGGTAGTACAATTAATCTTCATTGCTAGATTAATGTTTGATTAGCCAAGATTGTAATAGTAAATAGAAAAGTGAGTTTCTGAAAAATAACATTGGTAAGTTACATGGATTTAAAAATAATATTTGAGCCTGCTCTGTGGTGAGAAATAGTATTTATTTTTTTTTACAATTGGTAGAATAACTGGTGTTATATTGGAAAATTGTTCTTTAGATATTGTTTACATGATAGGTATTATGTTGTTGCACATTTTCATTATGTATTATCAATAGGTGCAGTATTTGCAATTTTGGGGGGAATTATTCATTTATTTCCTTTATTTCTTGGGGTTAGAATGAATCCTTATTGAATAAAAATTCATTTTATATCTATATTTTTAGATATTAATATAAAACTTTTTTCCTCAATATTTTTTTAGATTTGGCTAGAATACCTTATCGGTATTCTAATTATCCTGATATACATATATTATGAAATATTGCTTCAACAATTGGAAGAAAAATTTATTTGGTTTGTGTTTTATTTTTTGTCTTTATTGTTTGGAAGAAATTAGTTAGGAAGCGATTGATTGTATGAGGAAGTCATATAATTAGATTTTTAGAAATTCCTCTTGATAATTATATACAATAAACATAATCATATACAATAAGCATATAGAAATCATTTATAACAATAAGCCTTTTAAACCACTAAACATACATGATCACCATCTCATACTAGCACATAATTGTTATTAAACAATTCAAAACAAAGCAAAACTCTCCATACAGTAGATAGGGATTTTATGTACAAGCCTTCTGGCATCCATTGATTGTTCTTGTTGGCACAAGATGGCACTACTGTATGGAGAGTTTTTCTATGTTTTGAATTGTTTAATAAGCCTTTTACTTATATTCTTTGATATTATATATCACAATCCGAGATAGTTATATAATTAGCGTGAATGTAACATCTGATTGTACTACCTTTAAAAAAGTTGTATTAAGATCGTAAATTTTGACGAGTGTTGAAAATATACCTATCCTCAGAATAAAAATTTTTATCATATAAAAATATATTTTTGTCCACTAATTGATAGGTATCTTGTATAAACAAACACTAAAACAATCAACGTATTAAATTTTATGTGAAACATCTTTGAAAAATATTATTTCTCTTACTCACCGTTGAACATTGATTATTGACAGGTTTTAACAAAGAATTGATTTTTTTTTCTTGCAGAATACAAATGTATAATATACAGTCTATATATCTTATAATAAATAAATTAGCACGTATTAATTTGTGTGAGTCAAATTATGTCTAAAAGTGTTTATGCAATTTTTCAGATAAATTTTACAATTTATTAGACTTATTGTCATAAATTTAGACTACTCTATTTTCCCAAATAAATGGCCTTTTGTTATAATTTTGATAAACTAAGTTATATTTTGAATTTAAATTTATTTAGAAAGTTTTTGTTGAAAACCAAATTTTATGTTCAGTTTTGAAAACCAGTGATATAGAATCATCGTAGATAAATAATCCTGTTGTTGTTTTTATAGCCAACACATCGCGCGACTCCTCAATCTAATTCAGATTAACTTATGACTTTAATTACAAATACATTATAACTGCTTTAAAAAAATTTCACTTTTTATTCGATTTTAGCTTAAAATAGGTCACAGACAAGGAAAGTAAATATTTTAATGACAAAAGTTTTTACATGTCAAAAGTAATTAAAAACATAGGCGATTATAATGGAAATGTGTTTTCCTATTTTTTAAAGATTTTTTCATAAGTTATAGTTGCCATTACTTTCGGAGTGGAATCATCTTGAAAGTTCTTATAGATATGGTAACATTCCATGTAAAACAATTTGAAATTTTATCTGCACAAAAATGTTAACAATTTCGACTGAAATACTAAGGGGTTCCTTGATACAAATGTATTTGCTCTTATAAATCTGTCGTGAGATTTTGTATTGAGAAAGTCCAATCAACCATAACTAAAAAAACAAAGTTAATATTGTGAATAACAGAAAATAAAAAGAACTATATCTATGTTTTAATTGTTTTTATTTTATCTAATGATACATTTAGTGGGATAACCATGAGTTAAAGTAACTTAAAATTACATGACAACTACATTCAAAATTCTTACTTCCCCACTTAATACGATCAGGAAATCATCATTTTTTATTTATA
Organism: Epiperipatus broadwayi; assembly: GCA_028023455.1. Lineage (NCBI taxonomy): Eukaryota > Metazoa > Onychophora > Udeonychophora > Euonychophora > Peripatidae > Epiperipatus > Epiperipatus broadwayi. The sequence continues at coordinate 270,686 of JAQFVV010006480.1, read as the reverse complement.
TTTCGGTTTTATCTATTACAATTTCATTTTATTTTATTTTTATTTTTGAAATATCGAATGAAATTCTTAAGATCAAGAGTATGATGAAATATCCTGGATTGAAAGTTTCATTCAGCATTTTTTAGCCAGTCAGATTTGTTATATCATATCAAAAACCTTATTTAAATACACGTGTGTATATATATACACTTTAAACTAATTACAAGAATCTTATTGTAAACTGGAATTCTTTAAAGATATTTATTACTAATTGGAGATAAAAGTTATTTTGATGATAATAACGCCATTAGTATATGGATTTTCTTTAATATTAAAATAAAGTTGTGATATACATAAATGTGGAATTATATTTACTATTTTCTTCATCATTAAATGAAATTGTCTCTGTAGCTTAAATATTTCAGCTGATTTATCAACGTCATTAATCATTTTATACATGGTTAACAAACCATCTGAGTTTGTACATGTTCTTAGTTTGATTTTGAACATTTCGATTGATGTACTTTTATCACTTTGCTTTCGCTTTGTCTTTTATTTACGTTACAAATTTCTACTTAATTAAATGTATATCATTTTGCGTTTTGTTGTTGTTGATATTGTTTCATCCTGGCCTAATTAAAGCTTAATTACAATAGCATTTATTTCAAATCAATAATGACAGGAATAAGTTTATTTTTTTATATTTAGGACAACTTCTTACTTATTAGTTTGATTTCTATGACTTCTACTGGTGTTATATTTAAAGTACGATATTTTTTTCTATTATTTTAATTGTAATGGAAATACTTGTAGGTTTTAATCATATGTCATATTACATTCTCTTAATTTTTTGTACTTTTCTGTGAGTTAAATGAGTTAAGGGGGAGCAAAAAATGTCATCAATTTCCGACACAACTTCATTATAATTCCAATATTTACTTTTCAATAAAGCTTATAAAGTATGAATTACAGTTTTATTTTCTCCTAAAGAATTTAAATCCTTAATTTGTACAATTAATTAAAAATCTCAATTCTTAATTTTTAGTTTTTTTTTAATATTTTTATTAAAATGATGAAACTATTTTTAAAATATGATGTATATGCAAAAGTCTTAATTCTATTATTTAATAAAATTTTATGAAATCCAACCAAAAATATATTTTGATAGGAAAATTAGTAATGTTAGTAATAATATGGTAGAGAAACGATACAAAATATAAATACTGTCACAAGTAAACAATTTAACTATGAATTAAGATATGTAACAGATAAAGCTGCAAATTGGTGTAAAATATATAACCCACCTTAATATAATCACAAAAAATTTAAATCTAATTTAATTTTAAATAAAATAAAATCATGATAGAAAACTGAATCAAAAGATACTTAATTATTACTATAGTGACTGTATACATTTGGCTCAGTAATCCTGTTTAATGTTGAAAGATTCTTAATCAAAAATTAATTAATTTTTTAAAAGTATTTTAAGATCCGGAGGTAAAAATTTGAGCATGTAATCATCAAGTAATATAAATGATGATGATTCTAAAAGAAAATTTATTCTTATTTGACAAAGAAAACTCACTTCTCAATTTATAGGGAAATTTATAATTATTAAATTTTAATTACCGTAGTCATTTTAATTATATGTTTTATTTTGTTGCTATTGTTGTTGTGTTAGAAGTTATTATCGATTACTTTGATTTTTTTTCTTTTATGATTATGAAATGTAAATTCATTTCCACTTTCACTATTCAATGAAAATTCAATATCGTTAATATTTTTTGTTTCCTTAGAATTTAATTTACGTTTCAATAATATACTTTATTGTCAACAAAGATTACATGGTGTTTACATACTTATGCCTTAGTTTCAGTGGCATGATGATTTTTACAGATTTTGTTTGATTGAGAATTTCATTGCTAATTACATAGGTATGAAAGTATTGAATAGGGGTCTACATCAGTTAACCTATTCAATTACAATACGTTAGAAACCCTGGATTTCCATGGTAGATTTTTTCACATTATGATATTTTTGTTATTGGTATCATTGTTTAATTTTTATTGCTATTCATTTCTGATCTCGTTATTAATTAGTGATCCTTCTTTCATCTCTCATTAATATTCTGTTATAGTCTTTGTTTATTGGTCAAAAGTGTTATTTATTTGTTCAGCTATGTAAGAATCCATATTTTATATTGTCCTTTTAGTTTCTTGTTCATTGTTGGTTTTGTGTGAATAGACTGGGCTTATATAATGGCTACTTTTGCATGCTCTTATAAATTAACTTGTAATGTTAATAGTGACCAGGTGATTGCATAGATATCTGGATGTGCAGTCTTTGCATCTCTGTTTCTTATTTGTTGCAGCTTGGTGTAAAATGTCGGATGCCATCTGGTATTATTTCCCAGGCTGAATATACATTGTGTGCACCAAAATGCATAAAGTCCAAAGATTACTGCCTATACTGTAGGGATTGCCTTTTTGTATGTAAAATCTGTTAGCTGTTATATAGTTTGTCTTGTTCTATGTTGATTTAGCATTTGTTTTGGGTACTATTTAGCACTGTACAATTGTAAAATATGTGTTGTTGTGTTTCTTCAGTAGATTGGCATATGTTGCAGAATGAGTTTATTGACCTATAAAGATGACAGTATCATAAGAAATAGTATGTCAGTAGTGCAAATAGAATTAGCCTGATCAGGAACTGAGAAAACTTTGGTTCCATTGACCATTTTCTGAAGTTTTTAAGGAGTTGATTGTTGTTTACTCTAAGCATTGGACTAAAGGTCTGGTTGTTTGTGGCTGGGTTGATCAGCTCATGTGTCTACCAGTATATATATATATATATATATATATATATATATATATATATATATGTATATAACAAAGGTGAATGTTATAGTTCTGACATTGATTTTTGCTGAGTGTGCTAATGATATTAGATATCCATATGTGGGGGGTGGACAATCTGTAATGTTGAGGTGGCTTTGTAGCTGCTGAAACCAGGCAGTGATTTTGCTAGTCTTGATTGTTTTTTGTCTGTGGAATACATGTATTATGTGTAGCCCCATACCACTCTGTATAGTTGGTAGGCTGAGTTGTTTGATTGAAATGGCTAGTTTTCTTCCCTGTAGTAATTTGCTACAGGGTGATGATACAGCCACTGTAAAGTTTTTGGAAAGTTGACAATAGATGAATAACATACAATTCTTGTGTTATGAGTATGTTAAATAGGTGCACATTTGAATATAGAGATAAGTATGTATTTGATAAAGATGTGAATATGTTTGCTGCTTTCTCTTTGAGCTTATTTTGAAGTATTTGTCTCATTCCATGTGTTCCTAGGTAAAATGGTAATCCAAGAAATGGAGTAGGTTTTCATTCATATATCTGTGTGTAGAGTTTGTTAATATAGCTGAACCATGCTGATGTTTTTCTCAGGTTGAATTATAGTTTGTGTGTGTTTGTGTAATTTTGTAGTATTCTTTCTAATACTGGCATTTCTTTATGTGATGTTAGAAACACTGTCACATCATCCGTGTATGCAATACATAGAATATGTTGGGCAGTTTGTGGTATTAATATGGTAATTCATTTTCCATCTGTTTTAGGAGTGAATTTTTATATAGAATAAAGAATAGTGCATTGAATGAGGATCCTTGTGAAATTGATTGTGCGGAAGTAAATGTTGTTGTGTTTCTGTCAATAAAAGTGAGATGTATCTCAGTTGAGTAAGAGATTTGTGATGATGTATAGTAGGATGGGTAGAATTGGTATATTTGCATTCATGTTCATTAAGACACTGCCTGCATATCCAGTTGAATTTCAATTGGGGCATACTTTTTATCTTGTTGCACTGCCCTTTGTATCCTTTAAATACAAGTGCAGCCTATGTGGTGGAGAATCTCTTCTTTGCATAATGCATGTTTGATATCAGGGACAGTATGTCTGTTTCTATTTTATCTTTGATTATCATTTCCAATAATTTAATTCCCAATGGACTCATGGAGATGGTCCAAAGTTTATTGAGATTTGAAATGACAGTTGTTGTTTTTTTTTTTGTTAAATGACACTATTGCTATTGGATGTACATTTTTATGCTAGGAAGTTAGCAAGGTTGCACAGATTTTCTGTGGTAAATTTACTCAAATATAAAAAGACAAATGCCAATATGCCATTGGTTTCAGGGTAGCAACTGTTGGGAATTTTTTAAGCTTTCCAGCAAATTGTTGGATCTGAAAAGGAATATCTATTTCAGGTGTTCCAAACTCATCATTGGTTGGTGTGTATTGCTTATATGTCTAAAGTTTTTGCTTGAAATATTGGTATATGGAATCCATCATGTTATGCCCTGCATAGATGTTGCTGCTCATCTCAATTGCCATGACACTTTTTTGGTTGATGGAGAACCCAGTATCTAATAGATATATTGGTGTGTCCATGTGTGTTGTTGGGTGAGGCATATTTTTCTTTTTTGTAGCAAGGTATTCTTTTAATTGTTTACATGTATTGTGGTATAGCTTTGTTAAATTTTGAATTTATCGGTGGGGGTTGTGTATGGGTCTGGTGATATGATTCTCTTGTAGAGATTGTCTACTAGTACCATTAATTAGGAGGGTGAGGGTGAGTATCATGTCATGTGATGTATGTTGATGGGATAGTATGTTGATGAATGATTGGTATTTTTGAAACAGATCTTGTGACATATCATTAATTTTATTTAGCATGATGTAAGTCTATGAGAATAGAAATTTGGTAGTAATTGTTGGGAGTAGGAGTTTTATAGTTTTTTTTTAGAATGTTGTTTGAAGCTCTGATAAATTTATTGTAATGGTTTGCACAATATGGTCTGAAAACAGGCAAGGATTGAATTTGAAGTTGATTAAATGATGAAGCACTGATATGTAGTATCATAGATCAATAAGTGTGTCATGCTATTGATTATAGAATGTCACTGAATCTGTAGTAACAAAGCTCTGAGCACTCATAAGTGGCAGATTTAATTGATGTAACCATTTTGTATTCAATTTTTCATAGCTCAATTTAAAAACATCCATTAATATTGTTGTGTTGTGGCTGGTTGTGAGCTGGAAGTTTATTATGAAAATTAGGTGTGCTATTATGCATGGTCATGGGGATGCATACACAAAAATAATGTTGAGTATGGTAATTTGATGCTGAAAGGCAGTGATTAGGAGATGGGTGTCAATGTAAATAACTTTGGACATTGAAAAACTGCAGTTTGTGGCTATGAATATGCATATGCCCACTGAAGGTGATGATGTATTCCTGGAGTATGTGGAAAAACCATGGATAAATAGGTATCTCACTGGATTAATTTCTGATCCATTATAGTTTTTTTGTTTCTAGTAGTTCTAGTATTTGTGGTTGCATGATGATGATCCATTTGTTGAGCTGATATATTTTTGCTATTGCAATAATGCCTCTGACATTCAGTGCTGCTATTTTAATTTTTATTAACTGTGTAGTTGGGATTGATTTGTATTTTTTGTTGTGGTTGTTTTTCAGCTTTCCATTGTTTATTTTCACTGATTTGTTTAATTTCCATTTGTTTTTGATCTGTTTTGTTGGCTTTTGTATCATTATTCTGATTGTTTTTGTATTGAGTCGTTGTGTGTCTTGTACTTTTTCATTTTGTGATTCTGTGATTATTAACTGGTTCTCAAATAAATTTGTGATTATTTACATTGGACTTGACTTCTCATTTATATAATCAATGATTGGTGAGTCAGGGTTATCATCATCTATTCTTACTTTTTGCTAGCTTTTTTCTGGTAGGTCTCCCAGGCTTTCTCTTGCTTTCTGGTCTGTATTGGGTTTATTAGTTGCATTGTTGTATTAGGATTAATTAGGGGTAGGAGTGTCTCCATAATTTCTATCGCCATCTTATTGGTAATAGTATGCTGAGATTTTATCCATTGCACAATCAAATTCTGGCATATATCATTTGCTTTAGTTTGTTATTTTTGCTTGGTTTTAGCTTTCTCTTTGGTCATGTTCCTTGTTTGGGAGTTTACTTGTTTTTTCTGTGAACAAATCTATAAGGTCTAAGCTTGGTATCTCTGATTTTTTGTTATTGCTTCTTTGTGTAGTTTATGCACTATATCCTTGGAAATGGCTATAGTTTCTTATATTTGTTTATTAGTGTTGAAATTTTGTTGTTTTTGTGAGTTTGCATTTTGATTTCTGATTAAGTTCTGGTGTTTTGGATGGTTTGGACATTGTGCAGTAATATGTCCTCTTTGTTTACATGAGTAACACTGTGGTTTCAGACCTCTAATATATAGAGTGAACATTGCTTTCTGATCCAGGATTTGTGTTGTTATATCATCCAGATCAGTATCTGAATGCAGTTTTATTCTGAACTCATAAGTGTTAAGCGCAATTGGTATTGATGTGTCTTTTCAGTATACTGTTTGAACATAATGAACTTGCCAAATGATTCCATCATTCTTTGGAATTCTTGTTCTTGGAATCCCAGATAGGTTTTCTTAATTATTCCTAAAATGGTATTGTGATAGTTTTGGTCTATAGTGATCAATGAGAAATTACCCCATTATTTGACTTGTCTGGGAAATCTGTGATTTTATAAAATTTCCAATATTATGTACCAGTCATTGGGAGTTTCTGGAATTTGTTGTATGGTATCCCAAAATACATTTAATGTTATTGTTTTATACTGCAACTCTTTTGGAAATTTATTTAATAAAATATTGCTATCTGTTGCTGACCACACAGGAGGGGGGATCTCTTGAAGATTTTAAAGAGAAGCTTTGGTATGGATTTGTTGAATAATTCAGTTGTAATCTTAAATTTCTCTTCATTCCAGACAACTTCTGGTGGATTTTGACTTTTCTGTTTTTTAATTTCTAAATTATTTATGTCACTATCAGTTGGTTTCCTATATCTGGGATTGATTTTTTTATCTCTTTGCTAATATATGAATTAAATTGACTTTCAGTTTTTTTGTTAGGATAAATGAATCTTATTTATTTTTTCCTTTGACCATGCATGCAAATGTTGGCTTGTTTTTTTTTCTTTTTCATTGTTTTCATTGGTATTTTGCCACTGTTAATTAGGTCATGTGATCTTTAAGCCTCAGTGCTTGTGGTTTTAATTTTTTGAAGTTTGTTTTCAATTTAAAGTTATCCATTAAATTCTGCTTATTTTTTCTGCTAGTTGATGAAATCAATTAATAGAATTTTTGATGATATATATATATATATATTTTTACTTTGTTTCTGACAGTATTTATTACCTTTTTTAAAGTTGTTTGAATGCAGAATGTTTTACTTGATCTGGGATGTGATGTGATGTGATGCACTGTGATTTCTCCTTATACAGAATCAGGAATCTCTCAGCAACTAAGCCCAGAGAAACCTATTAGCCAAGTTGACTTCCTTGTCCATTTTCCACCCTAAGTTTTCCCACATTCTCTCTCTATCCTACTCCATCCCATTTCCACAACATAATCTTTCTCAAATCCATGGTCTTTATATCTAAATCCCACTTGTCTTTTCCCAAACTCAGCATAAAAACAAATAAGCCACTTTTTATATAATCACTTTGTTTATATTTATTCTTTCACAACTTCATTATTTGTACCCTTTATGCTTCCATGCATTTACATTCAATTAACAGAAGCCTAATATTTTCTATGCCTTCCTTAAACAACTTGCAAACTAAATCACCTATATTTTTCCATTTATGTGTATATCCCCTTGTTCTAAGGATCCTGTTTGAACCTTAAATAGCCAACTACTTTTCTTTCTATTATCATAAATTAACTTGCACCAAATATTCTGTTTACTTCTGTAAATATTTAAATTCTTTTTACTGTCCATTCTAGTTCTCCATCTCTCCAACTCCATATTCTTTATTAAGGCATCTATTCTACTATCCCATTTCTTAACACTATAAAATTGAAGAATTCTCCTAACACAATCATAAAGTCGTTATCCAAATCTTCTGCAAACCACATTATCTTTCTCATCCATCTTGTTGCCAACCCTTTATTCATAACAAAATTAAATAATATTTTGGCTATTCTTTTATTATACATAAACTGCAATCTAGCAAATATTTACATTTTGCTTTTTGCATCTCTCATATAAATACATGAACATCCCATTTCTCCTTGAATTGTCCCCTTTGCCATCCACATTTTAGCATCAAATGCACATCTTCCTACATATCTTTGTATTTTCTAAGTAATCTAATACCCCTTTACTAACATAATGCATCACTACCATATGTTAACCTTGCCACTGCCAATCCCTTCCACACAATTCTAGCTACATCATATTTATTATATGAGAACACTGTTAATTTCTTTATCAATCCCTTTCTTTTCTTTGCTTCTTTTATCATATTTTTTCTCCCATTCATCCAAGAAATTTCTCTGATTACTTAAGACGATTCCCAAATAGTTATATCTATTGATCACACAACTTTATATCCCCCAATAAAAATTATTTGTCTTCTTTCTCCCCAGTATCAATCATCATTACTTTTGATTTTTCTTCATTAAATTTAATTCCCATCTCTTTACCCACCTTTGTGCATGTCCTTGGCATAACTTCCATATCTTCCCTTCTTTCTGCACACAAAAACCATCATCCACAAATAAAAGACCGACAATGTATATATTCCCTTGTCACCTTTTAATGCTATCTCTATCCCTCTTTCTAATCTTTCTATTGCTCTCTTCATTTCTCTCAAGTACAACAAAAACAAAATAGGTGACATAGCATATCCTTGTCTTAGACTTACCCGATTTTTAACTTTGACTGATTCTGTATTCCCTAATTGATGCATATAGTAATTATTTTCATGTAATTTCTTAATAATATTCACTAAAGCTCCATCCATTCCCAAATTTACTCAACTTATCCATAATCTATTTCTATGTACTCTATTATACACCTCTACATCTATAAAAATATATAACTGTCTACCTTTATTATTACTCATATCCAGAAGTTATGTAACTATAAATAAACTAACTCCTATATGCCTATCTCATCGAAAACCTCCTTGCATTTCTCCCATTATATTATTTTCTTCCATCCATTTTGCAATCCTTCGAGCTACCATATATGAGAAAACTTTATATAGAACTGACATTACTGCTATTGGTCTATAATTGTTTAACTTTCTATGATCCTTACACTTCCCTTTAAATAGTACCCTTACTCTTGTATTACTCCAACTACCTGGAAAATCTCTCTTCTGTGCCATCTTATTAAACATAATAATAGTTTTAATTTTGCCCTATGTCCTAAATTTCTTTACCATCTCAGCTGCCAATCCATCCAAACCTTTTGCCTTTCCACCTTTCATTTTTTTACCTGCCTCATTCAGTTCATTTTTTGGAAATTTTATATTCCCATTACTATATGCTCTCATGTTTGCTATCACTATGCCCTAAACATCTATAATCTGTTCTATATCCATTACATAATTGTTTAAGATTATCTCTAATTCCTCTCTAGAGCTAGACTCTATTCCCAATTATCTAATAATACTATTTCTCTCTCCCTACATTCCTTCTTTTAATGTATTGCCATTTTTACTCCCATTTCTTCCACTTCTATTAATATCTTCCAATAGTTTACTATTCAATTTCATTCTCTTTTCACTTTCTTTATTCTTAATAGCCCACATATATTCTCTACATGCTTTTTGCCTCTTTTTTATACTTTTACTATTACTTTTATCGTTCTGAATATTTTCACCTAAATCGCTATTTGACACTTTTTTTATTTTATCACACCAGTTCTTATATTCATCTCCAACCAATTCTTCCATGGTTTCTTCAACTTTTATTTTATATTTGTCTAAATTATTCTTATCATTCACTCTCCAGCCACATCTTTCCCTATCCTTTCCACTTTTATTGCTATTTTTCATCACCTTACTAACCATTTTTATTATAAAGAAGTTATGATCACTATTACATATTCTCTTATCATTATTAAACACCTTAATTTTCTGTACTTTACTCATTCCCTCTTTCTTTACTAATACATAATATATTGTGTGGAATATATTATTTCTAGACCATGTGTATTGTTCCTCATAAATATTCTATAAATTTCCAATGCTCAAATTCACTCCCTGACAAAACCTCTTCAAATCCTGAACATTCTTATTACCTACATCATCAATTTCTTCAATATGCCTTTTCATATCTTCAATAACCATTATTCTCTTTCTCTTTTTTTTGAAACTTTGTATATTCTTAATTAAGCATTTATATATCCTACTGTTACACTCCATTATAAGTTAACTATCACCATAAATGTCCTTGACATTTAACAGTATTTAAATATTTTTGACATAACTGCTATACCGCCACTCATTTTTTTTTTTTTTCTATTTATACCCTGCCATACCAAGTCTTCCAGAATAGGTTTTTCTTCTTCCATTAGACGTGTTTCCACTACTTCTAATATCTCAAGCTCTCCATTTTTAATTGCTTTGTTTAGTTTCAGCCAGTTTTCTGGTCTACTACCACCTTACATATTCAAATATCCAATTTTAGTGATTTCTTCTTTCCTAACTACTCCTTTATAAATTTTTTGATTCTTTCCTCTCCATTATATTTATAAATAACGTTCTTACCATTAATTTTACAGATCCGTTGCTTCTCCTCATCTACAATTATATCTAAATCAGCTACTCTTTGATTATTACTTGTATCCTGTCCATTCTTTCTGATAACACTGCTACTTCAAACTCCACCCTCTCTTTATAAGTTTCCCACACTATATTCTTTAAATCAAATTCTCTAAAACTTCAATTCCTAGTTTTTCTAAGTGCAAACCATCTTTACTATATAACTCCCTCTTTCCAATAAAAAAAAAATCCCACACATTCACAAACATGACATCATTTCTCTCACATAATTTTTTCAATCTTTCATTTATAAAACATGTCCTGTCTTACAGATACTTCTTGTCAAATCTTGGTAATAATTCAACTATTCCTACTCTTCCTTTAATCTTACTCAAATTCCTAATCAATTCTATGAACTTATCCATTATTCTGTGCTGTCAAAGGTCTAAAACCCTCTATTAGAATTTAATTTATTCTCACTTTTTTGTTTAAAATATCCTTATATTGCTAAATGTTATCTCTAATATTTTTTTTTTTGCTGACAGTTTGGTATACCTCTTCCTAGTGCATTTTTCTAATAAAAAATAATCTGAAAAGAATTGTAATTACCACATACAATCAAGTATTTATTAGTCCAAATGTAATTATAGTAGCGCCACTCATTGCAAGCCAGTGTTTCACCTATTTTAATAACAGTTATGAGCAAGCATAAGAAATGGTGATTATGTGATGGTTTAGTCCAAATGTAATTACTAAAATAAAAAACTTGTTTGCAAAGTAGATTTTTTTACATCAGTTTAATTTTTATTACATTGATTTAAATGATAAAATCGATTGCAACCTGAGATGGATAAGTAATAAACTAAAAAAAAAAAAAAACTAAGAAAATGTAGTAATATGTAATAGAATTATCTGAACTAATAAAGTGAACAAAATAAAGTTAATAAAATAAGTAAATAAATATAATTCTTAATTTAGTAATTTGAGTGATATCAGAAAACTTTACTAGCTACGTTTTTTTTTGTAATTATATTTGTATTCCCTTTTGTATAAACCATAGTTTAATATCTTATAAATACACTCACTATATAATGCAATTTCATTTTTTGTAAATTATTTTTTCATTTTAAAAATTCTCCACCTGGTAGCAAAAAATGACTAAATACAGAGCTTATCAAAGTTACGTCACTTTTTAAGTTTCCAAAGAATGTTTGATTTTCTAGATTTACTTTTTATTTGAGAGATCATTATTATTATTATCTAAGAGTTTATTATTTGTTAAATAGATAAGCGAATAATTCAAAACATTAAATGCCTTTATTTATTTATTATTTTATACAAAATGGAAGAATATTTTTGTAGTAAAAAGTCAGTTATTAGTCCTTTTTATTCGGCAGGCGACAAGTTATAAGTATTTTTTTTTAATTATTTTACAATCTCTATATTGTAACGGGATGAGTAGGAAGAAAAGAATTTGAATTGGGTGATGGGAAATCATCATCAATCCCATTTCAAAATACAAATGCAAATATCAATAATTTACAAAAGTATTTATAAGTATAAAATATTTAAGGGGATCATAAGATCAAGAGATCTCTGAGATATCATTGAGAGATCAGCCAGTTAACTCAGAAGAGCAACTAAAAGCATAATTAACCATCAGCCAGCATTATAAAGTATAATTAATTATGAGTAGTACTCAAATAAACCATTCATCATAAATTATTCACAATTAAATATAATAAAATCAGTACAGTAAATCAGAATAAAATCAACAGTCCATCTTGTGACTGGTAATGGGGCTTCTGTAGTCCAGGCTAACTATTGAGCCTTTGCCACCTTGGGCAATTATTTAAACATAACTTAGATGTACCACTTAAGTGCTCATCCATCAGAATACATAAGAATCAAGCAATAATGCTGGGACATTAAAACATGCTGATCACCATCAATGCTCTGGCCAATTGTTCTGGCCAACTATAAACTTAACTTCTATCAAGACTAAATTAAAATCAAAAGTTAGTGCATGGACTTTAAAAAATATAATCTTATGTGCCAACCAGGATGATATATGATTAATCATTGCTGGATGCCTCAAAAGCACTAAATATACATCTCCATTTATATATTCATCCTGTGCATGAATCTAGCTCTGAGAACATAAGCTCTATTACTGTATGTGACCAAGAAATGATGGAAACAATTTTTAACAATTAAATAAATTTATTAATAACAATAAAAAAATATTAAGATTTGCAAAATCAGGCTTCTGATTTTGAATAGCATACAAAATTATATACACAACTAAAGTTATTATATTGATTTACAATATTTCTTAATAAGTGTCTATAAATGCATATATATATATATCCATACACAGACATGCGTTTTATAATATACAATGAAACATTTCAATTAATTATAAAAAAATGATTAATTTTTACATGTGTTATAATTGACAAGCATTGGTATTTGCAATACAATTGACAGATATATGCACACATATATGTGTGTGCATGTGATTTCTGAACATATTTAACTTTTACATAAAAATAATAAATGGTTAAACTTTTTCACTTATATTTTTAATAAGACCATACCTATACTAGGTTTACTAAAACACATATATAGAATTGCACAAGTTCTTAGCATAACAAATTTAATTTTATCAAAACAATAAAAAACCTTAATTTTTATAATTACAAATTTCATTTTGAATATATATAAAATTTACATACTTGATATGATAATAAAGGTTATTTTCACAATTATTCTTTGTTGAAAATGTATAAATTGCTTTTCTTATTTTATAGTGAGTTCCACTCTTTATCTATTAGTTTCTTAAAAGAAATAAATACCATCAATTTTGTTTTATTTTAAAACATACAATCAATTTTTTTGACAGGTCATATTTGATTGTTGATTAATTAATTATCGACACTTTTAAATTTAAATTATAGAATCATCGATTCTTTACTTTTTTTTCTTTAAATCCAGGCAGAATTATTTGCTTGTTTGCTTCACTTTTAAAATGTCTCTCTTCTTGATTAGATAATGCTGATGAAGTAGGCAAGGTGAGATAGGAAAAGTGAATATGTGAACTGCAGCTCCCCATACCATGATAAATAGACAGCCAAGCATGGACTACCATAACACAAGGCCCCATGACATTGTGAAAAAATACCTCATTTTTAAGCACTGCCCCTTCTAAGTACCTAGACAGATCATCCACAAGGAGTAGTATCCAGAAAAAAAATATCAGGCATTGAGCCAGCCCTGCTCATCTCTTGTGAGTCTTAGGGGCTATAGATGAGGTCTATTCATGAGACCAAGGCCTATTCATGAGGCCTATATATTTACCACTGGACTACTCCAGGAACTCAACATCTAAGTCTAGGCAGTGCCAAGCCTATACTTCAGAGCATCATGAACACACTGCATCCAGGAATCCCTGCTCAACTATACACCCACCATAAACATGAAAAGTACAAATTTACACATCACTTTTAAAATATCATTTTACTAAAAAAATTATTTAAAAATTTGTTATTATATATAACTCTACTCACCACAGCTGTATACATGTTTATCTGTGCTTTTCTGCCTTTAGATATGTCAGCACTTATCTATAATTACTTCTTCAGCAAGCTGGGATTAAATGGACAAGCTGGAAGATTTTTTTTGGTAAGTTTGATTTTAGTGATTGCCATCATCAGGAAAAAGTATTATCCATGTAAAATGTTGGTCTGTAGTTGATTTTCTCTGTCCTCTCCACATTTAAAGCTATGAATTTCATCTCAAAGAAGTGGGTCATTTTCTCCATGTAAATTCAAACTTCTGCCAAGAAAAATAATAGCAGTTCCTAAATCTACTGACCTGCCTTCAGCTACATCAGTTAATGTTAGCTATTCTGCCAACTCTATGGTCAGCTAAAACTAGCTGCTGCAAACTTCAACAAGCTGCAACAAAATATGGTAACCAATTCTACAGCTGACCCGTTCTTACAAAAAACTACTATTCAGACTGTTCTCTTCAAAAATCACTATCCAGACTGCAGCTGATATTTTTAACAGCTCTTCTATAGAATCATTTAAGGTGATAATAACATCTTGATTAAAAACAGAGTTTTTTTTCTTATCTTTCTAATTCTTTTGAAAACAAGCTTGAAATTTTTATTAAAGTGTGATATACATGTTTTTACTTAGGGAATTTCTAATAGATAGAAATTTTGTTTAATTAATTAAAAAATTTCAAAAATACCATACTTGTTTTTAAATCTCAAAATCAGAATAATAATAATACAATATTCATATTTATTTATACCTTTTAAAAGTTTAATTTATAAAACAATTTTTATTTTAAATCAGAGTTATTATTTAACCATTTATTTATTATTTTATTTTAGGAAATATAGAAAAATATCTACAAAAAATTATTGTCTGTGTTTATCTCTACTTTTCCTTTCAACTTTATATATATTTATGCACACACTATATTATTGTGTGGTATGTTAGCCAACTGGTTACAATATATAAAGCATTTTGGCATTAAACTGTATATTATATTGTTTTAAACAAATAACATTCATTAGAAATGTCAGAAATTAATACAAAATAATATAAAGTTTTACCCAAAAAATGCTTTATTTATGATATAACTGTGAAAACACTAAATATAATATATGTATATATTTATATATAATTATTTAGAAAGACCTAATGATGAAGAGTCTATATTACAACCAATGTCATTTATTCATCAGTCTACAGGTGTAGGAGGAGGACAAGCAGGAGGTAATTAGTATTCAATATAATTTAAAAATATCATATATATATATATTGAGCTGGTAATTTTCTGCCAGCTCATAATCATACATATATATACACACATATTTTGTAAAAATAAAATATATACATTGTAATAAACTTATTTTATTAGAAATAAATAAACACGCTCATATATATTTTGTTAAAATATAAATATCATTTTATAATACATAATTTTAAAAAAAAAAAATTAACACTTAGTTTAAAATGGGAATTTAAGAAGTTAAAATAAATTAGATCGAGATCTTGCTTATTGATAAAAGTTTGTCTTTTGTTTAGTCTTTAAAAAAAAAAAAATTCTTAAAGATAGAAAGTAAGAGAAAGCAATTAGTTCTATTGTTGGGACTTTGACAGTGAAGGTATTTTTATGCTATCTATTATGCTGATCAATTGGAATGTTTCTTTGGAATTTTAAAATAAAACATGAAACAAAAGAAGAGAATATTAAAGGTGTGAACTGAGACTTTGGAAGAAAAAAAACTATAATTACGGACTTTCCTTTTGTTTAAAAATTAATTAGATTTCTGCCGAAGTCAATATCTAATCTATAAGTTTCAATTCGGCTCAGACTGTTGAATAGTAAAAACCTAAAAAGTGCAAGGAGAAAATGTTGAATGGCTAGAGCTAACAGAACTTTCCCTTTTGGGAATCTCTTTCTATTGCCACCTGGAACTGCATTGTAAATGCCGGACATAGAGAGCTAGCCGAGGAGAAAGGACTGGAAGAAGACACAGACAAACCACGAAGAATATAGAGTGAAATATTCCACCCACACAGGATCTTTCATTTTGTAGTCTTTTGGTCTGTTAAAAAGAAAATAATTTTAGGGTTTGCAATTGGTGATTTCCATTCGTAAATAAATTAACCATTATTATAAAAAAAAAAATTTATAATATGGTCTAGGCAGAAATGTTTAGTGGTGCCCTTGAACGACCACCGTACTTTGCAATCTCGTAAAATTTAAGAGCGTAACAAAATGTTTTGTTACAATATATATATATATATTGCAGGTTCATCCATGTTAAAAAATTTTAAATATTGATATATCAACATTTCGACTTGTTCACACAAGTCATGACTTGTGTGATCAAATTGAAATGTTGGTATATCAATATTTAAAAACTTTTAACACAGATGAATCTGCAAAATATGTCTTTTATATATGCAACCCGGAAAATCTTCATATCAACATATATATACACAATACTAATAACATATAATAATAGGAAATTGATATTACATATTACTAGTATTGTGTGCATATATATATATATATATATATATATATATACTAGTATTGTGTGCATATATATATATACTAAATTAAATATTTTTCATGGATTGTTATTATTATAAAGAACAGAAATAAGGAGATTATATCCATGCAAACAGAGATAACTTTTGTTAATATTATCAAGAAATTATTAATTACTATTAATTGATAATCTTCCTGAGATAAAACAAGTTTTTTTATTAATCTCTAATAGCTCTTTGTTTAGTTTGAGCTTATTATTGAAATAAAAGGAGTACTAATAACATGCAATAAGTGGAGAGTAATTAATAGTAGATTCCATTTTCCATTGTAACCTAGATTATTTATTTGATGCATGGATTTTATTGGCAGGTTATCTATTAAAATATTGATAAGTAATCTATAAAAAAAACTCTACCAAAAGAACAATGAATTTATTGAGCTCCTGGTCAATCATTATAATTATGGAATTTGCAATATTAATTATGTTATCCATAGTTTGTATTTATCCACATTTTTATAGATGAGTGGCTTCTAAATTCAATCTATAAATCAGATGAGCACAACAAGCATAGTTGACCTAAATTTATTGATGACACTTCAGTTTTAGGATCAAATTGTTTGCAATACTATAAAAATTTTATTTTTGCACTATAAAATTTTTTATTGTAAATTCTTCATTTAATGCTCAAAAGGGAATCTTGATTTGAAATATACCTTAAGTTATTGACCAGCCTGAACTTTTCAGCATTTTATGTATTTGCTGTAAAGCAATTTCTCATCATATTTTTGGAGTAATATGTCAAAGAACTGGAAGTGACTACTAAGAAATATATTTGAGTGTACTAGTGTGGACCCAGGTTGCCATTTGATGTTGACTTTTTATTTAAGTACTTCCAACTACAGATCACTTTCAAGTAAAGAATATTGCAAGAATTAGAAGAACTGTCTTATATTAAATGGACATTATTGGATTTTGTGAACTTAGAAGAAAAGGTGAAGAGACAATTGATTTAACAAGTGGACATGTACTCTATTATAAAGGCACAAATATTGGAAATACAAGTAGAGTAGGATTCATTATAAATAAAAAGTGAAAGAACAACATTGTTGAGATTGATGGTGTATCGGACAGAGTGGCAAAATTAGTTGTACAACTTAATAACAGATACAAAATGCAGATAATTCAGGTTTATGCCCCAACAAGTTCTCATAGTGATGAAGTAGTAGAAGATTTTTATATGAATGTACAAAAGGTTTTTGATCAGAGTAAACAACATTTTAAAATTTTTATGGGAGACTTTAATGCTAGAATTGGTAAACAAATGAAAGATGAAAGTGTTGTAGGTAATTTTGGTTATGGTAATAGAAATGAAAAATAACATAGACTCTTGGAGTTTACAGGAAAAGAAAAACTTTATATTATGAATTTTTGTTTTGAGAAAAATGTTAAAAGGAAATGTACATGGAAGCATCCAAATGAAAGTACAGCATAATTGGATTATATTTTGACTAACAGAAAATACATATTTCAAGATTATAATGTTCTTAATAAATTTAATACAGGAAGTGATCATCGATTAGTAAGATGTAAGATACGTGTTAATGCAAAACTAGAAAGACAAAAATTATTAATAAAAACAATATTTACAGTTGATATAGCTAATGTTCAGAAACATTCAAATGAATTTAAATTAGAATTTACAAATCGGTTTCAAGTATTAATAGATTTTGAACATGATTTAGATTTGAATGAAATTAATATGAAAATAACTGAAACACTTTTAAAACCTGCAGCAAAGATAGCTGGTAGAAAAAAGCAGCAATTGACCAATAAAATTTTTACTGAGATCAGACAATTTATGAAAAAAAGAAGAAATATGAAGATATACAAAAATGTGCATTAAAGAGGATTGAATATCTCGAATTTTATAAAATGGTGCGGAAAAGAGTTGAAAGTGATATAAGAAAGTATAACTGTGAACTAGCAAAGAAAGCTATAGAAGAGAATAAAAGTCTCAAGAGTGTAAAACAACATTTTGGTTTTGGTAGGAAATTTATATCTGCAATAAGAAAAAAAGATGAAATTATTACAAAAAAAAAAAGATGACATCATGAAATGGGTAGAAGACTTTCATCATGAATTATATAGTAATAAAGAACAAGTACCTCCCATATCTATTACATCTTCCAAATTGCCCAGAATTTTAAATAAAAAAGTGAGACATGCAATTAAATGTGTGAAGAAAGGAAAGGCTCTGGGTAATGATGGAATTGTAACTGATATATTGAAAAAAGCAGGTGAAGAAATAAAATAAAATTTAGCAAAGTTATATACCAAATGTCTAAGTGATAAATATGTATTAGATGGTTGAAATGCAGTATAATATTAATATTTAAAAAAGGTGATAAAGGAGATATTAGAAATTACAGACCTATCAGCCTTTTATCAGTTTTATACAAGATTTTACCAAGATAATTACAACTCGTCTACAGAGAACATTGGATTTCCATCAACCAAGAGAACAAGCTGGATTTAAAAGTGATTTTAGTACAATAGATCATATCGAGGTATTGAGATAAGTTATAGAAAGGACAAATGAATATGAGATGCCATTATGCCTTAGATTTTTAGATTATGAAAAGGCATTTGATTCTATAAACATTTCTTCAGTGATAACAGCATTGGATCATCAAGGTATAGATCCAGGATATTGTCATATTTTAAAAAATATTTATAAAAATGTAACAGCAGCAATTACATTACATAATGATACTGAAAAAGTCAACATTCAGAAAGATGTAAGACAGGCTGATTCCATATCTCCAACACTTTTTACAGCAGTGCTGCAAGAAAAATTTTGTGGATTAAAAATTGGAAGCTAAAGGAGTGAAAGTAAATGGAGATTATTTAAGTCATTTAGATTTCGCAGATGATGTAATTGTTTTTTTTTTTCAAATAATTCTTTAGAGCTGCAGGAAATGTTGCAGGAGTTATCAGATGATAGTAGGAAAGTAGGACTAAAGATAAATGTTAAAAAGACTAAAGTAATGTTTAATGGATTTTCTCAAAGTATGAAAATAAAGATTGATTATGATGAATTAGAAAAAGTTAACAGTTACAAATATCTTGTTCAGTTTATTAATACAAATGAAAACATAATGGATGAATTAATCATAGAATTGGTAGAAATAACTTGATACTAAAAGGAAATATGCCTAGATGTTTGAAAAGGAAGGTTTTTAATAAATGTGTTTTACCAGCTTTTAAGTATGTATCTGAGAGTTGGACACTTAATAGAAGAATACAGAGACTTCAGACCACTCAAACAAGGATGGAGAGATGCATGTTGGGAATAACAAGAAGTGATCAAAAATGCAATGTATGGGTAAGAAAACAAACAGGTGTTACGGACCTTATTGAAAAAATTAAAAGACTGAAGTGGAGTTAAACTGGACATATTGCTAGAAGAGATGATAATATATGAACAATTGAAATCTTAAACTAGATTCCAAGATATTGTAAAAGACCCAGAAAGAGACCACATGTGAAATGGATGGATGAAATAAGAAAGTGTGCAGTGGTGATGTGGAGAAGAGAAGCTAAAGGTCGGAGAAGATGGATTGAACTTGGAGAGACCTTTATCCTGCAGTTGATTGATGTATCCTAAAATTTAATTGGAACAGTATTTACTAGTCAAAAATTCTAATGCTAAAGAAGTTGTTCTTTAAATAATTAAGTCACATCCCCAAGTAGTACCTATTAGCTTTCCAAGAAGGTTATTCTTAGAAATTAATTTTTATCTAAATGAAAAAAATAAGTTAGTCTTTGATCCAATGTTATTCCTAAATAATATGGTGTAGGATTATATTTTACTCTATCATTGTAAAAGGTTACATCCAAATTATGAGATATTTAATTTAAAAATTGAACACACTATTTTCATTGGATTATGAATATAATCTCAATTTTTTTTAAAAATTCAGATTTTCCATATTCTTTTTGAAAGCCTTTTTTCTTTCAAGAAAAAATATATTTTGGGTTGTCAAAAAATATTATTATTAATGAATTTCCTACAGTCTGTTTAAGGACGATCATTGATGAATATATTAAATAAAATATATGAGAGAACTAAACTCTAAGAAAGATCATTCTACAAATTATTGTATCCATTATGTTAACCATTGTATTAATGTAGCTATCACTTTAAAGTTTATTTATCATATATATAGTTATATATTTAGTAAACCCGAATTACACTCTAAAATCTGTGAGCTATCAAATTAGTCAAAAAGATATCAGATAGACTCCTCATATTATTATCTATCTTAATTTAAAGATTTCTATAGATTTATAATCAAGATAAAAATTTTAGCTCTGATATATGCAGGCAATATCCAATAAAATCTGACAATGCAAACTAAAATTACTTGATCTATTAATAATATATCAGACCCATGTTAATTAAGAAATGGAACTATTTTTAACTTAATATCTAAATGATCTAAAAAGTAGTAAATCTTACAGAGATACTTTATATATGTAAAAATTTGAAGCATAATAATTTTTCTGAATTTTTACAAACAAGTTTGTCTCACAAATTCATAGTAAATGGGTTTGAACCAGTAACCAAAATATACAATGATGGTGAATATTTATATTATAAAATCGAATGGTTAATAAAATTCAAAAATAAAATGATTCAATTCAAATATATTGTATCATTTACATAAATATGGTACAAGTATTTTGCATTGAGTAAGATTTAAAAGTTGAAGGAAGTAAAATTTAAAAATCGTCAATGCGTAACTTTTTTTTTATTAGTTAGGATAATTTTTATATATACAACGAAAGCTATTAGTGTTTAAAATTATCTATTTAATTAAAGTAACTTTAATATTGGAAAGAATGTAAGCACATACAGATTTTTAATCAAGATAAGTAAAAGAAAATACAAACGCAGTAGATTACCATGAGTGTAAAATCGTTTAATGTTAAAGATGGCTGAAATAAGTTATAAAAAGAGAACTTTGTACCACAAAAGCAAAAAGGAATGTAGAAGATTATCGAGTTATAATAAAACAAGCGATAACAATATATGCGCAGAGAAATCTTAAAATTGGTCAAGACTATAAAAAGAAATAAATAACTTCGAGCAGGGTCCTGTCTGTTCATTTTTTGGCGGGCTGTTTCCATACATATTTAATGGAGATACAAGGAGTTAATTGTGCTTCTTCTTGTTTTCATAGCTGCTGTTGGATGCCTTCTTCCAGGATGCTCATATACTGAACCAAGTCATCAAGTGTAAGTGGAAACCAGAGTGTTTGCAGACACCTTCTTTCATCATAGAGAGGGCATTCCAAAAAGCTTTTGAGTCTAGCCTTATGTGCAAAGAACATGAAAATGTTGACAGAAGAAAGCAAAGTTAACTTACCAATGAGCACTTTCATCCCAAGAAATGCATATATCCTACACTAACCTACGATCTATATAAACCCATGGAACTTATTCATCCCTACCTTGTATCTAATTAAATGTTTGCAAACTAAATTTAATCATAAACTTTAACTATGAATTCCAAATACTAATAAAGAGATTCATTTTATCCATGGATTGCTTTCTAGAAGAACCTTAAAGGAAGTAAAATATTAACTTTTGAATGGGCATGTGTATGTTCTTTCCATTTTATTAACAATTCATAATTTTTATTTAAATAATTTAATTTGTCATGATAAAATATTTACCATTAGAATAAACCTTTCACGTTCATTCTTAATTTTAGTTTATTTGATTTCTTCTTAAATAATTGTGTGATAAATTTATAAATTACCTATGCCAATATGTTCATTTAATATATGAATGCTGGGACAAATTCTTTAAAAAAATATTACCTTTAGTTATTTACTACAAAAATACACAATGCAATGTGGTGGAGAATCAGTGGGTCTACATAACCTGGTGCCCTCTTAAATAAATTAAAAGGTGACTCAGCCAAAATTTGAATCATAATAAATTATTAGTTCAGTTAATCAGGAAATATAACTATGTTCTTAAAATATCCAAACTCATACATGAATGGAGTATTCTTTTTTTATTAGTTTGATTAACTAGTATTTTGTAGTGCATAATAATAAATCTAAATCAAAACATAAAATGTTACAATATATAATAATATCAGCCAAACAATGCTGACCATTATGATTTATAATATAAGTACAAGTCCTCCAAAAAGTATTTTATTTGTGTTTAGTTTCAATAAAATATACAATAAAACTCTTATGCACCAAACCTTCTAATTAGAAAGTTTTCTTTTGGAAAACTTATTAATGTTTCATCATCATTATTTGAAAATTATTATCACCATCTCTGCCTGTCCCCCAGTGAATTGCATGATTTCTCAGGATTGTGGATATTACAAGCATATTATATATTAAAAGCATTATATTTGGAATAAATTCAAGAATCAAACATAATCTAAATGGATTAATAAAAAATAATTTATTAACATGGATTATATAAAACTGTATACTTGTAATTATTAATATGTATACAAATTATGACATATAACAGTAATAAAAGATATTTTTAATTTCAGTTTAAGTTTAAGGCCTTATAATATCTATAATGATAATATCTTACCATGTTAAATAATTAAACAATTCCAAACCATGGTTTTGTGCTGATATTGTTTTTTTTTTAAAATATTTCCAGATTTCTTCATTAATCCCCCAAAAGACTGTAGTCCTTCCCTTTGGGAACTGATAATGATAGAGAAAAAAGACAGCAGTCATGGTCATGTTACATATTGTACAGTGTCAGTAGTTCTTGGATCATTCTTACAGCAATGTCTATTTTCTTTCTTTATAGCATTATTAAGGAAGGCAATGACTGGTTTTGGCAAACTTCAGTTTTAGTTTCTGGCTCTGAGCAAAATTTTCTGTGTATTTTGGCTGGAGTGGTTTTTGTTGTTTAGCCACACATATTTCTTTTAAATAAAGTTATCATAGTTGCTGTTACAAATTAAATATTGTAATTCAAACCTAACTCAAAAACTTTGCATCCGAAAATATACTTGTAAAATAATATAGGCACTATTGCACCTGAACGCAAAGCTACTTTATACTAAAACAAAAAAAAATTAAACTATTCTGCAAGTGCTTTCAATAGATGTGCTCTCATCTTCATAGCTCTAAGTGAATTAATTATATGCAATTATGCAAAATTCAAGGCTAATTGCTCCATTTTCTTGAGATTGCGAAGCATGTGTCCTTGCGGTTGATAGCGTTGCAATCCATCTTTTTTACATTGTGCCTTTTTTGCAGACCAGGCTGACATCTTGAGGCTCACACTGGGGTCCTGTTATTTTTTGATGAGTTGCAAAAATGAAATAACATGATGGATCTGACTGAGCTTTAATATATGCATATTTGTGTTGTTGTAATCTGGTTTCTATTGTTGCCTTGGTCTCCCCATAATATGAGGCTCTACAATTTGCATGAGTGCATGCAATATTATAAATGGCTTGAGGTGTTTGAGACAGTGCTAGTTTATCTTTAGTGTTGTTAAGCAATCTGTTAGAACATGGGGGGTACAAAAAGTTAGTTGAAACTATCTATTAAAAATTTCATAAAATTTATTATGTAAATTAGGAATGTATGGCAGCAGAAACCTATGTGTATGCACATTGGGTATATTGTTGGTTGCTTATTGTTGAAATGTATGATCTTTCTGTTGATCAGCCTGTGTTTGAACCCCATCTTCAGTAAGTCTTCCCTGTATGATATTAAATTTGTTCTTCCTGTCTGCATCCAACTTACACAGCTGTTGGTTCCTGTGCAAAAAAGATGTGGATGATCTGTTTATAGTTGCCAACACTGATGTCATTAATGAAATCAAAAATGAACTCCAGAACAGCTCTCTTTTGACTTTAAACATGGAATGGGAAGATCTTAACAAGCAAGTAAAATATCTATATTTGTTGGTTGAACATGAATACATACACTTGACATACAAAATGTTGGTGAAGCCATTTGAAGTAAGAGGCCATATCCAACCCAGTTTCATCACACCCACCAGCCATAAATTAGCTGGACTCACATCTTTTTTGCACAGGAACCAACAGCTGTATAAGTTGGATGCAGACAGGAAGACAAATTTAATATCATACAGGGAATATTTACTGAAGATGGGGTTCAAACACAATCTTATACTGTGTTAATGGTTTTTTTGTTTCTATATTTAAAAAATGACATGGCAATCAAATCAAAAAGATTATACATTATCATTAGAAAGACAATTCTGAAAAAAAAAAATTATTTTCAGTTTATAAAATCTTTGTTTTTTTATTTTAAACATCTAAAAGATTATTTATTTGTGTTATATATAACAAAATACGTTTTAAACATTTAAATTTTTTGAATATTTATTGCGATATTTTTATATGTAAGTATAAATCTATTATTATTATTATTATTATTATTATTTACTCATTAGTATAAATAGGTTATTTACATAGAAGGGAACATTCCAAATACAGCTTCAGGCCATATTCACGTTAGCTGCTAATATAACATTATATTTAAAAAAATTTTCAAGTAAAAATAAGTTATTAATAATTTAAATTTTTTGATATCTAATAAATATAGTGAAATATGAAAAATATTAAGAAGAAACATAAATTGTATAACTTCAAAATCGCACTAAAATAATCCACATAAAATGAGACACATGTGTGTTTTATTTTTTATCTCACCTATTGAAACAGATAAAATAATACTGATACACCTAAACACACAAATTGCCTATTGAAACAGATAAAAAATAAAATAATTCATCGTGAAAAATCTTGTGTCTGTCCAAAATTTTATGGACTTCCAAAAATTTATAAACCAGATACTCCCCTTTGTCCAATAGAAAGTGCAATAAGATCTCCAAATCATATTTTAGCTAGATATTTATCGGATTTCATTAAACCTACAATTCCATCTATTAAATCATATTTTAAAAACTCTTTTCATTTTATTTCTGCTTTAAAGGGTTTAAAAATTAATGCTAATGACATTCTGGTCAGTTTTGATGTCATGTCTTTGTTTACAAACATTCCAATTGATGAAGCTTTAAATATAATCTCACAACGTTGCAAATTACCAGACCATATTATTGCTTTGATTAAACATTGTCTCTTGAACACATATTTTGTATACAATGGACAGCATTACAGATGACAAGTTTTTGGTACTCCTATGGGCTCACCTATCTCAGGAGTAATAGTTGATTTATTCACAGAAAATATAGAAACTCGTGCTTTAGAATCATCATCTTTAAAAACTCTCATTTGGCTCAGATACATAGATGACACTTTTGTCATATGGCAACATGGAAACAATAAATTAGATGATTTTTCTTATATTTAAATAATATGCATCCTCATATTAAATTTACAATGGAGACAGAGTCTGGTGGAAAACTCCCTTTTCTTGATGTTCTAGTCATCAGAACACCAAATATTTTTTTCGATTTACAGAAAGAATACACACACAGACAAATATTTACATTTCCATTCTCATCATCACCCAACTCAGATAGTTTCTGCAGCAAAAACTCTTTCAAATAGAGCAATTAACCTTCATATAAGTCACATCTGAAAGAAGAAATAAATCATAGTAATGGTGTTTTATTAGGTAATAGTTATAATTATAAATTTATAAAAAAAAGCCTTATTTCAAGCCCAAAATGGACAAAATAAGAAACAAAAAGATGATAAATCAGCTATTAGGATTTGTGTTCCATATGTAAAAGGAATTACAGACAGTATTGGACATATATTAAAATGCTATAATATAGATATAGCATTTTCCGCTCATCAAAAAATCAGCAATATAATAACCATGCCTAAGGATTCAATCCCTCTTGAATCTCATGGTGTTTATCAAATCTCGTGTGAAAATTTTAAAGCTTCTTACATAGGTATGAGTAATCATCACATCAGTGTTAGAAGAGATGAGCATGTTAATGCAGTTAATCATCAGCACTCTCACTCCATACTATAGATTCAGGTCATAAAATTGATTTTTATAGTACCAGAATCATATCCAAATGTGATAATCTCTACCAGTGCAAAATTAGAGAAGCCATTGAGATACTTAAAAGGCCAGATTGTATCAATAAGCAAGATGATACATGCAAACTTCCTCCTATTTGGAAAGATTTTTTTTAAAAAACATTCTTAAATTTAACATTTTTGCTATTGGTGAAAGTTTAACATTTTTTTCAAATCACTGATTGTAGTGCTTCTTCAACTGTCTTTCTACCTTTTATCACCCAGTAAATGACTTGTGTGACCAAGTCAAAATGAATGAACCCCCAAAATATATTTTTTATATATATAATAAAGGATAGAAATGATGAACTAATATCCATGTAAACAGAGATATAACCTTTAATCTTTGATGTCAAAAAAATACTGATTAGTAGTAATTGATAATTTCTTGGCAATATCAAAGGTTAATGTTTATCTCTCTGTTTACATGGATATCATCTCCTCATTTCTATTCTTTATTATAATAACAATTCATCAAAATATTTAATTCAAGATAGATAGATAGATAGATAGATAGATAGATAGATAGATAGATAGATAGATAGATAGATAGATAGATAGATAGATAGATAGATAGATAGATAGATAGATAGATAGATAGATAGATAGATAGATAGATAGATAGATAGATAGATAGATAGATAGATAGATAGAGTAGATAGATAGATAGATAGATAGATAGATAGATAGATAGATAGATAGATAGATAGATAGATAGATAGATAGATAGAGTAGATAGATAGATAGATAGATAGATAGATAGATAGATAGATAGATAGATAGATGGACGGATGGATGGACGGATGGATGGACGGATGATGGACGGACGGATGGACAGACAGACAGACAGATAGATAGATAGATAGATAGATAGATAGATAGATAGATAGATAGATAGATAGATAGATAGATAGATAGATAGATAGATAGATAGATAGATCGATAGATAGATAGATAGATAGATAGATAGATAGATAGATAGATAGATAGATAGATAGATAGATAGATAGATAGATAGATAGATAGATAGATAGATAGATAGATAGATATCCTGCTATAGTATGCCATAAATTTTCTTTTGGCAGCCTCATTTTTATTTATTAGTTTAAGTTAGTTTTTATTTTCCAAAGCAGCAAATTATATCTACAAGACTTTCCCTTTTTATTGTTGATCTCTTCATCATCGAACAAAAGTTTGTTAATTAGATTAAAACACTAGATTTGATTGATACGTTTGGCAATAGTTTGCTTTATATGTTTAATCTTCTTTTTGTAAGTTCTGCAAGACTTGAATATAGTATGCTTTGCTTTTAAATCATAACATATATATTTGTAATTACCAGTAAGATGTATGAACTCTAAATAAATAATCATTGGTACTTTTCAAATGCATTTCGAATAATTGGTTATATCATGATATCTTTTTGGACGTGCAGTCTTTTTTTTTATTATGCTTATATCCAGTCCTACATAAATTTGTTTTATAATTCTCAATAACATTTTTCTAGAGCTTAATTTATGATAAAATATTCTAAACTTATATTTAATTAGGTTGTTCACCATATTTTTATTGGCAACATATTACTTCAAATAAATCATCATCCATAGAAAATTTAAAAAATAATCAAAAAATATGTAAAGCGAACAAAAATTGGATCAGGTGGATTTTTGACCAATTTGAGCTAAAAAATAAAGTCAATCTGATTCAAACTTTTATTCAAAAATTTATATAATAATGTTAATATTATTATGCCAATGCCTTATTTTTAAAAAGTATATCTGATTTTATTAAAATAGATAGTCACTTTAGAAATGTACTATATATAAAAATGTACATGAATGCTTGTGCAAAATTTGCCTATATCCTTAAAAAAAATTAAAAAGGGGGTTCTATCACTTATGAATCTAAGAGTTAGATGTTTAAAAAATTAATACAAAGGCTTCAGATCAAACAGTAAAATAGAATGAGAGATATATTGGGATTAACTAGAAATGCTTTAAGATGACAAAACAAATAGTTATCACTAACATCATTTAACAAATTAAGAAGCTGAACTAATTTTGAATGGAAATATTGTTAAAAGAAATGTCAATAGATATACAACTGAAGTTTAAATTGAATCTCAAGAGATTGCAAAAGAATAAAAAAAAGTTTGCTTATAAAATAAATTGGGAAAATAGAAAATGTGTCGCAATGTTGTAATTGCTATGAATTAAAAAACTAGAATAAACTCAGAAATAGTTTTATTCTACAGTGGATTAATAATTATATATTTTTTTTAATTTAAATTATATATATATTGATTTTAAAATGTCGTTAGTAGCATCCATATTAGAATAATTTTTAACTTTTCTACGTTGTTATACTGAAGTAAATTTTTTTATCTGAATGACTTACAATTTTTACTCCGCCTGTACAATCTATAAATACTTAATTATGAAAAACAATTTTTAACATTGCTATATAAAGCTACTCTTATCTTCTATTTTTATTTTTTACTTTTTTATAATACAGTGCAAACGTACAATAGTTTTAACTTTAAGTTGTTTTTTTTATATTTTACATTGCATAGCTTGAGACTCTATTGTTTGATACACTTTTTTTATATGTATTTTTTCAGCATACATTAACATTTGTCCTTACAAATTAAATCATTTTTCCTGTTCTGAATCTGCTACAATGGTAATTGGACAAATTGACTTAGTACCTTCGCTACCTGGTGTCTGTCAAGAACAGCAACGTGAAATTAATTTACATAAACACAAGCCTTGTAAAGATATCGGTGAAATAAGAACTATAACAAACAAATGCTTTAAAAAACAATCTTGCAGTATTGATTTAATCGAATATGGTTTAGGTCCAAATTGTGGAATTCCTGTAAAAAATTTAGTAATTGGATACTCCTGCGAAGGTAATTGATTTTTATACATATACATTTGCTTATTATTAATATTAACATTATACTGTTTTGATTTGATCTTGCTAGTGATTATTTTAGCTAAAATGATACGATCAAATAAATCTACATCTGCTAAAACTTTTTCACAAAATAATTTGGTGTTGTTATAATAAAGTTTTATATCCATGAAAATTAATATTTAATGCATTGCCTGGATTAATGCTGTAGTGAAATGATAGACTTTGGAGTTTAATTCTATAAGGTGTCACTTCGAGTTCTAGAGCTTATGAACTAAACAATAAATCATGATTATTTTCCCATAATTCACATGGAGGCAGATCAGTACTTGATCAAAATTTTTCCATTATTTTCTAGAAGATGTACTGATACAGTTATTAAAATATTTACTCCAATCATTATCAAGTTTTTTTAACCAATTATATTTTTTTATTATCAAAAATCATTTCGCATCTTATTATCCATTTAGTTTTTAGAGCATGTTGCAAAATCATTGCATTATGTGGGTTAAATTTTTTGATATTGTTTGTTATTTTCCTTTTTAAATTTATGTATAGTGCATGAAATATTTTTGATCTTAAGGATTTAAATGCTATACATTCATTAAACAAGTGAAAGAAGATTTCCTCTTTCATCTTACAAAAAATACATGAAGGCTTCAAATTCATTTTCAGCCACCATTTAAATAAACCTTCGTCCGGGAGGAAACCAATTAAAAATTTAAAGTAGGATTTTATATATGATTGTGTAGCATTTTGTAAAGATTCATGATAATCTTAATCACTGACACTTTAGTTCTACATTTATTAAGTTTTTTTAATCACTGTATTAAAGGTCATTCATTATATAGAGTAGAGTATACAATATTACTGTATACAGTATTTTATTTAAAAAGCATAATCAATGTACAGTATTTTATTTAATTTTCATCGTGTCTTTGCAAGACAATCGATACATTTATTAATGATATATCCAAAGTGAAGATAATCATCGATTATTATAAAAGCAAAAAAATGTATATTATTCAATACAATAAGCAATCCAAAGCCTATTCTCATGACAAACACAGCTAAATGTATTAATATTATATATTTTAAAATGTATACATTAACTTAAAAACTGTATAATTACACACCTTGTATGGATTAAAATTCTTATAAATGGTACTTTACTTGTGGCAAAAAATTATCATTATCATAATTGTAAAATTTAATTACTAATAATTGAAAATTATTTTGAAGAAAATAATGATTTTGAGCATTGAGCAATTAATAATTAACTTTACATGATGAAAATTAGTAAATAAAAGTTTAAAATATTTACTGCCCAGTACTGTATTCACTTAATTTTAAATCATAAACTCTTGATTTGTTTCAGACATATCTGAGCCAAAGGTGATTATTTCACATATAAAAAATACAGTAACCAAATAAAAAAAAAGAAATACAAATTGCATTCATCATAAAACTAAAAATTTTGGTCATGTATTGTATTATTAATAATTAAGTTTAAATTGTGTACTATATTAGCTAAAATAGTTAGTCAACTATGGTAATTTTAAATTAAAACTTTTCAATCAAATCAAAATTTATATTATCATAAATCTAAAGTACACCTGGGTCTCGTTTTATGCAGTAGATAGGTTTCTCAGAAAATGCACACAAAAATAGACTTAACTTACCTTAAAAATGGGAAATAGGTTCTGTAATTTTCATAAAAGCAAAGCAACAAAGAAAAATTACTTTAAAATTCACATTAAAAAAAATAAGGATATAAAGTATGACTAACAAAAAATTTCAAATATTGGAAAAAAAATTAATATAAGACAAACTTTTTTTATTAACTACAGTATTTGATTTTACATTTTTTCATACATATTTTAATCATTTTTTGATCATAACCGCTATTTGACAATATGTGTTCATTTGTGAACTGGTGAGAAATCAGATTTGTGATGTGATGTACAACTAGCGCCACTTTCAGTCTTGTGCTGTGTTAATGGTTTCCTGTTTCTATATTAAAAAAATGAAATCGCAATCAAAACAAAAATATTATACATTATTGTTAGAAAGATTATTTCCAGTTTACAAAATCAATAAAATCTTTGTTATTTATTTCAATAATCTAAAAAATTATTTATTTGTTATATTTAACAAAATATGTTTTAAAAGTTTAAAATTTTTGAATATTTATTGTGATACTTTTATACATGTACATATAAATCTATTATTATTATTTACTCATTAGTATAAATAGGTTATTTTCACAGAAGCTAAGATTCTAATTACAGCTTCAGGCCACATTCCCATTAGCTGCTAATATAATGTTATATTTTTGAGGGGAAAAAAGGATTTCAAGTCAAAATAAGTTATTAATAAATTAAATTTCTTGATATCTAATAAATATAGTGAAATATAAAAGATATTAGAAGAAACATGAATCACATAACTTCAAAATTGCATTAAAATAATCAGCATAAAACGAGACCCAGGTGTATTTCCAATTTAAAAAAGATGTGGGTGGGGGGGAATAATTTCATAAATTATGCAATTAATAATCAACTGTATATGATCAAAAATTATTAAATCTAAGTTAAAAATAATATTTTCTTATTTGATTTTAAATTATAATCTCATAATTTGTTTCAATCATAGCTAAGCAAATGGTTCATTTTCACAAACTTAAAAAAATGTAATAGTGAAAAAAATACAAATTTTATTTAGCATAAAGCCAAAAATAAATTTTGGTTGTATACTATTAGTAATTAATTTTAAATTGTGTACTGTATGTGTATTAGCTAAAATATTCAATCAAGCAATTTTAAATTAAAGCTTTTATGAATGCTAATTTCAGTCAAATTAAAGCTGCTACTATTGTTAATGTAATTTTACTAATAAAAAAAAAATGAGAGATTATTTTATGCAGATTTCATATCAAATACAATACAAATAAATTGAAGATTTATGCTTTAAATTTTTATTCAAATGGTTTATATCTCTCTGTTATTATGATCACAAAATTGCTAGGTCATTTCAAGATAATGGCTACCATATATGATAAAATATGACATCTTCTGCTGTTAAAAATATCACAGCTAAGGTCTGTGTATATAATGTATTGCTTATTTTGATCTTCATATACATACTGTAAAAAATCTTAAATATTAATCACAGTGAAAGAGATATATTTTGTCAATTTTTTTAATATATCAGATATTTGTTTTATTTGTTTATTTTGAAATAAACTATACAAATAAGTTTTAGTACTGTACATCTCTGTAATTAGAATATCCTTAAACTGGTGATAAATAACACGTCTTTATGATCAGGACAGTACACTTCTAAATAATTTTACATAAGTTTATGAATTTAAAAAAAAAAAAATTTCACTACATTTTTTTCTTCAGTGCGATGGAAAAAACAAAAAAAAATGTCATTCTATAAGCTTATTCTCTCTTTCTCAGTTCATTTTACTATAGAATTGCACATTGAAATCACACTTTTTTTCTAGTAATAATGAAATTTTTTTATATATTCTTCTTTTAAAGTTTACATCTACATTCGTTTTTAAATGGATTCATGGTAGCATTTAGTCTATCAAACATTTCATCACTACTTCAATCTATAAATTAAAGAATCATCACAACCTCCAAGATGTACTATTTTCAATAACTCATGCAGAATATTTGTCAACACTTTGGGTAATGATGCCAATAAAATTTTTCCATTCTGAAAGGAAATCATTACAATCACAGTTGTAGATTTTATAGAAAATATATGAGCCAAGATCCCTAATATAAATCTTAACTTTACATGATAACACGTTGCAAGCAAAGGAGTCAAAAAGAAACCTATTTAAATCATATGGAAAATCATATTTGACCTAAGCAAGAAAGGAGGATTTATAAAAGTTGATGATCACAATCTGTGAAGAATTTATGAATCATACATAAGATTTAACTAATAAGGAATTAATGCAACTGGATGATGTAAAGTAAGACAATAAAAAATGGACAATTCTGTTGAGAAGATACTGGCATCAAAAAATTGAAAGAACTCATTTCATGTCATGATGCCATGAATAACATAAATTCAACAAATGAGACTTTATAAATTACATAAAAATATAATTAAAGGAGCAAGTCATCCATTCTTTCGGAGCTTTTTTTAGAAATTCTCAGCCATCAACATATAGTGTACACTCTCCAAAATATCCGTAGTCATCAAAGGCTTTGGAGGACAACAATGGACTCTTAGAATAAGCAAATGATGCCTCAGAAAATTGGATGATGCTAAATGCTAAATGAAGGGATTATTAGAAAAACAATGTATGTATATACAGATTTTAAATGCATATTTGCATAATATACACATAGCAGGGTTTACATGTGCACATATTGTATATTAGGTGTGTTTTAAATTACTATATTTACTAGGTTAATTGTTATCTGCAAGAGCAAGCTAATTGTTTTCCCATAGAAAACCGCAATCCCTTGCTTTTTATATGATATTCGTGCTTTAAGATTTTGGGAAACCAATTGTCCTTGATAGTGTGGAACAGGTGTATTTTATTTCAGTTTATTTTAATTGAATGTTTTATTTCCGTTTATTGGATTTGAAATAGGTTTTTTTAATATTATTTTAATTTTTAAACTCACACTTTTTCCATCTGATTTTAGTAACTTTTTAAATTGCATGTACTAAAATAACTCGTCATCATCAACCATTATCAATCCACTGCAGTATGAGGGTCTCTCCAAGTTCAATCCATCTTCTCCGATCTTTATCTTCTCTTCTCCACATCACTCCTGCACACTTTTTTATTTCATCCATCCATCTTACATGTGGTCTCTTTCCAGGTCTTTTATAATCTCTTGGAATCCAGTTTAAAATTTCAATTGCCCATCTATTATGATCTCTTCTAGCAATATGTCCAGTCCAAAACTCCACTTCCATCTTTTAATTTGCTCAATAACACCTGTTTGTTCTCTTATTCATATATTGCGTTTTCGATCACTTCTTGTTCCTCCCAACATGTATTTCTCCATACTTCTTTGAATGGTCTAAAGTCTCTACATTGCTTTCCTATTAAGTGTTCAAATATCAGATTCATAAGTAAAAACTGGTAAAACACATCTATTAAAAATCTTTCTTTTCAAACACATAGGTATATTTCCTTTTAATATCAAGTTATTTTTACCAAAAGCACTCCAACCAAGTTTAATTCTATGATTAATTTCATTCATATGTTTCCATTTGTATTAATAATCTGACCAAGGTATTTGTAAGCTATTAATTTTTTCTAACTCGTCATAATCAATCTTCATTTTCATGTTTCGAGAAAATTCATTAAACATTACTTTAGTGTTTTTTACATTTATCTTTAGTCTTACTTTTCTACTTTCATCTGCTAACTCCTGCAACATTTCCTGCAGCTCTGAAGCATTATTTGCAAAAACAACTACATCATCTGCGAAATCTAAATGACTGAAATAATCTCCATTTACTTTCCGTTCTTTAGCTCCCCATTTTAATCCACAAAATACTTCTTGCAGCACTGCTGTAAAAAGTTTTGGAAATATGTAGTCGCCCTGTCTTACACCCTTCTCAATGTTGAGTTTCCTAGTATCATTATGTAATCTAATTGTGCATTTTTATCAATATTCTTTAAAATATGACAATATCCTGGATGTATATCTTGATGATCCAATGCTTTAATCACTGAATAAATGTTTATACAATCAAATCCTTTTCATAATAGACAAATCCAAAGCATAATGGCAACTCATATTCATTTGTCCTTTCTATAATTTATCTCAATACCTAGAATAAATACAATTAAATGCCTTTTCATAATCGACAAATCCAAAGCATAATGGCAACTCATATTCATTTGTCCTTTCTATAACTTCTCTCTATACCTAGATATTATCTACTGTGCTAAAACCACTTTTAAGTCCAGTTTGTTTTCTTGGTTGGTGGAAATCCAATGTTCTCTGTAGATGAGTTGTAATTATCATAGTAAAACTTTGTATAAAACCGATAAAAGGCTGATAGGCTTGTAATTTCCAATATATTCTTTGTCACCTTTTTTAAATATTATTATTAATACTGCATTCTTCCAATCACCTGGTACATCTTTATCATTTAGACATTTGGTATATAACTTTGTTAAAAAAAATTTATTTCTTCACCTGTTTCTTTTAATATATCAATTATGATTCCATCATTATGGAGTCTTTCTTTTCTTTATAAATATAATTGTATGTTCCACTTCATTTAAAATTCTGGGCAATTCGGAAGATATAATAGATATAGGAGGTAGTTGTTCTTTATTACTATATAATTCCTGATAGAAGTCTTCTACCTATTTCATGATGTCATCTCTCTTTTTTTCTTAATAATTCCATCTTTTTTCTTATTGCAGATATACATTTCCTATCAATACGAAAATGTTGTTCGAGACTCTTTAGACTTTTATTCTCTTCTACTGCTTTCCTTGCTAGTTCACAATTATACTTTCTTATATCATTTTCAACTCCTTGCCATACCACTTTACAAAATTCGAGATATTCAATCCCTTTTAATGCATCACTTTTGTATATCTTCATATTATTTCTTTTCTTCATAAATTATCTAGTCTCAGTAGAAATTTTATTGGTCAATTGCTGCTTTTTGCTACCAGCTATCTTTGTTGCAGTTTTTAATACTGTACCAGTTATTTTGTAATCAGTGTCATTCAAATCTTTATCATGTTCAAAATCTACTAATACTTGAAATCGATTTGTAAGTTCTAATTTAAATTCATTAGAATGTTTCTGAAGACTAGGAATATCAACTGTAAATATTGTTTTCTTAATATTTTTGTCTCTCTAGTTTTGCATTAACATTTGTCTTACATCTTATAAATCGATTATCACTTCCTGTGTTAAATTTATTCAGAACATTATAATCTTGAAAGATGTATTTTTTGTTAGTCAAAATATAATCCAATTCTACTATACCTTCATTTGGATGCTTCCATGTACATTTCCTTTTAACATTTTTCCCCCAAAAAAAATAATTCATAATATAAAGTTTTTCTTTTTCTGCCAACTCCACAAGTCTATGTCCTCTCGCATTTCTATTACTATAAACAAAATTACCTACAGCACTTTCATCTTTCATTTGTTTATTAATTATAGTATTAAAGTCTCCTATAACAATTTTAAAATGTTGTTTACTCTGATCAAAAACCTTCTGTACATCCATATAAAAATCTTCTATTACTTCATCACTATGAGAAGTTATCGACATAAACCTGAATTATCTGCATTTGGTATCTGCTTTTAAATTGTATAACTAATTTTGCCACTCTGTCCGATACACTATCAATCTCCACAATGTTGTTTTTCCACTTTTTATTTATAATGAATCCTACTTCACTTATATTTTCAATATCTCTGCCTTTATAGTAGAGTACATGTTCACTTTTTAAATCATTTGTCTCTTCACCTTTTCTTCTAACTTCACAAAGTCCAATAATGTCCCATTTAATATAAGATAGTTCTTCTAATTCTTGCAATCTTCCTTCATTTGAAAGTGATCTGCAGTTGTAAGTGCCTAAAGAAAAAATCATCATCAAATAGCATCCTGGGTCCACAATCAGGTAATTTTTAGTACCCTCTTCCTTTGGCCACCAACTGCTGCTTTGGTTGGTGACTTTACAGCCTCCTGGGGAATAAGGGCCATGATTTATTTTTGTCTGTCATTATTGTATATATCTATTGGAAAAATATTTATCATTTACATATACAATCATTCTGCTTTTTCAGGCAACTAAGAATGGCCATGGTATTTCTTGATCTTAAAATCAGAGGCAAAAAGCCAATAAACTCACCACCCTGGCTAATGCATGTTGGTGAGTAGCTCATGCATGTTCGTATAGTATATGAATAATCACATAGCAATAACAGCTGCAACGATAAGAACGTAGGGAATGGACATTAGGAATTTGCTATGCACGATTCGTTTAAGGCCTCCAACAGTAATCAGAGTCTCCTTTCAGTTAAGAGCAAACTCCTTTCTGCAACCACTCAAATAACTAACATTATTTACATTAGAATTTTTTAAAAATATTTAACTTAATTTATTATATTTAAAAAATCAATTGAATTTCATTTTAAAAGTTTAATTTTTATTGTTGTCGAATTATTTAACTGTATCCTTTTAACTAATCTTATTTACCTGAAAAACTAATCCTAAATACGCTACTATAATAACAATTTTACGATTCAGATTTCCTAGAGTCATTTTTAACCAACTTATAAAGAATGCTCACTTTCCCCTATCACTGCGAATTGATTAATCAGGAAAAAAATGCTCCAGTTTTATATAATGATTACGTTATTATATATACTAGTCCATTTGCGTGTGTAGCGCAATTGTCCTCAAATCTGTAAATTGTTAATAAATAAATAAACACGAATGAATATGTTTAGCGCTTTCGAAGGATCCATCCCTCATAATCATAGCTTGACTGTTAATGAGGTTAATGATATGCAAATTTGTATTGATTATGCTAGATATTCCATGTAAATAAATAATTCATTGACATTGAAGAGGGGTCAAATTTTATATTTAAATAAATATTGAATTATATTTTTAAAAATGTATTTGAAGATGAAAAGTTTACTAAAATTACTTAAAAGTAATAAATAAATAAAATTTACAGTTTAAGATAAACGTTCCAAAATAAATTATGCATATGTGTCTACCTTAAGATTTTTATTTGAAAATATATAAAATTTTACTCACTCCCCAACGTTTTATTTTTCAGCAATGCTAAGTCTAAATTTCAAACTGCACGACCAAGCGTTATTGAAAACGCATAACGTTGGTGAAGGTATTGATATTTTAGATTTGAATTTTCAGCTAGCTCTATGCATTGGTAACATAAATGTACAGTCTAGCAAGTCCAATTCCAAGACTAGAAAATGACCACCCAACTATAAAGCCAAACATCATTACCTACAACCCCAAGGAAATATTCATCTGGCTATCACACTTGATGTTAACATCCATTTTTCTTTTCTATTCCAATAGGTCAGGGAGTTATAAGAGACTCTAAATTAAACTACAAGAAATTATAAATACATCAATTACAACAAATAATAATGAATATTTAATATTCATTCATATTACAACAAACAACAACAAGATGAAATATACAGGGATACCCAAAAATAACTGTAATTTTGTAATAAAAAATTGTTTGTTTATTTTTAAGTGTTATAAATTTTATCTGTTTCAAATGATTATCCATTTGATGCAAAACACCAATCTAAATGTGTTTAGTTTGGAAGTACTTGCCAAGGGATGCCTTTTAATGTCTCTGTCATTTATTCATTTGAGAGATTAAAAAAATTGAAAGAAGCATGATTGAGCAAATAAGGCTTATAGATAAACTGGATCATGCTGAATTTAATTAGAAAGTATTTCACATTCAATGCTTTGAGAAATCACACTTTGTGTTGGTGAAGCTTGCAATTTTTTCTTTATCACAAAACATGGTGTTTACATTTTACCACATTCCAAAAGTGTTTCAGAACTTGCAGATAAAATGCCTGACTGTTACAAATAAATTTGTGACAAAAATGCTATTTGCATCAAAAAATTAATTAATTAATTAATTAACATTGTTTTGACTTTGGACTTCACTTGTGACACTTTTTAGGGATGTGCTAAATTTAACATTTCAATTAAACTACTCATAAATTTGTGTTTTATAAGATCAGTTTTCTTGTAGTCTGTTTCAAGTATTGCAAGTTTTTTCCTTGTCATTTTTTTTGTAAATAAAAACAGAATTTCACATTGTCCAACTTTTCAGTTATTATAAAAAAATTGATAAAAATGCATTTTACAAAACAATGTGTTACATGGCCCCATGATACAGTAATGTCATTTGGCAGGTTGATGCCTAATGCTACCTGCAAGAAATATGTAACAAGTGAAGTATATACTACAACCAGCACACAAACCAAAGAATGACTAGTTATTTTGGGGTCCCCCTCATAGTTATAAATGCATTTCATCTGCAAGTACAAAAGATTATAATACATTGTGAGGAATTTGCAAGAAATGTGTAACAAGTGAAGTATATACTACAACTAGCACACAAACCAAAGAATGACTAGTTATTTTGGGGTCCCCCTCATAGTTATAAATGCATTTCATCTGCAAGTACAAAAGATTATGGTACATTGTGTGGAATTTTAATCCATGATACTTATTTAAATAGTTTCATCTTTAATTAAAACTTTAATCTATAGGATATTGGCATTAATTCAAGTTTAAATATAAATTACTGCTGATTCTTTTAGACAAATTATTTGCTAAAATTATCATGATTGGAGACTGAGTATGTATCACTATAATCATTGTCTCAGTCTATATAGTACACTGATAATTATTCTAAAGTATTAGTTTAGCATTATGTGATGCACTATGTGTATGAAACATGGACATTTTTATATTATTTCATGCATCCCAATCGTAATGTGGCTCTACGTAGGAGTAGTTTAATATCTTAACAATTTAAATGCAGGTACAGCTAAGTCAGGATTCAACATATATATATAATTCAATTCCAGCCATATAACATATATATATAATTCAATTCCAGCCACAAAAGAACAAGTTCATGAAATGATCTATAGATTATGGCATTTTCATAGTTAAAATATTCAGGATATAATACATCAGGCAATTGAGGGGGATTTCAAGTATACTTCTAAAATATAAAAATAATTTAGTAAGGTGCTATATTATAAAAAAGAGTACTCACTTAATGCATATTAAAATATAGAAAATTTGTCACACTTTGTGCGACCATACAATGAGAAAAGAAAATGCATCAGGTATACAATTATAGATATACAGTAAAAAAATATTCATTTGCTTAAATAATTAATATGTGAAAATAAGTATAACATAACAAGAAAATATTAATAGAAATCCCTTATTAAATATTAAGTGATTGACCTGGAATTTCAAGATTTGTATGTTTCAATCATAAAACATTTTTATATGTTACACAAGTGATCACATGACATATAACGTGATCTTAACACACATCCTGATAAATCCCTTCCCTGACTATAATATACAATTTACAATAATTAAAGTAAATGACTCATCTAGATAGCGTCTAGGTCCACTCAAAGATTATTACTACAAATATGTGCACTCTTTCCAATGCTGTATACGTGTAATTTGATATACATAGCCAGAAAATAACTTGACAAGATTTAATTACTCTTTATTTTCTAGATTGATTAATTGTACTTTTTTTAACTTAAAAAAATTCTATGATGGTAATGAACTAAACTGTTAATCAATACATCATTATTTATATCATTTATGCTGTAATGGCTTTTTTAATTTATCTGCTTCCATTTTTTATATATTTTACTGAATCTAAATGTATCTCTAACTACTTAATCTTACACATGCATAATATAACAAAAAATAAAATTGCTCAAAATAAAAGAAAATACCATAATTATGAGAATGTGACATTTAGGCAATTTATAAATTTCTTAATAAAATCTCTATAAATTAACAGATTTCCAAGTTTACTATTACCAAAAATTACAGTCGTATAGATGTTACTCTATGACTCAACAACATACATATAACATATTTATAAATATGAGGTAAAATAGAACTTATTCTAATTCTACACAAATAATTACAAGCATAATATAAAATAACATTACAGAAATATATGTTCTTATATGAAAAATAATTTTAAATTAGTAGAAATAAAATATATAAATAAGTTACCAACATTTTTCTTATGCTGAAAGACCAAAATGACTACTTATATGCAGAAATTCACTGTTTGAAACATAGCTATGTTGATGAGTAGTTTGTGTAGCTTCTCTAGAGATTATACTTTTTATGAATTTCTTTTTAATGCACTTTTCACATAGAGTTAACATCTTAATCACGGAACATTTTCTTTTGTAAATTCTCTTTTCAGAATACTTTGAAATACTTTATGTTTGAGAGCTTTCTAGTTTATAAAATATTTGTAGTATATTTAATTATTTAATTAAAACTTATGTTATAGCAGATATAATGTTAATAATTGGTAAACTCTTCAAGTGATGGCAGAAATATTGGTACTTTTTCATTACACTAAACAAACTGCTTGATGGCACTGTTTCTACTTAAACAAAAACAAGCCAGCAGTATTTTTGTTTGCCATATTTTATCAATATAATTCTTTCAAGGCCTTTCTTATTTGTTTTTTATGGGTTATTTTATATTTTTTTAATTTTTTTTACATTTTTTGATTTCATACATTTCTTGTTCTTTTTTTAAAAAAAAACAAAAAAAAAAACAAAGATTTAATATAATTAAAAACATTATCACACCTCCTTTGATTGACTTTTTCATTTGGTTTTTTTTGCTGTTACTTTTTTTTTTGTTTTTTAATTTAAGAAATGAAAAAGAGAAAGAAAATTAAATAATTGTGTTTTCTAGTTTCTTTTGGGAGGGGGGCAGAACTTTTTTGTGTTCTTACTGCTATTTGTAGTTTGTGATTTAATGAAGTAAAAACTTAAGCCTAACGTTTACTACTTTTTATTTATTGCTTGAAATAAGACATTTCAAAACCTCAATTGATTGACTTTTTTATTTGTGTTTTCTTTGTTGTTTTTTAAAAATTTTGATTTCTTGCATTTGTTGTTCTTTTTTTTTTAAAAAAAAAAAACCTAACCATTTAATACAATTAAAAACATTAACACACCTCCTTTGATTGATTTTTTTCATTTTGTTTTTATTTGCTGTTATTTTTTGTTTTGTTTTTTTTTTAATTTATGAAAAAGACAAAGAAATTATCTCACTCTCAAATCCACAATTACTAATTAAACTTTCCAATCTAGGGTCCTTTTATCACTCAACTTTAGCCCACCCCTCTGCATGTGTTGCCATACTAATTTAGAAATATTCACTATTCATAAAATAAACTTCATCAAGCAATATCTCCTAATTGCAACATTATCTCACTGGTCCCTTAAGTTGAACATCATTTTGATTTACTTCAAGAGAGACATCATTAATTCACTCATTAATCCAACAAATAAATATATCACTCAGATTCAACCCCTATCCTACATTAATGTTTGGAGATTTCAATACTACTTACAGTCACTTCAATTCCAGATACATTCATCTCATAAATACCCCACATATATGTGCAGAGGGCTTCTTTCCCACTGAATCCTTCTCCTACTGCACTAAGCAATATGCAACCCTCATATATCTGGCTTCTATTCCCCAGATATCAATTTCATTATTGATCTCTCCCTCCAACCTGTTCTTCTTTAGACCATCTGGAATTAGAGATCAATTTATCAATTGACCAGTTTCCCCAGCCATATGAATTCTTGAAATCATTCTCCCACATCCTACTCAAGACCACTGCCCCAGAAGCAATCTTATCTGAGTGTTACATATATTTTAGAAAAATTAACATCCTCACATTACCTCTGCAGAGGCATGGTTCATGTTCATCAATAGTTTGAGTATTACACCACCAAGAACAATAATCCCATTTCCCTTCTCCACAATATTGATCTAATCAGAAATATCTTGAAAAAGATATTTGCAGTCTCTGCTTCAATAGAGTTAATCCTTAAGCTTAAGCAACAATACAAAACGAATAAACAAGCCATTGCTGATTACATCTCAACAAAAAAATTGGAGAATCTTCCTAAGCCAGCCCCATAATTATGCCAGGGGCTACATGAGGTGGGCTTTGGGCCACAAGAATAAATTAAATACTCCCTCCTCCATCATAATTAACAATAATCTCTACACTGGTAACACATGATCATACAAATTCTTAATTTTTTCAAAGCCAAATTAACAAAATATCCTATTGAGTCAAATCATCCTAACCGCAAGGAATCCACAGCTATAAATCACAGCATAACTGAAAAACATATTAGTACTAAACTATCCTCTATGCTGGAGAAAACACATATTATTCTCTATGCTATCCCATGATTTATCCTAATTCACCTTGAAAAATATTCAGTTCCAATCATATGTATAATGGTTGACCTCATATTTACCAAACCCTTTGACATTGGCAGCCTGTACCCTATAGGGATGGTGTCTTTTCTCAAAAAGGAGACATTACCATCCCCCCTTGAGAATCTTAGGCCCATCTCTATGACATCATTAATTCTTTAACCGCCTCTTACGAGGCATCTCATCGATATCTGACGTCACTCTAATTCTGCTAGTTTTAATGGTAGAATATTTGTTTGACAGTTATTGATTAGGTTTTTAAAAGTTCTGTAAGATGGTGCCCTCTTCCGAATTATTTTACAAGTAAAAAATCAAAAAAACCGCATTTAAAACTAAACAAAGAAGAACCTTGTTGGTGATTGGCTGTCAGCCGGCTCTCAGCCGAAAAAGACATTCTGATTGGCTGGAAAGAACAAAGAAACTGCCTGATCAAAGAAAATAAAGAAAAACACTGAGATTTTCATTTCGAATGTAATTTAAGTATTAAAAAAAT
This sequence comes from Epiperipatus broadwayi, assembly GCA_028023455.1. Taxonomy (NCBI): domain Eukaryota; kingdom Metazoa; phylum Onychophora; class Udeonychophora; order Euonychophora; family Peripatidae; genus Epiperipatus; species Epiperipatus broadwayi. The sequence goes on along the minus strand of JAQFVV010006480.1, from coordinate 226,389 downwards.
ATAAAATGAGAAATTAAAATAGTTTTTTAAAAAATATACTAAAAAAACAAAATTATTTTCGAAAAATATTGAAGATTTTAGTAAAAATATTTAAGATTTAGCAAAAAGAAATCTTTACTTTTCCGTAACGTAAAATTGAAAAAAAGCGTTTGCGTCAGCACTTTTTTGTTTAGACATTCGCTTTAAGTTTGCCGAAATTGAATATATTTTATAATAAATAAATAGCAATTTATTTTTGAAAGAACTTTCATTCTCTTTCATAACCTGAAAAATTAGTAATATACTTTTTATAAACGTATCTGAGTTGAATTTAATATTATAGGCGAATATGTTTTAACAATAGGCTTTGTCTTCAGTTTGTGAGTTGGCCAATTAAAAGATTTGATTTTTACCCCATACAACCAATAATATAATTAGCGGTTAAAGGGTTAATGATCAAGATGGTTGAATTTATAATCAAGGATAAGATACAGGATAAGGTCCTACCATTCATATTCCAGTACCAATTTGCAAAGAACGGTTCTTCAACCACTGATGCAATAGCATTATTCAAGATAATAGTCAATTACACCAGAATCATGAGGAAATCTAAACCAGAAGTCATTTAGATGGACATTGCTGGTGTCTTCAACTCTGTCAGAGCACATTGCCTCATCAATCTTTTTTGCCAAATATAATATCCCAACTGGGATAATCAATATTATAGCAAAATTTCCTCAAAAACAGGGACATTTCTATTCCCCTGAATGGAAGAATCCCACCATCTTTTACCCAACAAATCCTATTCCACAGGACTTCTCTCGAGTGCCCTTCTATTTATGATCTATATTAATCCTCTATTAATTAGACTTGACAAGACCTCCCTGGAATATTCATATCTGCCCTCAATAGATCTACCCTCCACATATCATGCATGAATGACCTGTCTGTTTTTCTCCCATCACAAAAGCTAATTTCAAATCTTGTCAAAATGGTTCATGCCTTTTCTTCTGAGTTGGGGCTGACCTTCAATTTAAATAAATCATCAGCATGGAAGATATCATCTGTGAACATCATCCCCTCTTCTTTTACTGCCACACCCCAAAAATTTCTGGGTTTCCCAATCTACAACTTACCCTTTGTAATAAGGAAAGCTATGCAGGACTCCCTTCTTCTCTTGATACAAAAAACCATTGATTCATTAGCCAAAGTTTATTTGACATTATATGCAAAAACTTTACTGCTCAATATCCTGATGTTCCCAATGATTTTTTATTTCCTGGTGTTCCCAATGATTTTTTATTTCTTGCCAATCATTAACTTTTTCAAAAGATTCATCAGAAAATAAATTCACTATGTGCAAGACTTAGGTGGAAAGTTAATTCCATGGCCATCAACCTGAGGGACTTCCATAGGCATGCAAAACTCAGTGGTTTAGCATTGCACTCTGTTATAACCTTTTGTTTCCAACATACACATAACATCATCCCCCAGAAACATCATGCTTCACATATGTCTATCCTACTGACACCTCTCCTTCTCCCATGAGGGGTTGGTTGTCATACTTATTGAAAAATTTAACCATCTCCCTAATCAGGTTAATTCACAGAAAATTAAGTACTGGTATGCATACCATCTAATTAATGAAACCCCTACCCAGAGCTGAAATTTTTAGACTTTTTGATTAAAATAAAGCTGAATGCTTTGTCCACATGGCATTTTCTGGTATATCATAGAGAGTTCTCATGCTTTCCCTTTATGTAAATGGGATGATGACACAATGATATATATTCTGAACCATTGTACCTCACTCCATTGGGAGAAAGACATTATCACATCCAAATACAAAACTAGTGTCTCTCTTTACCAGACTGATTTCTAGCATATCTAATGAGCTCTTTCCATCCATAAGAATCATAATCTTTCTGCTGTTTGCCTATTAGTCAACTAGGCATGCTCTCATTTATGGTCCCATTTTGCTTGACTGTAAGAAATTACTTCTGAAAAAACTTTAGGTCATCAGAAATAGAGATGAAAAACTAGCTCCAACATTCATTTACAATACTACATAGAGCCTTGTAATAATGGACAATTTGTGAATGAGCAGTTGATTTCTTACTTCCAGGCCATACATATTGAGTTATGTAACCTTTTTTATAGTTTCTGTTAACAACATAACTTTGTTACTGCTATAATGTAATTCTTTGAGCTCACAATAAAATTTCTTCATTAAAAAAGAGAAAGAAATTAAACCATTACACTTTCTAGTTTCTTTTGAGAATGTTGGGAGGGGCTTCCTGCATTCTTATTTTTTTTTTGCTTTGGGATGAAAGAAAGTAAAATGAAAACATTACTTTTATATTTAGATTGTGATTTAATGAAGTGAAAACCTAAGCCTAACATGTATTACTTTTTATTTATTGTTTGAAATACAGCATTTCAAAAATTCATCAGAACATGTACACATTCCATTCCATATGTTTTAAAGTTTAGTCTAGCTTTTTATAAATACACTCACCCACACATGTGCACAACAAATAAGAATTAAAACAACTAATAAACAGAAATTTAATTGAAAATTGATATGCAAATAAATGAAGGGAAATGATTTCTTTAGGTTATGTGTTTAATTATAACAAAAACTAATATCAAATTCCAAGTAAAACTGGGTAACTTATTGCATCTGTGATGAACACCTTGTTGGAATGGCCATCTCAGCAAGTATGATCCTGAACAAGTCCTTTTCTTTGAGTAGGTGCTGCCACATAAATTTAGCCATGTACTTGGGGAGGCATTGGCAGGTCTGTGCCATGATGTTTTTATTATGCCACTTTAGCATTCCCCAAAGATGCTCTATGTTTTGGATGTGCATCTGTGGTAGGGTCCACAAAGTTGTAGTAGTGGTTTACTGTCACATGTATAAATCCAGCAGCTTCCAGATCCAACATCTTATACCCCTTCCAACAGTCAGAGTACACAACTGATCCAGATTTAACATGGCCACATAGAGCTTGCAAAAACAAAGCTTCTGATCAAGAGGGAACAGCCTCAACAAAGCATTGTCCAGTCTCCCATCAAAGACCTCTGAATATCTATTGTTGTGGTAGGATTTTGCCCTGGTGATTCTTTCTCAGGGTAAACATAGTCTTGTCCACCTCCACTATCAGACCAGCACCATTGATTTTAGAGCATTGTCATGTTTCCAGGCTCTTCAGCATAGCTCCCTTAGGCCTGTGATTGAATTAATGATAAAGCTTCATGTCAGGTCAAGATCTACAAGCCCACATTTGATGGTAAGCTCATCACAGCTCCAATACTACACCAGATGCAAGACTGTTACAAATGGTATCCTCCAGCCATCAAACCATGTCTGCTAGTAAATAGAGCAACTTCATCTGCAGAATATAACAGAGCTGCAAAAGCTCAACAATTGATGCAATGTTATCTCTTTGCTGCAAACACATTGCTTTACAGTGGGCAGTATGTTGTTGGCCTGCAGAAATGACACAACATCATCCTCAGTGACAGGCAACTACTGGAATTTAAAATTTTCCATATCAGACACTTTGCATCATTGTTCTCAGAATGAATGTGATGTTGCATATGAGCTCTTGCAAAGTGTACTCATGCATGCACTTTTGAGATTGGGCTGGAATTCTTACCTCTGCAAAACACCTCTAACATCATGATAATTCTCAGTAGTTATCAGTACACAAATTAGGAAGTTTTCAACTTATAAAAAATGCACAATAACACAGTTATGGGCATTTTAAATCAAGCTGCCATCATATCACATGATAGTGATATATAAACTCACAATTTTCATAAAAAGTTGCAACACAAGGCAGGCAAGAATTTTTTTGTGTTCTCATAGAAACCAAACCATCTAAGAGGGGAAAAACTGGAATTCATCAATTTGATTCTGCCTAAATTTGCCAAGTGGCCTTAACTTGCAACTTTGGCTCAAGGCCATGTAAATGTCATAATTCTGCTGGTTTTCAGAGAAACAGTGCCATCAAGTGGCTTGTCCAGTGTAACAAAAAGTACTGAAATATTTATTATGGCATTTTTTTCTGGATTCTCAAATAAAGATTACAGAATTGATGATATGCTTTTTTACTTCCACATTGCTGAAGCAGATATTTCTTACAAGTCCTATTTTCTACTAACAACAGCATAGGTGTATTTCATGCAATAGCATATTTTGCACATATATGAGGATGTCATTTAAAGCAAATCAATTTTTTTTATTCCTTTATTTCCACTATGTCTCTTCTGGATTTTTTTCTGCATACCTTTCAGCAGTAACTGATTTAAAGACTCACTTGGAAGACCCTTAAACATATTTTACTAAGCTCTTACACTAAATGTAGACAAAAGATTTTCAGATTATTCTTTAATTAAAAAATTTCTAATAATTTTCTCATTGAAAATATTTTTTGTGAATTAATTAATCTTTTGTCAAAAATGACAGTTAATAAAGTTATCTAATCTTTACTAAAAATTTTTGTTTTTTACTAAAAAAATTTATTCTCCCTCCTCTATTTTTCCAGACACCTGTTGTTTAATTATCACTTCAATAATTATTGAGTAGTGTTGTAACTATTTTTACCAAATTAAAATTTTGACTGCAAAAAAAAAAATCTAATATGAAGGAAAATATTCTACTAACAAAATTAAATGTTTCAGTTTAAAATTAAACAAACTAATATTTTTCTTTTTAGTAAAAATAGATATAAATCTTTTAATCTAGGTTTTAATAAATTGGCAAAAGAAATTGTCTAATTATTTATGCACTTCAAAATAAAATATAACTACTCCTTTTAGAGAAAATCTTTGTTTTAATAAATACAATTTTGATTATACCTGTGGCTATTAAATACATATATTCAATACTTAACAATGTAGATTAAACTGATATGACTAAAATAAAATTAAAATGAATTGACTATATTTAAATGCAGTTTACATAACTCCATTTATGCTCACATACACACAACAAAAGTTTTTAGTTAATTACTTAAAAATAATGCAAATATGTGTAGACACACATACTTAGCTTCAATATATATATATGTAATATTGTATATAATGAAGATTTTCATGGTTATTTGATGAAATTAAAATCTTTTTGTGGGTCATACTTTGTATTAATTTTTTATTTAAATTGTCAATGTTTTGATAAAATCATATTTATTTTTATTAAGGCTAAGGCTGTAATGAAGAACTGTTTTGTCTTACTAAAATATGGTTGCATGGGAATTTAAAAATGTCTATATAAGAGTGAGGATAATATTGCAAGATGCAGCACTTTGGAATTATTTCATGATCTCTACAATGGATTAAGAATGAGATTGCACAACAATTTCATTTTTAACTCATGTTCTTTTAAAACTTTTAAATGGTAAAACTTTTTTCCTAATAGATATTGTTAATATTATATAATTTAATTTCATTATATAACTGTGAAAATGTTTGTCATAACATTCATCTCTATGAGAGGGGGTGTTTTATCATTTAAAAGCAATTGAAAGATCATGTGTTAAAAAAGATAAATTGTGTGATCATGTATTCCTAATTTTTAGTAGAGAACTGAAGTAATTCTAAAATGCTGCATGTTGCAGTTTCATTCCCACTCTTATATAAATTTTCTTTAATTCATGTGCAATCATAATAGCAATATTACTTGAGGCAAAACAATTCTTTATTATAGCTTTAGCTTTGGCAAAGATGAATATAATTTTATCTAAACATCAGCAATGTAACAAGACACTAATATACTGTATGACCAAAAAAGATTTTAATTTCATACATATACATACATATCGTGAGTACAATTAAATAATTATTTTTTATCTCTGAAAATATGAAAATATCTTTAGCTATTTTATCATTTCATTAATTAAGGTGCTTTCCTAATTTGCATTTAATATCTGCATTAACATTAGTAAGACATTCAATCATCTTGCTGGGACACTTTATTTTATTATTAATGAATACTAAATAGTAATAACAATTAAATCTACATATCAAATGTTTTGTCAATCATAACTTTTTCATAATTCATATCCACCATCACTACCCACCACCTTTAAAATAGTCTTACTTCTAATGGTTTGAATGTTTTAACACCCTAAGAATTTTAATCTTTTTATAACGTACTTGTATGGCTACATAAATTATATTATTTAAGCAATAATATATTGTAGTTACTTCACATATATGCTTGCAATAGATATTGATTTTTTTGTAATTAATGATATATCCTAAAATTAATACATCTACTATTTTTATTGAAAATAATAATTTTCTTTATTGCATACTATAACAGTCAGCAGAACATCCCAAAACTATCTTCCATGTCAGAGCACTACTAGGCTATTTGAAGCTTAAGAAATTATACGAAAATAATTACTATATGTATCAATTATGGAATATATAATCAGTTAAAGTAAAAATTGGGTGGGTCTAAGGCAAAGATGCCCAATGTCACCTATTTTGTTTTGTCATTTTGAGAGAAATGGAGAGAACAATAGAAAGAGTAGAAAGAGAGATAGATATACCATTAATAGGTGGCAAGGGAGTATATTACATTGCTGGGACTTTTATTTATGGATGAATATTTTTTGTGTGCAGAAAAAAGGGATGAAATAGAAGTTATGCTGAGGACATGCACAAAGGTGGGTAAAGAGTTGGGAATTGAATTTAGTGAAAAAAAATCAAAAGTAATGATGATTAATACTGGGGAAAAAAGGACAATGATTTTTTATTGGGGGATATAAAGTTAAATGTGATGAATAGATATAACTATTTGGGAATCATTTTAAGTAAGCAAAGAAATTGCTTGGATAAATGGGAGAAAAAATTGATAAATTAAGCAAAGAAAAGAAAGGGATTGATAAAAAAAATTAACAATGTTCTCATATAATAAATATTATGTAGCTAAAATGTTGTGGAAGGGCATGGCAGTAGTATGGATAGCATATGTTAATGATGCATTATATGTTAGTAAAGGGGTATTAGATTACTTAGAAAAAATACAAAGAGAAGTGGGAAGACATGCATTATGTGCAGAAGTGAAAACAATGAAGGGGGCAATTCAAGGAGAAATGGGATGGTCAAGTTTTTATATGAGAGATGCAAAAAGCAAAATGAAAATGTTCAGTAAATGGCAGTTTATGGATAATAAAAGAATAGCCAAAATAGTATTTAATTGGGTTATGAATAAAAGGCAGGCAACAAGATGGATATGAAAATTTGGATAGACTTTGTGTCAGTATACTTATATAAAAGGTGGGATGATTGTGTTAAGAGAATTATTATTGAGTGTTATAATGTTAAGGAATGTGATAGAAGAATAGATGAATTAATAACTAATAGGAAGTTGGAGAGATGGAAAACTAGTATGGAGGGTAAAAAGAATTTAAATATTTATAGAAGTAAACAGAATATTGGGTGTGAGTTAATTTATGATAATATCAAGGAAAGCAGTTTACTGTTTAAGGCTCAAATGGGATCTTTAGCATATGGAAATATACACATAAATGGAAAAATATGGGTGATTTTGTCTGCAAGTTGTATAAGAAAGGCATAGAAAATATTAAGCATCTGTTAATTGAATGCAAATGCCTGAAAGCAGAAAGAAGGTACAAATAATAAAGTTGTAAAAGAATAAATATAAACAAAGTGATTATACATAAAGTGGTTTATTAGTGTTTATGCTGGGTTTGGGAAAAGAAAAGGGGTTTATATATAAAGGTCATAGAGTTGATAAAGATTATGTTGTGGAAATGGGATGGAGCAAGATAGAGAAGAATATGTGAAAACTTAGGGTGGGGAATGGAAAGGGAAGTCAAAATGGCTAACAGGTTTCTCTGGGCATAGTTGCTGAGAGATACCTGGCTTTATATAAGGAGAGGTCACAGTGCATCACATCAGAAAATTTATAACAGTGGCAGATACATACAGGTAAAGTTCAACTTTTATCTAACTGAAAGCCCAGTCACTAGCGCAGGGAGAAGCTGAGATTCTTCATTTTAAAATATTATTCATAAAACTATATAAAATAGGTTACTGCCAAAATTTAATTAAACAAAACACTTTATTATTACACACACATACAACATTAATATAAACATCAGAAGATTAAATTAACTATTAAATATATTGGATTTACATTATATGCACAGATGGGTAGCACAGATGGATATACTTTAAAAATTTAATGCAATTTTAATATTTTACTATGTGTAAATATGCTATATAGAATACACATAACTAACCCAATCCCTATTAACCTTAGGCTAAAATTTCATGTTTAAACCAATGCTAGTTTATTGATATACCGATGTGACCAATGTAAAATGAGATTGTTAGCATAACACAATCATACAGACAGGAATTTACATTTGTCTCAGGATATCATTAGAAAATAATGAATCATGATGAGAAAGAATGAGCATCTTCCCCATGATCATTAATAAATTTCACCAACAGACAGGAACAATCCGATGTCCAATTGGTGATACAAAATGAAATCATGGAGATATATATATATATAAGATATGCTCTATAAATGGAGATAGTGGTCTTTGCTGGCTTACTATCCCAACCAGAGCATACAAAAATCAATGGTGTAGGAAAGATGTCTATGATTATTGACAACATGATGGCCACATTTTGGATCATACAATCAGGTGGGTATTATTCCCTATATGCTAATGTACCACAAGGGAATGAGTATCCAATGCACCTACCCAGATTGCATTGATATAAAGCATCCATACATCTATCCACCAGCACTGTCTACTATGAAATAATTAGCTCAAAATTAATTAACTTAAACTAACATAATCATACGAATTTATTTTCAAATAATTAATTTTAAAGACATTTGAGTGAATGGAATGAAAATGATATTACTTTTTAAAAAATAAAATAAAAACAAGAATGGAAATGATATTAAACACTTATATAAAAAATATAATAAATAATTTAATTTTTTAGTCATATAAGAAAGAGATTTCTTTTAAAAGTTAAGTAACGCTTAAAATTAGTACTTAAAAAAGTTCTTATTATATAATTAATGTTCATATTTCATTTAAAGCAAAGTTTATACTTTCCATGCTATAGGTTTATTGAAGACAGTCTTTGTGATCTTTGATGAGTCACACAATTCAAAGTTCTTTACATTTCATATTATTCTAGGTGGAGACAAGTTATTTCTGACCTCTACATTTTGGAGATACACAATGCACATATAAAATAAATAACATGCAATCAGCAAGAGAAATCCAAATCTAGCAAAAAGTTTTTTTTATATCATTTTGAATTCTTATCATCAAATTACAGGATCAATCTTGCCTGGCTTGGTGCTGTTCTTTTTTGTGGTGTTCATTTGCATTGTTATTGGTCAGGTTGCTTTATAGCAGGAACTCAAAATTTTATCACTAGTTTTTTAATTAATCTCTCTTATCTGACTTTATGTCCAAGGGCTTGTTTGTCATAACATACATCATTATAGAAAAATCATTTCCATTCTAAGATTAAAATAACTTTTAACTTTAATTAAATAACAACTTTTTTCTTATTCTTTTATATTAAAATCAATCTTGTTTTTAGATTTTTAACTTTAAATAATTATATAATTAATTTGCCATCTGTGCATTATATATATTAATTTAAATAAAATTTTAGTAATCTCTTTATATATATATCCCTCTCTATCTAAGGGTAATTTTATTTATATTTTGTTCACTTTTATTTGAAAGTGATGTATCTGTATATATGTATACGGTTACAATACTAAGTAGCAGCTCAGCATTAATAGTTAATATATAGCTACAATCATTAAATTATATAACTAAGGATCTAGTGTCAATGCATTTGGATTACATTAAACATCATAAGATGTTAAAGTGGGATTTCTCAATACATATAGGTAGTATAATATTCCTCATGTATAAAGGCCAGTAATCTGAAAATTAATTAGATGATTTGATTGGAATTAAAATCTGTCTGGGGACAAAAATGGCTTTTTAATTACAGTAAAGAATTATTAGTGAAGTGTATATTCTCAGTATAAACTTACAAATTAATACTGCTATTTGCAAAAATTCTGTAATTTAAATATTTTTTACTATCATTAAATTAGTAACAATCAAATCCATAAGTGCAAATCAAAACAAAGGCTGTCATTTATTATTGCTTATGTATAAATAATATTTATCTTTATTTTCTGTATTGTAAATTTATTTACTTAAAAAATAATAAGTCTAATTTCAAGTTATTATTTTTTTTTACTTTTAGGTGCTACTCGCTTTAAAACCTGTCAGTACGATTCAATGAAACTTCAGTGTTATAACAATCAAGTTATAAAAATTGTGAGTGCTTTTTTCGGCAGAGATGATTCTACTTCCTGTAGACCTCAGGATTCAAGTGTAGATGACCGATTTTTTAGAAATACTAAATGTAAAGCTGAAAATACTTTATCTATTTCTAGTGAGCTGTGCAATGGCAAAACTACCTGCAATATAACTGTTTCAACTGATATTTTTGGTGAACCTTGTGATGGAACTTTAAAATATTTACAAATCGGATTTCTTTGTGTAGGTATGTTTAACTAGGATTTGATAATTTCGGTGTATAATATTGATAACTTATCTATCTTTTCAATCATTAATAGTGGTGAATGATCTTAACAAAATGGTAAGCTAAAGGTTAAAACAAACAACCGATTGTAAACTCCTATCAGAGTTTAATTTGATTATCCTGATGACTATTATCTTTTTTCTTTTATAGTTTCTTTCTGTGGAGTGATATAGAAAAGATTTTCGTCTTGCAGTAAAATATTCCATATCCGTTTTTATTATATATATATATATATATATATATATATATATATATATATATATATATATATATATATATATATATCCCATATGCTAGTTCTGGTAACATTGGCTATAAGGACTGTTGTACCTCTACTTGATCTATTTTAGGATTGTCAGAATTTTCAGATTTATTCTGATTTTCCTTCATTATTTTTGACAGAGCTCTTGTTAACATTTAATATATCCATAATGTTACTTTTCTATCTTAGTTCTGTTATTCGTATATAATGAATTTCTACATTTTAATTTCTATCTTTTAAATACGTTAATTGTTGTAGATTATCTTTATTTCTAAATCTCTCAATGTTCTTTATTATTTTAGATTTTGTATTATTTAAAACGGTACATTAAAACAATATATTAGATCTTTTTTTCTGTATCACCATGACACTATATCACATCATATCTTGCTTGCACATTCTATAAATCTTTTTTTTTTTCAAAATCGTCTACCGATTGATTTTAAAAATCTTTTACTTGTCCTTTTTTATTCTTATTTTAGTTGCCTAACACATTTATTGTACTGTCTTGGTGTCAAAATTTTCTCATTCCAATTTGTTTTTCTCATCAGTGTACATAATTTATATACAAGCTGATGTTATGTATCTTAACTTAATAAATAAAACTAACCATTTTTAACTATATCCAAAGTTTGTTTACCCTCTACTTTCTTGTATATACTCATTTAATGTTTTTATTTATTGCACAAGCTATCTTTTATTTTCTTATGTAACATTGTGTGCCATTTATTACTGACTTCACACTTTGAATTTCCATATTTATTGCCACAGCTATACTTTCTTTTTGTACCCATACATGTAGTGCATCATTTATTATGGTAACAGGAACTACCCAACCCATCACTACTGAGTTCAAATTCTCTAACTCAGCTGGTAGATAAGGCAGAATGAAATAATTAATTTCACTAATTATTATTATTAAGAGAATTACACTGACAGCTATCAATTATATTTTCTAATCTCCTTATTTGGATAATCATCTCCACCAGAGTCGACCAAGCTTAGCCAAAATATAGCATTTTATGAAGCCCAAAAGCTTTAAGCATCATTTTTCTAGAAAGATGCTCTACAAGACCCTTATTTGAAAAACACATCCCTAATAACTCTCATCTCCACCAGACTTGTCCAAGTTTAGCAAAATAGAGTATTTTATGAACTCTAAAATCATTAAGTGCCATTTTCCTAGAAAGATGCTCTACAAGACCCTTATTTGAAAAACACATCCAATATTCTCTTACAGGTTATCCCATATGCTAGCTCTTTTACTCTACTTCTCAACGTCAATAGCCTATCTTACAATAAATATACATATACTTCATTAACTATGGAGTGAGGTGCATGAAATATTGAACACCATTTCTTGATCAAATACAACAAAAAATTATTTTAATTCACCAAACATTACATGATCACTATTTCTTATGCTTTCTCAACTGTTATTAAAATAGGCAAAACTCTCCATATAGTAGTACCACTCAGTGCAAGCCAGAGTAATCAGTGGTTGCCAGAAGACTTGTGCATAAAATCCCTATCTAGTGCCTACTCACCCAACATCCCCAGACTAGTTTCTGGCTTGTGGCCTTCATCAGTGAAGAGCCTTGGATCTGAGATCACTGCACCTAGATCTTAGTATCTAATCCAACCCTCCAGCAGCCACCTTTTATCTACAAAACTATGAGAATAAAACTGAAAACACAATAATATTTTCAATCTAACCTCATTAGCTTATATAGCCATATAGGTATGAACTCAATTCAGTACCAATACATTTTGGTGTCTTTCATTCTTTAATAACCATAGCCACCACTATGATCACCATTCTTATGCTTTCACTGAGTGGCACTACTGTATGGAGAGTTTTGCCTGTTTTAAGAACAGTTATGAGCAAGCATAAGAAATTGTGATCATGTGATGTTTGGTGGTTTAATATCAATCCTGCCTAGTGGGATAGTGGTGGTTATGGTCATTAAAGAGCCAAAGACACCAAAATGTATTGGTACTGAACTAATTTCAGACCTATATGGCTATATCAGCTAATGAGGTTAGATTGAAAATATTACTGTTTTCAGTTTATTCTCATAGTTTTGTAGTTAAAAGATGGCTGCTGGAGGATTGCATTAGTTTCTAAGATTTAGGTGCAGTGCTCTCAGATTCAAGGTTTTTCACTGAGGAAAGCCACAAGCCAGAAACTAGTCTGGGTGGATGAGTAGGCACTAGATAGGGATTTTATGCACAAGCCTTCTGGCATCCATTGATTACTCTGGTTTGCACTGAGTGGCACTACTGTATGGAGAGTTTTGCCTGTTTTAAAAATTTATTTTCTTAATCTTAATTAGAAATATTAAAAGAAACAAATAAAAATAATAATTATGATAAAAATATTACACAAGTAAAAAAATCTGATCTATAATACATTAATGTATAACAAGAGGACACCTTCTCCCTTATAATTCATTTTTACACAACAAGAACACACTCCTCCCTTCTATTAGCTTTTTGCTGTATGCACTCTTACCGCAACTTAGTGGGTATATAATACACACATATAAAATAAACATAAAAAATATACATATATAATACCCATACTGATCGATGATATTACACAGGGTAAAAAAATATCAGTGAGATATATTTCCATTCATGTTTTCTATTCATTAACAAATAAATGCAAAAAAAATACATATATCTTTATTTACCTCTCTACTCATACATACATTCGTATACATATAATTTAATTTTGCTAAGACTTTAATTTTTTTAATAAATACAAAACCCATATATATATAATTTTATAGGTATACATACATTCATATAAATACAGCTTAATTTGGACAAAATATTAATTTCTGAAATCGATATATTTAATAATAGTTCCAAAACACTTGAAATAAAACGCCTACATAAAACAAAATTATATCAAAGATACAAATCCTTTAATTCCCCACAAGAAGGAATTATAAGAATTTGGATGCAACAATGTCTCTAATTAGACGCGATATAATTAAATATTGTTAAAAAAATTTCTATGAACTATTTGTACCCAAGGACATATTGATGCAATCTTTTTAGTATATTTTCTTTTTTTTTATCTACAAATTTGAATTAACGAACTAACAACATACATTTTATTTTATTTTTTCTTATCTTAGACTCACAAAAAAATATAACGCACACTAAAGAAAATTAACAAAAATTAATATCGCAAATTAAAAAAATAAACATACTTGCAATATGCACATATTATTTTGCCTATGTGGTAATATAATATGTGTGTATATATAAAATGCCACAAATGTCCCATTTGGTTTTTAAATTATATTTATACTCTTACATTTTATGAGTCAATAAACACTTGACTACAGTGCTAACTGACCAAAACTTGTGATGTGGAGTTTAATATAATAAATATAATGAATTAATATAATAAAGTAATAAAATAATATCACGGTGGAGAGATTTGATAAGTTTGATATAAAAAATATATTTTATTTTATTGAATGCTAAGCCAGGCTTTCGATAGAAATATCTTTGTCAAAGCCTGTCTGAGATCAAATTAGCAAAGATATTGGCATTTCGACTGGCAGATAAATTAAACTGACCTCTGATTTTTATAAATTTGCATATTTATATGTATGAATATTTGTGTGAAAATCAGTCAGTCAATTAACTATACTGTTGAATTAAATGACCAGGGTTTGCTAAGGAGGGGGGGTGCTATTGACTCGTAAATTTATAGCATTTTTAAAATTGGATTATATATATAAATTAAAAGTCCAGAAAAAATGTTGTTAATTGAAAGATATTTGGATTACTTTTTGAGGCTTTAAAGTAACCAATGGGACAAATCCATAAATGTTCTTATCATTTTAGCTTTAATGACTATATGATTATACATATGATAAACGAATTTGGATGAGCTGTTTATCACCATGCATCAGCCAGCATGATGGGTTTACTGGTTTATGCCTTTGAATCCTAGATCAAAAAATATTGTTGCCCTTTGCTGATCATTTTTAAATAAATATCAGTGAGTTCTCTTGCACTCACCCATATTCTTACATAATTTATCATTGCGATGCAATGATAAATTATATAAATATAGGAGAGATATAATTTTAAATATTGAACACATTGCTAATGAACTTTTAAAGGTTGGTTATGATAAAAACCATATTTTATGTACAGTAAATTTATTTAATAAGAAGAAGAAGGTTTGCAATGTTACCTTAGATAATAAAAAAATTGGATATCTATGCCATTTGTAAATAACATGCAATCTAAATTAATTAAGAATATATTTATAGAAAAGTATATTTCATTTTGTGTTCCTCCAAATGTTAATCAATTGATTAATAATTCTAAGAGCATAATTCCTAAAATGCAAAAAAAGTAATATAATTTATCATATTTCATGTGGATGTAATAAATTATATATTGGTGAATCAAGATGTTCTGTGGAAAAAAGATTAAAGGATCACCAGTTATTTTATAATCGGATTAAAAATAATGTAATTAGTCAATTTAATGCAGCTTCAGTATTCTTTGACCATGAAAAGACCTATAATTATAGGTTTACATTTAATATTAATGAAATGAAAATATTAATGGAAGAAATGAATCATAAAAAGAGGAAAAATTAAAGAGGCAATTTTAATAGGTAAATATTGAAACGGAAACCTCCAATCCCTTTCCGTTTCACCATCAACCTAATGACCTACTCATCTGAACTAGTTTCGAACCTATCTTAAATGTAAAAATGTCATATGTAAAAATGTTATATATAAGTCGAGCGGGAAAACTTTGCTATAATGGCCGCTTAAATTGCATCATCCATTTACATACGAAAACACGCTATAATTAGACAGGTTTGATAAAGTTATAGCGGAGAAATGCTCATAATTTATTATAAAATGTTTTATTAATTTTCAGTCAATTCTTAATTATATTCGCTATTATATTCGTATGTGGATGGATAAGTTAAACATTGGAATGATATATATATATTAAGTTTAAATAAAAGATACTGTAAAACATTTTTCTTTAAATTATATTTAACGGTTTTCTGATTTAATGTTTTACATATATAATTGAAACTAAAGTATTTTCTTTAAATTTGCTTTTTTTTTTAATAAACAAATAATATTGTAAGAACAAATATGTTAAAAGTTATTTATTTCAGTAAAATAAAAATCATCCATTTGTAATTAAAAATGAGAATTTTGTGTAAACAAGATATCAATTAGTGACTGCACCCCGGGTAAAAAGTAAAATCTAGTTTACTGATTGATTTTTGTTTGCAACAAAAAACTTTATCATTAAATCAGAATACCGTTCCTTCTGCTAAGCTTTAACATTCTTTAACACCTAAAAAGGAATTTAATTAATGAAACTGAATCAAATTATATAATTTATATATTTTAATAATTTTAAGTAATTAAATGTAACACCTCGGAGACGTTATCTGTTGTAGAAATTGGATTATATTATTTTGTTTAATTAAAAGTCAATTGGTCCCGAGGCTAATGAAATTCCAAAAAGGTGTTAAAGTTTAGTCGAAATGTATAAATAGGGCTTATTTTAAGCGGGAAGATAGACTCCATCTTGCTGTTGAATAGCTGTTAATATCAGAAGTCAAAATTGTTTAATTTTACCATGTCTGGCTAAAGTCAGGCAAGAATTGCTGCAATTCCCGTGATGGAACGCCGAGTTCAATCCATCAAATGCCGAAGCAACAACCACACCAAATAAAAGATGTCATAAGCCGCTAAAAGAACTTGCCTTCATTCCAACACCATTTTAAATCGTCTCGCAACTGAATAAGAACATGCCATAAGCCGCCAAAGAACTCACCTTCGTTCCAGCTCGAATATCTCCAGTTCAGCTATAGGAGAACTGTTTTAATATTATTTAAAATCGCAGAGCTCTGTGTGAATTTCAACAACAATCATTATTTCTTCAAAATCAGGTTAGCTAACCATATTATTGTAATTTCTTTCTAAATTATTTTCCAAATAATATTGTAAATTCTCTAAAATGAAATACTTTTGCAAACTTCTTTATTAATTCAATATTGTAAACTCTGTCTAAATCGTATTTGAAATCTATAAATGAAATATTTTTGCTAAATTTCTTTGTTAATTAATATTTTGCTATATAATTTAATCACTGCAGTTATATTTTGCTTTTCTTTTGCTTATTTTTAATTATTGTTAATTATGCCTATGTTTCGAAACAGCGTGCATTTAATTACCAATATGTTTTTTTAAAAAGATATCATTTAAAATCTCCGTATTATTATTTATATAGCGTCATTTCGTGCGCTGTTTCGAAACCCAAATTCATATTTTTGTCATTTAGTAAATTAATTAATATAAATATAAAATGTGGCTTTTCAACCTTTATTTATTATGTTACTAAAGATTAAACTAGCCTGGAGTGCAATCATAAGTATATTTTTTTAGTTAAGTATTCGTAAGTCCCCTATTAAATATACTTTTCCCCCTTTTAAAAGTTTAGTAGTTATAGATAACTAAAGAGATTGAACGGGATAAAGTAAAGTTTGTAGCTATATATTCCTGTCAGTAGCATATCGTATTTCTCATGCTACAGAAGAGTTGGCTCTTTTGATCAAGCTGATGATCTAGTGTTCATTTAATATATGATCTTTAATTTATAATATCCTTCGGCTTGGCGGATGTGGGATTTATTAATATTTTCTCGTTGTGCTGTTCTTTTTGATATATATATAAGATGGAGCCACGGCGTTGCCAGCACATCTTCTCTTATGGGTAGTGCAGTAGCGAAGTCTGAGCTACGGGCCAGATTAGCACGTAAGTCCCCCGCCTCTGAACCAAATAAAGGTTCCCCATTAGCAGCATGATGACCGGTTATTGGGTAAACCGTTGTTTGTCACAAAAACCCTAAAACTATTCTTCCATCCGCAGAGCCACTTTATTATTATACTTTACTTGTGCCTAGCATATTAGTAAAATCGTTATAGCCAACTCTTTCCTCCCTAATATGCAATCTTCGGCATTGAACCGAAGCATTCTTGAAAACCCGTTCGATCTTAAGCTATCTGGGATGCTTTATAAGCCCATAGTTAATATATAAATTGATTATAGTCAGATGTATTAAGTTTCACTCCAGACTTGGTTTGATTTTACGTAAAAGAGCCACTCGAACTGATTATCAAAGGACATAACAAATAAGTTAATGTAGTGATTAGTTGTATAGCAGGATATTTGGCTCCATTAAATCATAGCCACAAACCTATTTGCCAACATCAATTATTGTTCAAATAGTCTAGAGAATGTTACTTTATAAATGAAATGCCTGTGTGCATTTGCCAACAACAATTGTCAATAAATATATTTTAATTCATCATATATCAGTTTCTGTCTCATTATTAAATCAATCCAATTCACTAATTGCCCATAAGTATTCATTAGTAAAGCCCCTATTATTTAAATATGTTAGATTTTATCTGTGGAATGTCTAGTATTTACGTTGTTTATATATATGTTTAAGTCCATGAGTCTTATTGTTTTCTCCGATTTGCTAGTGGGCCGGATGAAGAATTAAATCTCGTGTGCTACCATTGTTATGTTATCCATTGGGTGTTAGATCTGGTGCTTGGAGAGTGGGTTCGAATCCAGGCTGGTCCCTGACCTAAATCTCGGGCTTGACTGGGTTTGAAGTACATTTTGTGAGTTCCAGCTCGTGTTAGATGGATAAGCATGTTTTGACTGGCACATAGGTTTTTTTTTTCTGCGTTTGGATGCCCAAATCGTGGGGCTTGTAACTCATTTCCACCCCTGAAGAGATTATGGAGTATATATATAATTCTTTTGGTCAAAATTAATGATTTTGAGTCAAATTTTTTTTTGAATAATGTATATATGTAAGATTTTTTTCCGCGTTTGGACGACCAAGTGAGGCTTCGATGTAAACACCTACATACTCTGAGTTATGGACTTTTGTGTGTATATAGCAAAAAAATTTATTAAATTTATTTTGTGTCTTTCCTGTTCACTAGTGACTGGCGCCCGAGGATGATTGATCAAGTTATAAGTCATCCTCTTATAAATTTGTCATTAGGGAGCAGAGAAAAGAAATTTAGATTAAAAGAAAAGGGGGGTCTCATTGTTTTATCAAAGTATTTTTATGAATTGGAGTGGTTTAGAATGAGTAAGAAATATATATATAAATAAGGTCAAATTAACCAAAAGTTAAAAGGTTTGAAATTGGTGCAGACGGGTCAAACGGAATTAGGTCATAAAACTATTTAAGTATATATGTGTATATATATAAAAAAAAACAGCTGGAAGAAGAGAGCGGGGGTGAGTTAAATTTTTATTAAGTCATCTTTAATATTAAAATATGTGTTATACTTTAGATATATAGACGAAAAAAAAAAAAAGATTTTTTTTTAAATTTTTCGTATATTTTATTAAAGCTAGAAAAAAAGAAGGGATTTTTTTTAAATAAAAAAAGAATTTCGTATATTTTATAAAATAAAAAGTAGGGACACAAATTTTTTTTTTTAATTGATTATATGTTGGACGGGCATCAAAATGGTGTGGGCTTATAGATATATTAGTGAGTTAGGCATAGAGTTGGGATGGAAGTGAACGAGTCGTTCTTGAAGGGGGAGAGCAGCAAACAGCCGTATTAAAAGTATAAAAGTTTTAAAAATCAAATATTTAGTAGGCGTAATAATAATAACTTTGAAAGGAATATATAGTATACAGAATGAACAAAGAAACAGAAGCAATGAGCAGTGGGGAAGAGATAGAAGTAGGAATGGAGATGAAAGGTGGAGGTATCATGTTGAGATCAGGAAGAGAGATTAATGAGTACAACAGCAGTACGGAAGAAATAGAAAGGGAAGATGGTATGAGCCAGGATAGAGATGAGGGTGCACAGAAAACTAGAGCTATGCCAGAGAATTTAGTTACAGAAATATCGGAACAGATACCGATAAAGGAGATTAAACAGGAAGGCTGGGACTTGAATTGGTTGCTGAGACAGCTTAGACAGGATGCAGAGAAAATGGATCAGAAAATGGAGGAAAGAGATCAGAAAATGTCACAAAGATTTGAAAACCTTAGCAGAGATATTAGACAAGAGATGGCAGACAGAGATAAAAGGCTGGAAGAAATGTTGTGCCAAGGTCTACAGGAATTGTCAACCAGCTGCCAGCAGAAATCTGAAGAAATGAGGGGAGAATTTAAAGAAATGTTACATAAAAACCAAGAAGAAAATAGAAAGGAATTTGTTGTGATTAAAGAAGAAGTGAAGGCTTTAGTTGAACAAGTAGAATGTCAAGAAAAGGGTTTGAAAGAAAGGGTCTTTAAAGTAGGGGCAGAATTTAACAGTAAAGTGCAAGAGTATGAAGAAGCCCAAAGGGAGATCAGAGAGGAAATATATCAAATAAAAGAAAACCTGCTACAAAGAAGTCAAGTAACTGACCAAGAAGGAAACATGATCACTGCATGTATTCAAGAAATGAGAAAAGATCTGGCAGAGATGAAAGAAGTAAAAAAAGTTTAGAAAGTAACTTAACTAGTAATCACCAAGCCAATAACTCTAATAGAACAGAGAGTGTGCAGGTTATTAGTGAGACAGTACATAAAGTTGAGGATCTTAAAGAGGGGGAAAGCGATAAGGAAAGCACTATTATCAAAGGATATGTGCGACAGGCCACCCCAGACAGGAAGAAATCAGATTTAACACAAGAAAGAGGGAATTTGGACACAATCGGATCAATAGTACCATCAGAAAATGCACCCATAGGTCTGGCAAAATTTATCCAAGTTAAATCTTTTAAAGGAGAAGTGGGAGAAAATCCAAAAGCCCATCTAGAAAGTCTCCAAGAACTCTTCCGGTTCCAAAAAGTCCCAACAGCTGACCAAGTAGCCCTTGCTATACATCATTTATATGGATATGCAAAGTTATGGTGGGATTGCTGCACAGAGAAGCCACAAAACTTTGACCAATATTGTTCAGCCATGCATAAAACTTTTTGGAGTGAAGAACACCAGGAGGGTATATACCACTCGATACTCAGAGAGACTTATGGATCTGTAGTGAAAGAAACCCATACACAATTTTTTTTAAGGCAGATAGCATCTCTCAGATCTTTAACAGCATTTCCATTCACAGATAACCAAAAGATTAGAATTATCCAACAAAATATGCCTTTTAGAGTACAACAGTTGATGATGGGGTGCCAGATTCGAACGATAGAAGATATGGCAGGATTTCTAACCACCATTGATTTTACTCCAGGACCTAAAGAACCACCAGAAAAGATGCGTCGGATTGAGCCAAGATGTCAAACGATGATGATGAGCGGCCAAACATACCCTAGGTCATCAAGATGGGAGTCACGTGATCAGACTAGAGCAAAGAGACCATATAGACAGCCAGCATCATTAAACTACAGGGGACCCCATTAGTTAGTTCCTCCTACCGGAGTCCCATAGATGAAGCAGGGGACACAGTGAATACAGAGCCTATTGTATCCGTGATAGTCGATGTAGAGGAAACCATACTGGGAAACCCAATAAAACCATGCCCCATAGTGCGTGTCAGTGTTGGTAGTATGGAAATACGTGCATTGTTGGATACAGGCAGCCAGATATCCTTCGTAGCCAAAGAATGGCTGACAGAGGTGAAAGAACGATTACCTGATATGCCGACGCTGCCAATCAAACAAATGGCAATAGTGCTGGCAGATGGCCGAAAGACCAAGACAGAGAGGCAACAAGTTTGGCTGGAATTAGTGTGGGGTCAAACAACTCTTGGCCATACCTTTTTAGTTATGGCTAATTTGATATATGACTTGGTAATAGGAAACGACTTTTTAAGTGAACATAAGTGCCAGATTAATTATGAAAATAGCACGTTTTCTCTGTATGAAGAACAAATTGGGTTGGAAAAGAACGAATCCCAAGCGACGCAAAGTCAAACCAAGGAATGGGGGAAAACGCTTACTAGAGAAAAGGCCATTGAAAAGGAAAAGAATGTAAAAATTATGCAAGCAATGGTAAACGTGAGTAATATTAATAATATAAAGCATCTAGACACCCCACACCAAGAAACTCCTATAGAAAATACTAGTGAATTATCTGTAGCAGAACAGGAACCTAAGTTTGAAGAAAAGGATCTCGAGCTGCATAATGAGATACCCTATGAAGGCAGCGAATTCGCACGAAGTCTGGCAATGCACCCCGAACGACCTCTTTTCAGGGGGGCAGAGGAAGAGGAATGGACAACCGATGATGAGGAAGATGAATGGATAACCGACGATGATGATGATGATCTGTTGGGATGTTGTTTCAACCCCGGCGTGGAGTTACTCCTTAAACAACCCCCAGATCCTATTTAAATTGTTAGTTGTTTTTGTGAGTGATTTGATCACTCCATATATATTATACACTCTATATTTTATTTATATACCTTATATATATATATATATATATATATATATAAATATATATATGATACACTTTATATTTATTTACATACCCTTTATATTGTTATTATACACATTACATTTTATCTATATCCATTTTACCTATTATATACTTTATATTTTATCCATATATTATCTATATACCCTTTTATATATTTATTACACGCATTATATTTTATATATATATAAAACATATCCATTATTTTGACAAAGAGGTATACTCGTTTGGGTATATATCTGTTTAAGTTTAAAATATTTACTAATAACCGATAATTTCATTATGTGTATTGATAATTGTTAGAAGCACTAAATGTATTATATAGTGTAATCTAGTATGATGTATTATCATAAGTTTAGCGTAGGATTAGGCCAGGAGTTATAGTATGAAGAAAGCCATAATTTACCTCTGTGTTTATATAAGTAAAGTCATTTTTTTTTATTTGTTTTTTTTTTTACTAAGTTTACTGATATGAAACGGAAACCTCCAATCCCTTTCCGTTTCACCATCAACCTAATGACCTACTCGTCTGAACTAGTTTCGAACCTATCTTAAATGTAAAAATGTCATATGTAAAAATGTTATATATAAGTCGAGCGGGAAAACTTTGCTATAATGGCCGCTTAAATTGCATCATCCATTTACATACGAAAACACGCTATAATTAGACAGGTTTGATAAAATTATAGCGGAGAAATGCTCATAATTTATTATAAAATGTTTTATTAATTTTCAGTCAATTCTTAATTATATTCGCTATTATATTCGTATGTGGATGGATAAGTTAAACATTGGAATGATATATATATATATAAATTATTAATCAATGTCTGTATTCCAATTATAATAAAATATATATAACTATTCAAAACAATACAATAATTAATACAGTAACAATATTTTAAACAAATATATACCAATTTAATAGAAGTACTTTCAACTATCTATGTAGTCGTTGTCAACTAGACTCAAATTGTATTAGAAAAAACCGTTACAAATGTAAACAAAAGCAATACGTCATACATCAATTTTCCCACAATTCATTAATTTTTATATTGGCTGTCTGTCTATTTATCAACTGTTGCTTTTCACTTTTTATTAACATAGCTTCTTTAATTTTGCGTTTATTATTATTTCTTTCAATACACAGAATTTTAACTTTATTAAAATCAAAATCAAAACCATAATTACATGTTACATTATGATCAAAAAATACTGATGGTGATACATCATCATTTCTAACATTCTCTTGTCTTGATTTTTGCACTCGTTTATATAATAACAAATGCACCCTTGATCTTTTCTCCAATGTACATCGAGATTCCCCAATATAAGCCTTTCCACAAAAACATAGCCATTTATATATTGCACAACTTTGATTTAAAATACCACACCTATTTTTTGAATTATTTATTAATCTATTTAAATTAGGAGTAGTATAAAATGCAACTCGACATATATTTTTATATATCTGTTTTATAAATTTAACCTGTTCATTACAAATAAATGGTATTGATATCCAAGTATATTTTATTTTATCAATATCTATAGCATCTAAAATATTTCTATTATTATTAAACTTAGTAACAATATTATAAATTAATTTATGATCATATCCAACATTTAACAAATCCATAATAAATACATTTATGTTACTTATTTTATCAGAACTATATTTACATAATTTATTATTCCTAAATAAAAATGATTTTAAACTGGATAATTTATGTGCAATTGGCACATTTGAATACCAAGGAATATATCCTCTTTTTTCAATATCTTTTATTACCATACAATAATCTAATTTATTTTTATTACGTGTAACTTTAATATCTAAATACTGAATTGACTTTTTTTCTTCAAAAGATTTACTCCATTTTAAACCTTCTAAACTATTTAATTCATTGAATAATACATTTATAATATCTAAACTTCCACAAACGAAAACATCATCAACATACCTGTAATAAATTTTAATACCTTGGCAATATATATTAGTATTAAGAATTATATCTTCATATCTTGATACCACAAAACTACATATTTGTGAAACTACAGGAAGTCCCATAGGCCATCCATAATCCATTTTATAATAATTTTCATTAAATATAGCATATATATTTTTATCAATAAAATATAATACATCATTTACAAATTTTACTTTTTTAACATCAACTTTTTTTAACCTTAAAGCATCTAATATAATTTTTATAGATTTTAATCTATCTATTGAACCGTACATCTCACATATATCAAATGTACAAATACTATCATTATTATTAATATTAATATTTTGAATTTTCTTTACAAAATCAAACGATGAATTAATAGTATATTTTCCAAATCCAAGAACATCTTTTAATAATGTTTCTATAAATCTACAGGTTTCATAGTAAAATGATCCGCCAAAGTCAATCATTAATCTTAAAGATTTATCTTGTTTATGTAGTTTAATATTCGAAAAAATTCTAGGACAAATTGCAGCAGATGGATAAAGACGATAATACGTGTGAGCATCTATATATTTATTCTTTTTAGCTTTTTTTAAAATATCATCAATAAACTTTACACGTAAATTTTCAATGTTTATTTTTCCAACTTGTTTAAATTTAAGCTTTTCCATTTGAATTAAAACTTTATCGTAGTAATCAAGTTTTGACAAAAGACATAACCTTAACCCCTTATCTTCTTTTAAACAAACAAGATCATTATCATGAAGAAAGTTTTTAAATCTAAATATATGCGAATTCCAATTGCAATTAGTTCTATTTTTAAATTTCTTAACATTCACTTTTTGTATTAATTCCTTTGATATTTCAGGAGAACATTTAATTACACTAAAAGAATGTTCAACAGCAGCTTTTAACTCTAAATTACAATCCACCCACATACCACCAACGTATTTAGAACCATAATTCAAAATATATTCTTGTTGAAAATCAATATGCATGTTAGATAAATTGACATAGTTACTATTTTTTTTCCTCCTATTTACATTTTTATTATATAGAAACGTAATTTTACGATTAAATTTTTTATAAATTTTTATATAGTAGTTATTCAAATAATATTGACATCGACTTTTATAATTAAACCATTCATCAACATCATGAAGATTAATAAAATAATTTAAACACTTTAAATATTTACGCTGATTAAACAGAAAACATTTGCATTGACTTATTATATTCCGTAAAATAATCATTTTAATATCTTGTATTTTAGTATCTTGCAAATTACATTCCTTATTTATTTTAACGTTGCAACAGTTTGGGAAAATATGACTCATTTTACAATTATATAAAAATTGCAATCTACCTTTTAGACGTATTATTCTCATTGACACTCGCTTCCATTCTTGTAAAATCCAAATTTGATTATCCATATTAAAAATTTTAATATTCCAAATTAAACGTAAAGCAATAAATAACCGTATTATATTCCAAAGTAAAAGTAACTCAATACATAACCGTATTATATGTAAATTATTAATCAATGTCTGTATTCCAATTATAATAAAATATATATAACTATTCAAAACAATACAATAATTAATACAGTAACAATATTTTAAACAAATATATACCAATTTAATAGAAGTACTTTCAACTATCTATGTAGTCGTTGTCAACTAGACTCAAATTGTATTAGAAAAAACCGTTACAAATGTAAACAAAAGCAATACGTCATACATCAATTTTCCCACAATTCATTAATTTTTATATTGGCTGTCTGTCTATTTATCAACTGTTGCTTTTCACTTTTTATTAACATAGCTTCTTTAATTTTGCGTTTATTATTATTTCTTTCAATACACAGAATTTTAACTTTATTAAAATCAAAATCAAAACCATAATTACATGTTACATTATGATCAAAAAATACTGATGGTGATACATCATCATTTCTAACATTCTCTTGTCTTGATTTTTGCACTCGTTTATATAATAACAAATGCTCCCTTGATCTTTTCTCCAATGTACATCGAGATTCCCCAATATAAGCCTTTCCACAAAAACATAGCCATTTATATATTGCACAACTTTGATTTAAAATACCACACCTATTTTTTGAATTATTTATTAATCTATTTAAATTAGGAGTAGTATAAAATGCAACTCGACATATATTTTTATATATCTGTTTTATAAATTTAACCTGTTCATTACAAATAAATGGTATTGATATCCAAGTATATTTTATTTTATCAATATCTATAGCATCTAAAATATTTCTATTATTATTAAACTTAGTAACAATATTATAAATTAATTTATGATCATATCCAACATTTAACAAATCCATAATAAATACATTTATGTTACTTATTTTATCAGAACTATATTTACATAATTTATTATTCCTAAATAAAAATGATTTTAAACTGGATAATTTATGTGCAATTGGCACATTTGAATACCAAGGAATATATCCTCTTTTTTCAATATCTTTTATTACCATACAATAATCTAATTTATTTTTATTACGTGTAACTTTAATATCTAAATACTGAATTGACTTTTTTTCTTCAAAAGATTTACTCCATTTTAAACCTTCTAAACTATTTAATTCATTGAATAATACATTTATAATATCTAAACTTCCACAAACGAAAACATCATCAACATACCTGTAATAAATTTTAATACCTTGGCAATATATATTAGTATTAAGAATTATATCTTCATATCTTGATACCACAAAACTACATATTTGTGAAACTACAGGAAGTCCCATAGGCCATCCATAATCCATTTTATAATAATTTTCATTAAATATAGCATATATATTTTTATCAATAAAATATAATACATCATTTACAAATTTTACTTTTTTAACATCAACTTTTAGATCGATGTAGCATCTAATCTGAATTTTTATAGATTTTAATCTATCTATTGAACCGTACATCTCACATATATCAAATGTACAAATACTATCATTATTATTAATATTAATATTTTGAATTTTCTTTACAAAATCAAACGATGAATTAATAGTATATTTTCCAAATCCAAGAACATCTTTTAATAATGTTTCTATAAATCTACAGGTTTCATAGTAAAATGATCCGCCAAAGTCAATCATTAATCTTAAAGATTTATCTTGTTTATGTAGTTTAATATTCGAAAAAATTCTAGGACAAATTGCAGCAGATGGATAAAGACGATAATACGTGTGAGCATCTATATATTTATTCTTTTTAGCTTTTTTTAAAAATATCATCAATAAACTTTACACGTAAATTTTCAATGTTTATATATATATATAAGTTTAAATAAAGATACTGTAAAACATTTTTTTTTAATTATATTTAATGTTTTTCTGATTTAATGTTTTACATATATAATTGAAACTAAAGTATTTTCTTTAAATTTGCTTTTTTTTTTTAATAAACAAATAATATTGTAAGAACAAATATGTTAAAAGTTATTTATTTTAGTAAAATAAAAATCATCCATTTGTAATTAAAATTGAGAATTTTGTGTAAACAAGATATCAATTAGTGACTGCACCCCGGGTAAAAAGTAAAATCTAGTTTACTGATTGATTTTTGTTTGCAACAAAAAACATTATCATTAAATCAGAATACCGTTCCTTCTGCTAAGCTTTAACATTCTTTAACACCTAAAAAGGAATTTAATTAATGAAACTGAATCAAATTATATAATTTATATATTTTAATAATTTTAAGTAATTAAATGTAACACCTCAGAGATGTTATCTGATGTAGAAATTAAATTATATTATTTTGTTTAATTAAAAGTCAATTGGTCCCGAGGCTAATGAAATTCCAAAAAGGTGTTAAAGTTTAGTCGAAATGTATAAATAGGGCTTATTTTAAGTGGGAAGATAGACTCCATCTTGCTGTTGAATAGCTGTTAATATCAGAAGTCAAAATTGTTTAATTTTACCATGTCTGGCTAAAGTCAGGCAAGAATTGCTGCAATTCCCATGATGGAATGCCGAGTTCAATCCATCAAATGCCGAAGCAACAACCACACCAAATAAAAGATGTCATAAGCCGCTAAAAGAACTTGCCTTCATTCCAACACCATTTTAAATCGTTTCGCTACTGAATAAGAACATGCCATAAGCCGCCAAAGAACTCACCTTCGTTCCAGCTCGAATATCTCCAGTTCAGCTATAGGAGAACTGTTTTAATATTATTTAAAATCGCAGAGCTCTGTGTGAATTTCAACAACAATCATTATTTCTTCAAAATCAGGTTAGCTAACCATATTATTGTAATTTCTTTCTAAATTATTTTCCAAATAATATTGTAAATTCTCTAAAATGAAATACTTTTGCAAACTTCTTTATTAATTCAATATTGTAAACTCTGTCTAAATCGTATTTGAAATCTATAAATGAAATATTTTTGCTAAATTTCTTTGTTAATTAATATTTTGCTATATAATTTAATCACTGCAGTTATATTTTGCTTTTCTTTTGCTTATTTTTAATTATTGTTAATTATGCCTATGTTTCGAAACAGCGTGCATTTAATTACCAATATGTTCTTTTAAAAAGATATCATTTAAAATCTCCGTATTATTATTTATATAGCGTCATTTCGTGCGCTGTTTCGAAACCCAAATTCATATTTTTGTCATTTAGTAAATTAATTAATATAAATATAAAATGTGGCTTTTCAACCTTTATTTTGTTACTAAAGATTAAACTAGCCTGGAGTGCAATCATAAGTATATTTTTTTAGTTAAGTATTCATAAGTCCCCTATTAAATATACTTTTCCCCCTTTTAAAAGTTGAGTAGTTATAGATAACTAAAGAGATTGAACGGGATAAAGTAAAGTTTGTAGCTATATATTCCTGTCAGTAGCATATCGTATTTCTCATGCTACAGAAGAGTTGGCTCTTTTGATCAAGCTGATGATCTAGTGTTCATTTAATATATGATCTTTAATTTATAATATCCTTCGGCTTGGCGGATGTGGGATTTATTAATATTTTCTCGTTGTGCTGTTCTTTTTGATATATATATAAGATGGAGCCACGGCATTGCCAGCACATCTTCTCTTATGGGTAGTGCAGTAGCGAAGTCTGAGCTACAGGCCAGATTAGCACGTAAGTCCCCCACCTCTGAACCAAATAAAGGTTTCCCATTAGCAGCATGACAACCGGTTATTGGGTAAACCGTTGTTTGTCACAAAAACCCTAAAACTATTCTTCTATCTGCAGAGCCACTTTATTATTATACTTTACTTGTGCCTAGCATATTAGTAAAATCGTTATAGCCAACTCTTTCCTCCCTAATATGCAATCTTTGGCATTGAACCGAAGCATTCTTGAAAACCCGTTCGATCTTAAGCTATCTGGGATGCTTTATAAGCCCATAGTTAATATATAAATTGATTATAGTCAGATGTATTAAGTTTCACTGCAGACTTGGTTTGATTTTATGTAAAGGAGCCACTCGAACTGATTATCAAAGGACATAACAAATAAGTTAATGTAGTGATTAGTTGTATAGCAGGATATTTGGCTCCATTAAATCATAGCCACAAACCTATTTGCCAACATCAATTATTGTTCAAATAGTCTAGAGAATGTTACTTTATAAATGAAATGCCTGTGTGCATTTGCCAACAACAATTGTCAATAAATATATTTTAATTCATCATATATCAGTTTCTGTCTCATTATTAAATCAATCCAATTCACTAATTGCCCATAAGTATTCATTAGTAAAGCCCCTATTATTTAAATATGTTAGATTTTATCCGTGGAATGTCTAGTATTTACGTTGTTTATATATATGTTTAAGTCCATGAGTCTTATTGTTTTCTCCGATTTGCTAGTGGGCCGGATGAAGAATTAAATCTCATGTGCTACCATTGTTATGTTATCCATTGGGTGTTAGATCTGGTGCTTGGAGAGTGGGTTCGAATCCAGGCTGGTCCCTGACCTAAATCTCGGGCTTAACTGGGTTTGAAGTACATTTTGTGAGTTCCAGCTCGTGTTAGATGGATAAGCATGTTTTGACTGGAACAATATAAATATAATGTTATTAATAGGCAAGTTGCAAATATGGCCATAAACAGCTTATGGAAATTTATGTAACATTAAAATTTGAAAATCATTAAAATATATTTTTACCATTAAATTGCTTATATATATATATTGTAACGGGCACATACGTACGTTACATTGTTTTTTATTAGTAAACATGAAAAGAATAAAAGTTCGCAAATAAAACTTTTTTTTTAAGAATTAAAAATTGAAAATTAAAATTCTATACTAAACTCGTATATATAAAATCACACAGATAAAAAAAATTATTAAAATAAAACTTTATTAAAAATAGAAAAGGTATTTTAAAAATAAAAACTTAAAAAGATTTGGAGATAAAAATATATCTTTAAGTTTGAAACAAATTAATTGGTGTTATTGAAAAATGGAAATGATTGTTTTAATTAGTTAAATGTAAACTAGCCTTGGGCATTTAAATGTATAAGCAGCGGTCAGATAGGAGAGAAAAACAACGGAATTGGACCTCAGCGAAAGGGTCATCACATCGATGACGTAATGTCAATTGAATCTGAAAGTTACATATA
The DNA here is from genome assembly GCA_028023455.1 of Epiperipatus broadwayi. Taxonomy (NCBI): domain Eukaryota; kingdom Metazoa; phylum Onychophora; class Udeonychophora; order Euonychophora; family Peripatidae; genus Epiperipatus; species Epiperipatus broadwayi. Next base: position 195,438 of record JAQFVV010006480.1, on the reverse strand, counting down.
AAAGAAAAAGTTGGAAATAAAATTTGTTAGTGAGTAAAGAAAATTATAGAGAGATGTGACGATATGTGTTAGTGCGGAGTTGAAGGAGAAGGGATTGAAAAGACACACTCTTCAATCCCTTCAGTTTTGTTTGAAAAAAAAGAAATGACATCGTTTTTTCTACATTAAGGACCAGCTAAACTAAAAGACCTCCGGATAAATAAAAAAACAATGGCTAATGCAACCAATCTCTTTAGGACGGCATGGGAATTCACGTTCAAATGGCAAGCAACGGATAAAGCTGGACGTTTTAAAAATTGTAAGAACTTTATATTCATTTCAAAACAATCAGAACTCTAAATTCTAAACCTTTTAGTAAACAATACAAATAGAATCCTATCTGACCAATGTAAATTAATATTAATAATGTAATTTGATGTATTTTTTTATTTAAAATCATTTCCATTTATTTTTTTTTTTGTTCTTTTAAGTTTTTATAATGATTTTTGTTTTTCAATAAATTAAATTGTATAAATGTTAAACTTAAGTCGGGCGTGAATGGCTGTATAGATTTGTAAAGTTATATTAGGGGAGGGTAATCTTAGGTTATTTGTGTCATTGTTGAATTGGGTCAAATATTGGTGTAATTAGTAGATGTAGTATGAGTTTCGCTACGTGCAGAATCGCTGTATATACCGCACCAACCCTTTGCCTATGGATGGGATTGTAAGTCGGCAAAAAGGATCATGGTCCCTTCCTATGGAGTTTTTATTTTATTGTTCTTCTTGCCATACAGATGTCATATTCCTGTATTTGACAAGAGTCAATGTCTTCTCTAACTATACTGTTCAGACGAACGTTCCTGACAGTATAGTCTATTTGTGCTATTGTATTTTCATGCTACATTGAATACATAAATATATCAGATGGATTGACGCCAGTTTGACTGCGAATTTTTAGCCTAAGATTAAATAGTGATAGAATATTTTCTTTTCAAATGTGAATCTATGTAGTCTATTCATACTCGACACTCTAAATAAAATTGCATAAAATTTAAGTAGGGTATATACATTTGCATGGATTCATTGTCGGTTAATTATGTTTTGGTTTTCATATTTGATCAAAATATATAGACATTCGGTAAATAATGATACCTTACGGTGAGTATCTAAAATGTATTTATTCGGATGTCTTTTAAGTTATTGGTATCAATGCGGGCATCTTACAATGAATGCTATTGGGTTTCTTGTGAATTCTCTCATGCAATTCCACCAATGATTTTATATTTTGATCATTTATGTTTATTTTGAAATGTTTTTAACCATGTAATCTATGTAACCGATCTATACTCAGTATTATAGAGCAGGCTTTTATGGTCCCATCTGTGCGAACTTATAAAAAAATCAAAATGTAAATTTATAAAAATTAAATGTAAATTAAAATCAAAAATCAAAGTTAAAAATGTAAGTTAAATTTTAAAATTTAAAACTAATACTAAAATAATTTTAAATCTTATATATATGTGCATAAATAAATGTTTGTGTGGTAATTACTGGCAGTGGCTTGTTTTGTTCTTTTTTTATATATTCTTAGATAAGAATTTATTATATTATTTAACCTCTGCTACTCCTTGAGCTAGTGACATGGGCTAACGACTGGATATCAAAATATATAAAATTAAAATAAAAAAATTTGTTTGACTTACGTATCTGCCTACTTTATAAATTTTTCTAGGTTCAAATGCCTAGATGGCGTCCTGTAGTGCAGATTACGTTAAGCTCTGAATCCAGATCGTTATAATATATATATATCCTCTACTTCTTCATCTCATTAAGAATTTGCTAAGGAATAAACTTAATTATTTCATATGAATAAATTATTTTTCATTTATAAACTATGATAAACAGAGTAGAAAAAATTCAAAAAACATTAACCACTAATACTATTTTGCAATTCATTTCCGTGTACCAGAATTATGGCGACATATTGATAATGTTATTATTTATTATTTAATAATATAATTATAAATTATCAATATGATTGGAGGTATGTGGAGGCGTTGAAGTTATGCAAAGAGATTATTAAATAGAAGAGGGGTTGAAGTTTTTAAAGAAGTGTATGAAATTGAAAATTTTTCCGAATTATTGTAATGGAATTGTTAATCCGTTTATTCATAGAAAGAAATAAGCCATGGGTTTAATGAGGATTACATTATTAAAGTTTATTGGAAAAGATTGTAAAAAATAATTATATTTAAAAGTTGCAAGCAAAAGAAGAATGTTAGACTTTTATTCGATATCAGGGATTGTTAATAGATATAATGGTTTGCAAATGTTTTACAGCATAAATTTAATAATAAATTTAACTTTTTAGCGAAGAAATAAAATGTAATAATTAATAATGATATGCAAGATAATTTTGTGAATTTATCTAATGTAAATTTGTCAATGGAATTTAAATCTTTTTTTGTAATGTGGTCCTTGATTTGTTGGTGGTGGTTTGAAAGATTCGAATATGGAGATTATTTCAGATATTGAGACAGTGTATGAGTTTTCGGAGGAGAAGGAAAAAGTCATTAAGCAAATTTCTCTATCGTTAAAGGATAGGTATTATTTTGCAGAGAATAAGAATTAGTATAAAACGATTAATAAGTTCAGATTGCTGTTGCAAGAGACAAACGTTATTTATGCAAAGGAAAATCTTGACTTTCGGAAAATATATATGTGAAAACAATGTTAAAAGATTCAACACAGTCTGTGATCAGTGATTAGTGGGATATAAAATACTTGTTAATGTAAACTATAAAGACAAAAACTATAAGAAAAACAATAATATTAGCATCAGCATGGGATTTGAGTTTTCATCATCAGATTTTCAATGATATGGATGGCTGAAAAGTTGGAGGTTGCAGTGGATTGAAGCCTGTCCATTAAAGTATGAAGATTTGCTATCTTAATATAAACTGAGCATTGATTATATATGTGTGTGAGAGATGATAGTCTGGACCAACTGATGAGTGCTGGTTTAGCGTGAAATACGTATATTGGTGATTATTAATCTTTTCTACATGTGTGTGGTCATGTGTATCAGTTGTATGAGATAGTGTGAATAGTTGAAGGGTGCTTGAAAATCTGAGTTCAAATCCTCTATACTTACAATTAAGCTCCCAGGTTTGTGAAGAGTGCCTGGTTTTCAAATATTTATAAGAAAGACAGTATTAACATTCGATATTTCTAATCTTTAAAAACATTTTTATACATTTAAATTTGAACTTGCAAATCGTTTTAAAATATTAGCAATTTTGAATATAGCTGTACTTAACTGTATTCGATAAGAAGATAACTGAAATTCTACTAAGCTTAGAATGAAAGATAACTGTTACAAAAAAGCAATAATTTTTCAGTAGAAGTTTTATTTAAATAAGATAATGTATAAAGAAAAAAACCAATATAAACAATTTTATAAAATGATCCCCTAAGAAAAATTAAATATTTAGAGTTTTTTAAAATGATAGGAAAATCTGTTAATAATGATATCAAAAAATATAATTGTGAATTGGCAAGGAAAACTATAGAACTGAATAAATGTCTCAAAATAGTCAACATCATCTGGGTATTTTGAGGAAAGTTATTTCCGCAATAAGAAAATGGAACTATGACTAAAAGAGGGGGGGGTGATATTATGAAATGTGTGAAAAAATTCTAAGAAGAACTGCTTAGTAATAAAAAACAAGCAAAATATTTTCTACAAATAATATATCTTGTAAATTGCTAAGTATTTTAAATGAAGAGATGAAACTTGCAATTGAATTTCTAAAGATGATAAAAGCTTCGGTTAAATGATGGAATTACTATTAATATTTTTTTTAATTAAATTAAAATGTAGAAAAATTGCTGGAAAAGTTATGTACAAATATTAAATGATAAAGATATTCCAGATGATTAGGAGAATGCCTCACTAACGCTGATATGAAAGAAAGTGATAGAAAAATATTAAAAACTGCAAGCCTATCAGTTTTCTGTTCTATATAAATTAAAATAAATACTAGTCTTTAGAGTACTTTGGATTTTAACTAATCAATAAAAAACAAGTTGGATTTATAGATGGTTTTAACACATTGGATTACATGTATGTATTGAGAGAATCTACACAATGAACCAATGAAAATAAGTTGTCATTTTACTTTAGATAAGTTGATTATAAAAAGGCGTTCAATTATTTAGCTATTCCATAGTGATTAAAGCTTTATATCTTTAAGATATATACCTGAGATATTATTATATTCTAAAAAAGATTTATCAATCGGCAATATGTGTGATTAGATTACTTGCTTCTAGTAAGAAGATTAACAATGAAATGGTGTGTGGGAGGTTAATTGCATATCTCTAAAACTCTTACAGTAAGATTTTGTGAATTAAAATTGGACAAATAAGAAATTAAAATTAAACTGAGATTGTTTAAGTCGTAATCTAGAGTTTGCAGAAGATATAATTAATATTTCAAGTAATGTTTCAGATCTTCCATAAATGTTGTAAGAGTTACCATGTGAAGGTAACTTAGTAGAACTAAAGATAAATGATAAAAAGACTAAAGCACTGTCCAATGGATTTTTTTTCACAAGAAGGATATAAAGATTGATAATCATGTAATAGAAGAAATTAATAATTATAAAAACCTTGGTCAAATAATTAACAAGCTAAGAAACATAATAGATAAAATTAATGTAGAATTAAACATGAATTGAGTGCTTTTGGTAGAAATAACTTAATATTAAAAAAATAAGCCTATGTGTTCGAAAGGGAAAGTTTTAATAAATACTAGTGTACTGATACTAAATATGTGAACACAACACTTGTACCTACAGAAAGTATGATGATATTTATATTAGGACTGATAAGAAGTGATGAAAATGAAATCCATGAGTAAGAAAATAAACAGGTATTACTGTCATCACTGAAAAAATTAAAATAAAACTGAGATTGATAGTTGAAATCTTAAAATGAATCCCAAGAGATTGTAAAAGTTGTAGAAGATTATATGTGAAATGTATGAAATAAAGAAATTTGTTAATGTAGTGTATAGAAAAACGTTTATGGATTGAAACAACTGGATTAAACTTAGAGAGACTTTCATCTTGTAAGTGGATCAGTAATGATTGCTCCAGAATGATATATAATGCACTTAAAACTATTTATCTACAGCCAGAGGAAGAATGATTTCCCCCTCTTAATTACACATATTTCTGATTATGTTAATTTTATGTTCATATCTACAAACTTCTATTTGATTAGGTTATTAAAAGAAAGATTCTATTTCTATCCTTTTATAGTTTATTATTAATATAATAATTATTAAAATATCATCTTTCATCTGATGATATATTAAGTTCATTCTGAATTTTCACCACTGTTGGCTATGATAAGCTTATATACATTAAGAGTTCTACAAATAGGTGGATTCATTCTATTCTTGACACTTTGTTCAACATACTAATATTTATTCATAATGTAATGTAATATGGTTTTCTCTTTTTAATTATATGTGTGCATTTTATGGACTTTATAGATGAAAATATTAAACATTTAAAGAGATTTTCTGTATTTATTGCTTAATAAGAGTTTAATCAAGCAATTAAAATTGTACTGATAAAATGAATTCATATTATTCATCAATTATGTTTGTATTAGTATGGTTACTATAGGATGAAAAACAATCTTAATATACTATATTTAAATAAAGGATCAAAATATATAAAATACGCTAACACGCACAAGCACTCAAAGCTAAAAACAAATAAAGCAAATATATATTATATTAATATCTATTCATTAAATGGCTAAGCGCTTTCAAGGTTCAAGCCCTCATAATCATAGCTGTATTACAAAATATAATAAATTGACTTGGAGTGATGCAAATTTATGCAAATGAAATAATTATGCATTCCATTTCTTGGATATTTTGTAGCAAGAGTCTTTTCTATTGATGGCATCGCCATCTCTAGATATAAAGAAAGCTTCTTTTATCTTTCTTTTTAGATCATGCCGCTCTCTGCATACCACCACTGGATTTCCCGGTTGACAATCATGCCCAGCTGAAGCACGGTGCTGTGCAAAAACTGAACTATGAGCAGTGTCCAACAAAGCTTTATTATAAGAATAAGTGTGTTGTGATAGCCTAGTAGAGAGAGAGGCCCTAGTCTCACCATAATATGATGATATACAAAATTTTTTAGAGCAGGCAATATTATAGACCACTTGAGGTGTCAGCGAGGGTGGGAGGCAGTCTTTGGTATTATTAATTAATTTGTTAGAGTTAAGAGGTGTGTGAAAACGTAACTGGTATTTATTATTGAAAATATTATAAAAACATTTATGCATACTAGGCAGGTAAGGGAGTAGGAGTCTTTGCTTGTCAATGTTAGGGACTTTATCATTTATTTTAGCAAAAAACTGTTTTATCCTCCTGTCAATTACATTCACATCAAAACCAACTTTTATTAGGTCGTCCCTATATGATGTGAGGTTAGCTTTTTTTTTATCTGCCTCAAATTTACATAGGTGTATATTTCTAAACAAAAACGAGGTTAAGCCAGAGAGTTTATGGTTAGTTGGTGAATTGGAAAGAGGGTGGGAATGTCCTCTAACATCAAGGGATTTGATTAGCATTTTATAATTAATATGTGTGTATTCTCGCTGCATATGTAGGTCCAGGTATTTAACTTGTTTATGGGCATTTTCATTCTCCAAGTTAAACGTAAGCCCTGTAGTGTTTTGAAGTTCATTTTTTATTTGTAGAATAATCGGAGAGGGAGTGGCTATGAAGATATCATCAACATATCTAGTGAATATGGATAGCAAGTTAGATTCTTGGTATCTTGGAATTATTTGCTTTTCAAAATAATTTAAAACTACACTTGAGATGATGCCGTTCAGTCATTAACATTTTATATGTGTGAAAGTTTGAAGTATTATGACTAGTAAGCAATTACCTTTTATGAAAAGCAATATACAATAATAATAGAAATTTTTTATTGATTTTATAGACATAAATATTCAAAGATTAATGAGATTTTCTATGTAAGAATTTTAATAAGACCTCAGTCATAACGTAAGTAAGCAACTAATTAAAAATGGATCAATAAACTAAAATTACATCAACTAGAAATTATACTTACCTTATTCTATTCTTATAAATCAAAAATATAACATCCTTCTTGGTTATAAACTAGATTAAATAAAGGAGTTAATTTAGATATTAATATTTTATATGTATAAAAGTTTAAAATAATATGACTTTTTAAATTCTTCCATAAGTAAACAATCTCCTCACTTAAAAAGCTACATTTAATGGCAAAAACAAATTCTTGGATTTTATTTGCAATTATTAATAATTTAATGAGTTTTTCCACTGTATGTCTTTAATCAGAATTAAATCACAATTGAAATAAGCAAGCAACCAATTAAAAAAAATACAAAAAATAATTTTATTTAATTTTAATATTTATATGTATAATTTCTCTGATTTCTTTTATTATTATATAAAGCCTTTTTAAGAGAGAATTGTTTATTTCTAGAAATATTTTCAAAATTATACTTGCATAAACAATTAATATCTGAACTATCTCTTGTTTAAATTTAATGTATGAGCAAGAAATAATTTCCGCTTTTGGCTTATAGGAATCAGATTAAAACAAATATAGCCACTGGATGATATAATTTAAAATTACTAATTCACTTTTTAATTAGTTGTTTGTTTAGTTGCATCTCAACTGAACTCTATCTAACTAAAGATTTATACATAAAAAAATTTAATTTTCAGGAATTTTTACACAAATATACATATGTATATATTCTAGGTTGTGTTCATTTATATATATATTCATTTATATATATTTTACCAAACCCTAATGGAGTAAACAAATCCTATATATAACGTTTTACTCCTTAAATAAAGTTATCTTATAAAAGCAAAATTATAAGACTAAAATATAATACAATATTTATTATTAATCCCTTGCAATTTATATATTGCTCCACCATGGCCCCTTAGGCAGAGAAGAGAGTACTCAAAGAGCACCTGTATCCAAGCCAGCAGATATATCTGTAAAATATATCTAACTGACCACATTTGAAGGAAACCAATTTCTGCTCGACTGTTGAATTCAACACCACATTCAAAGCACTTTTTTGTTTTGTAGAAACACAAGTGCCAGTTACTTACCCAGAGGATAAATAACATGCTTTGAACAATGGCCACTAATCCAATGCCTAAGATACACCCATGACTAGCTCAGTCTATTGTAATACATTTACAAATTATTGCTTTAATTAGTGGTAAAAGAATTGACTGACAAAATTAAACTTTAGATTTCAAGATAATTTATTTTACTAAACATTTATAATTCTACTTTTAATTTACTTATGATAACTTATTTAAATGAACAAGGGCTTATCATAACTTCAGGCTCACACATATATAATAGCAATATAATATAACAAAGAATTAAATACTATTTGACATTTAAAATACAATGAAAACGATATATCCTAATGCATTAACACATACATTTTAAAACATGCACATCAATAGTTCGTTTATGCATGCTTATAGAGTTCATTATTATTTGACTCTGGGAAGTTTCAAACTAATGCAATGGCTACTTTAGAAATGAGAATAAGAAAATTGTTATTACCTAGGATTTTAAAAGTGGACTTCTTCTTGCTGTTTGCTGTGAACTTTGTTTTAATAGGATTTTGTTTTCTTCCTGGTGGCTGCTTCAAGTGAAAATATTTCTATCCGGCCCGATATGAGGTTTTTTGAGGAGGTTTAGTGCTTAGTATTCCAAAGTATTTTTTTAATAATTTTCTATTCCCTGGTGTTAGCCACGTGATGGCATTGATGCTAACCAAAAACATATACATATAACGATTTGGGCCGGGCCTATGATTGATTTTATATAAAAATATCTGATTTAGATTTGTAATAAAATATTCTAGTGACTAATACTATATGATGTTAGTCTTTGATTTTTGAAAATATTTATTAATCTTATATTGTTTTGTTTTTTTTTAATTTGTGTGTGTGTCTTTAAAGTTACAGTGTTTTTCTAATTTTGTTTAGTTTATGTGTGTCTTTTTAAAGTTACAGTATTTTTTTAAGAGTAAATAAGTAATTTTATTAAAAAGCAATACGTAATTATAAATATATAAAAAGTAATGTAATTTATATACTACAATTTATAATTGATACCCGATTACTATGTTTTTTTTTACAGTAATTAAAACTCACAAATATAAAAAGGTAATGTTATTTAAATAGTACAATTTAAAAATATTCCCCACGAACTTTTTTTTTAAGTTAATAGTAGTGGGGGTTTTTTAATAGTGTGAATCTGTTTAAAGTAATCTTAAATTTATATACTACATTTAGATTTATTATATGAATGGTTTTCTTTCTTTTTTTGTGTGACAGTAATTAATACTCAGAAACTGTGTTGTTTTTGTTTGTGTATATATTTCTATAACGGATATAACATCATTATTTTAATACAAAATTAATCGTTTGTATAAAATAGTAAAACATTTGGATAAAATATATTCCTAAATCATTAAATAAATTAATAGTTAATATACAAATAAAAAAACTCACCTACATGTTCTTCTTTCTTGGTCTGTTTGGAAAAAAACAACAACAACATTGTCTGTGGCGAGAAAATTTGTGGAAAAAAACATGTTTGAGCAATGAAACATCAATAACAAAATAACACTATAACTGGTAATTGAACTATGAGAACATATTAACAACAACAAAAAAAATTGAACAGTCAACAACTACTTGCATCTCAAACAAGATCGCACTAAAAACATCTTCACCCTTGTGAAGACATTGCCAAAGCAACTTGCACAAGTAATCATCCATGCATTGCCTGTGTGTGCCATGTGGTTTTCTGTTTGGGGATTTGAGGCAGCCCCATAAATGCTCAATGTTTTGGGTATGCGTGCCTGTGTTAGGATCCACAAAGTTGTAGTGGTGGTTTACATGCAGATGTTTAAATACTGCTGCATCCAGATCAGATGTTTTATAACCTTTCCAGCAGTCAGAGTAGATTGTGGAAAAAAGACATTCTGATGGGGATGCAACATATAAAAAAGAGGTGATGCTAGTTACAGACCAAGATGACAGTATGAGCCAGAAGCTTGACATCCACCAGATAAGCCAAATTATGATCAAGGAAGGAGCTGTGGCCACCAAAGCAGGGGGTAAGATAAAGGATAAGAAAGAGGAGTTTAAGAACCCATTCAAATATACAGAGGGTATTTGAAGGCTATTGCACCAGGGGGGTATTAACACTAGCTGGGTTCAAGTACGGGTGCTAAAATAAGTAAAGGGTAATAATAATTATGAAGAGTGTTAATTGTGAATGTCATTATGAATTAAATAGGTAGACATGGGAAAAATTATAAATAGTCATTCGAACCTTGTTACAAAAGAGTATGAATGGAATATGTTAATCAGTTAAAGGCATGAATGTATACGTATATATATATTTGTTGTACGTGTTATTGTGATGTGTGTTATTTATATGTGAGGATGTAGAGAAGCGATTATGTACAGAGTTGTGTTATTTTTTTATTTGTGTTTATATATATTGTTGTTTATTGATGTCATAAGCTATAGATTTAAATAATGTCAGTGGTAGCACATGTTTCTTAATGAAAACCCATTAAACATATAAGGCTGGAGGAGAGTAATTAATAGAATTGAAAGTTGTGCTGAGGGCAGTTTCAGTTAATGACTCTGTCCACCGGAATTCTAAGATCTGGTCATCAGTGCATGAATAGATAAAAGGAAGGTCCACCGGAATTCTAAGATCTGGTCATCAGTGCATGAATAGATAAAAGAAAGGTGAGGTGAAAGAACATTAAAAAAAGAACTATTTTTTTTAATGATTTAGTCAGTGATTCAAAAAATACAGTAATAAGAAAGAAGTGGCAAAGTAAAATGTATTAATGTTATTACTTTAATTAATAAAAATTTATTACTTTACTCCATAGAAATGCAGGGGTAAATATAATTGTACCCATTCATTAAACTGGCTCAGTGGACAGCTATTGTGGGACTTGACTGGACTTTATTTATGGAGATTTGCCATTTATTCAATCAAATGTAATGGCCATGGAACTCCAAACAGCTAGAATCTCTCACAAGCAAGTTAAAAATCATTTACTTAACCTCTAAGTTGGATTGTTTTGTTAAGATATCTCAGAGCCAGTCATCATCATTCAGATCAATCAATGACTCTTGCTAAAACCAGCATCCTTTCAAGACTGTAAGCTTACAGATCATTAGCCTTGACCACATGAATATTTGCTCTTAACAGAGGTAACCTTGACCTTTTCTCAATATATGTTCAATGAACATTTAGTAATAGATTAAGAAACGTGTTCTTCCAATCTAAAGAAAGTAATTAATAATTTCTTAAATCATTAATAAACAACTATGACATGTAATTGCACTCCTTCATTAATATGTATCTTAATCTTACATATGTGTGTATCAGAATGAATGAGTTGTATGCTTAATATATTGAGATATGTATACATGTGTTAATAAATCTTAGATTTTAATTATAACTTGTGTATTATTTGCATTCTGGGATTCTGATAACTTCTGATCTATCGTAATAGGATTTGTGGGCAGATAGAAATTATAATGAGATATATATGACATCTCTTTATAAGAGCAGCTTAACTTTGTTCTCCCAATAGACATTGTCTCCCAGACCTTGCAATTGAGCTAGTCTGGATAAGATACCCAAAGAGTGTCCACTAGAACCTTTTTTTTGTTTTTGAGGGGTATAATTTTTATTAATTGATAAGACTGGTGCTTGAGATGGGATTTAGCCCCATGTTCATAAATATACCTAATCAAACTCAGGGTAATAACTTGTACACACTCAATTCTTAGAATAAGATTACAGGTGGAATGTTAAAATGAAAGATCTTTATTAGCATGAATTCACATTTCCTCACCGCAAAGACACATCTTCTGTTTCAACGGGATATTTTGATTTTGTGAAAACACCACAGCAATGGCTTCAGTTGATGGTAACTACCACAGCTTCAAATACTCCGAGTTAGAGGTGGCCATCTTACTTGTTATTGAACGAATTCTCATGAGAACATTATTTGTCGCATGATTGTCAAATTACTGCTGTCATATACCCTTTAAGATAACTTTTTGAGGGTTACACATTTGTAATGGGACCTTTATGTCATTAGTAATAAACTTACAACACTAAAGTAAATTACAGCACATTAAAAAAATGTCTAATCAAATTTTAAAAAACTATGACTGGCTCAAATACACATACTCTCACACGAAACTATAGAGAAAATAGATATTCTACTATTATGATAAAATGATTAACAAAATCAACTATGGCAGCCAATAAAGGCATTTCTCTTTGCTTTTAGCATAGAAAAAAGCCATAACTGGCAGCCATCAGGAACTCTTTCTGTGTTTTATCATAGAAAGAAGTCTCTTTGTGTTGACTTATGTTGCCATCCAACATAACGTCCCATCTCTTTTTGCATTTATAATGTAGAAAATTTCCTCTTTTCTTAGGTGAATGCTGGTGAAACAGTAGTTTTTTAGGAATTGACCTAGAAATAGTGACATCTCGCGGCTAACACCAGGGATTAGAAAATTACCTATTTTTCTTTAAGACATTTAGATATTGATAAAGGATTTCAAGTTGTTAGGCAGGCATTATCTTCATGGCAGATTAGCTGTTTCTGTTGGACCCAGGCTAGAGCAAAGTCATATGTTTCTGAGGTTTTTAACACTGCATTGTCAACTGATCGATTAACTGATTTAATTTGATGTGATCTCACTGAACTGAACTGCACTCTTTTTCAACTGTAATCTCAACTCAACTGTTTTCTCAACTATCTGATAAAAAAACTGGACTATTTATACATAAGACCTGTTGTCATTTTTATGTCCACTAATGATGTCTGTTGTCGAAATTCATTCCTTGTTTTTAATTGCATTCCTCTGATAAGCTTTTAATTCTGTTGTTGGAGGTGTTAATTAGTAGCCATTGCAAACTTATTGTTGTTGTTTTTTTTTGTTTACCTTAATAGCCATTGCAAAACTTGTTGTTTTGTAGATTTTTAACTTAGTAGCCATCACTGAGGGTTTTTAATTTTTTTAATTTTCATTTATTTCATTTTAACATGCATGTATTTATGCTATGTTTACAATTGTACATATATATTTTACTAACAAGCCCACATTAATTCATCATTTATGCAAATGTATATTTTTCTAATAAATTCAATATTAGTTTTAAGATTATTTTTTCTTTCCTTAACTCAAAAGAGATATTTTTTACTTATTTGAAAATCAGCTTCTTTTAATTTTCCCCATAAAACTATAAATTAATTGCTTTTAGCAAAAAAAAATATTTAAACTTAAAACTTTTAATTTGATGTTTCTAAAGCAAACACCCTCCCCCTTCTAATTAATTAATTGTAACTTTTATTTCAAAAAACTCTTTGACTTTTAATTTTACATTTCGAAAACAAACTGCAATAAAAAAAAACTCTTAAACTTTTACATACTATTTTCTTTTAACAAACTGTATTTTATTTTAATAATTTTTAGACAAAATTAGATATATGTATGAATACGATCTTGGTACAATATATATAATCTGTTAACATTCTTTATTTGTGCCCTTTATAAAAATTTAGAAAAACTTATGGTTTTATATAAGACAATGTATGTTGAACAATCAACTAACAATTTAGCAGGACATTTTAGCTGCTCAGGAGATCTTTGAGATCACATAGGTATATTGAAATACATTCACCACACTCAGCTTGATTTTAAAATTTGAGCATAATTTAACTAAAGTCTTTTTGTGTATCCACTTAATGCTAATTGGCAAGGCAGAATCTATTTTCCAATTCATTTTTAAATAGCTTGCCTTCAAATAAACATTTTAAATAAGTAAATATGAATTAATTAAATATTGCATAAATATGTAATCTATTACTATTAATATGTATATCAAAGATTAATATTTTAAAATTAATCACAAATAAATCTTGGACACTTTGCAAATTATCACTATTGGTTTTAATCATGCATGTGAACTTAAAATATGTGCATAAAAAAAATAGAGAGAGGAGAAATGGTTTAAAGTAACAATCAAATAAATATAATTATTCAATTGTTATAAAATTTGTAATGTATGCATGCTTAAAGTAAACTTCATTATATTTTGTCCGACAATTATGATATGATACTTTGGAATTAAACTATTGTTATTTGTTTAAATAATGGGTTATCTTCTTTATACCATATATATTAATTGTCTAGCTCATGTCAATTTCATCGGAAGTAATTTATATTCTATGTGATCTAAACAGGTATTGCAAACAGTGGCTGTGTAATAGTCATTATCATCATATTAAAGAAAATATTTTCAAACCTTATATATATATATATATATATATATATATATATATATATATATATATATATATGCTGGTCTACTCCCTGATGTTTAATGGCAGGTTAAACCTTAATCAATTAAAATAATTTTAAATAATTTAAACATACTTAAAATGATCATTACAATATATATGGTCTGTGACTTCACCTATTTTTTATCAAACTTTGGATAAATAATTATACTTAATTTAAAATAATTTCTTATGACAATCGTAACTAAATTCTTTTTTTGGAAGATAAATTACAAATTATAGTTCTATTTATTCATTAAAAAAACATTGTCTTTCACCAAAATGCAACTCTATAAAAATATATAACATAATTTTAATTTCTTTTAATCTCTTTTTTTATTAAAATAAAAATGTAAAGAATTTAACTATTTATTTTTTATATCCATTTTCTAAGTAATCTGTATAATCTACTTATATTGTTTTTTAAAATAATTCAACACTCTAATTATTCATTCCACATTCACTCCTACAATTATATATTACATTTCTTTCCTTTTCTTTGATTTTAAATATTTCAGTTACTAATACTCCAATTAACTTATTACAGTTTTTTTCATGAAGTACTATTTTTTGCTAGCCTTATTTTTCAGAATTTTAAAGACAACTTTATACACTGCTTCACAACTATTTGAAACTAACCCTTCCATGTGTGATAATACATGGCAAACCATGATATATATATATATACACACACCTGGGTCTCATTTTACATGATAGATAGGTTCCTCAGAAAACACGTGCAAATGAAATCACACAAAAATAGACGTAACTTGCATTGAAAAAGGGGGGATGCAGTCTGTGATTTTTCAAAATTCGCATAAAAGCAAAGCACCAACATAAAATTACTTTAAAATTCACGCAAAAAAAAAATAAGGAAATAAAATATGACTAATAAAAAATTTTAAATTTGAAAAAAATTGATACAAGACAAACTTTTTTTAACTATAATATTTAATTTTATTCAAAATAATATATTTTTATGCATAATTTACAGTACAGTAATTTATATTTTTTTATACACGTTTTAATTATTATAGCTATTTGCCAAAAAACACATTTGTTTGCAAACAACTAGCGCCAACTTCACACTCATGTTGTGTCAATGTTTTTCTGGTGACAACGTAATTAGTAATTAATCTTTGAGATGATGATTTTATTAATTGTTTATGAAACTAACAACTAAAAATTAAATTCTTATTTTTGTCTTTAATTTTCAATTCTGTTTAAAAATCAGATTTTAATTTTTAATTGTCAGATTTAATTGTGCCCACTGCTATTACTGACCTATTAAAAATAAACTTGTGTGGACACTAAATGATTAATAATTGATTACATTCTTTTTAAAAAGTAAAAACAGAATGTGATTTAAAATGCAAAATTAACACACAACAAATTTACATTATAATCTTGTAAAATTTAATATGTGTATACATAAAATGTGAAAATCATGATTTTAATTTCATTATTGCATAAAATCTTACTATTATAAAGCACTGAAAATATTGAAATTACTAAGATGAATGTTGAATTCCAATAATGTGCTATTACTTTCAATATAATGTAAGTATGCAAAATTTATTATTTAAAGTAATAGCGCATTATCGGAGTTCAACTTTCGGTGAAACATGAATCGCGTAACTTCGAAATCGTGTTAAATAAGTCCATGTAAAAAGAGACCCAGGTGTATATATATATTGAACCAGATACTTTATCTGCTTCAAAAGTTTTATCACAAAATTAAAGTTAACTTTTATTTTTATAAAGTTTTGAAAGAAAAATATTTGAAAGTTTTATATTTTAAAATTCTCTAATTTTACTTCTTACTTTAAAAATAAATTTCTTTTGACATTTATTTTTTTATTTTATCTTTTGTAAAAACATTCTAATTTAAAAGTTTTAATGCTTTGTGAAAAAGCATTTTAATTTTGGAAAGTTTTAATTGCATTCTTGTTTTTTTATTTTATAGTTGTAATCTATTTTAATTTATTTTTAAAAGCTGAGACTGATTTTTGCATTTAATTTTTTTAATTAATTTTGAATTAGATAAAAGCCCTAGTCAGATTTTTAATTAAGATTAAGCCTGAGATTGAGATTTGTCCTGGGCAAAAACTTCTAATTAAAGATGACATGGAGATAAGAATGCATATAAATAACCCTGGATTTCAGATTAATTATTATTCAGCTATTCATTTTTATTCTGATTGTTGAATATTATCTTTTGCTGTGCTGCTTTATAATTTAAAGATTGCTGTCTGTGGATAGGAAATTCTGCTGATATCATATTACAGATCACTATTTGCTAAATAGTGTTACTCTTTGCAGAATGCTAAAATTACCTGCCATTTCTACAACATACAGTGCTAAATCAATCTGAAGACAGACTCCAGATCCTGAGTTGTTCCTCCAATATCATGTCATAAAATCCTGAACAAGAGCTGATTCCTAAGATTGCCTCTAGACTTCTGAACATATAAATGGAAACCAAAATATTCATGGGAACTTTAAAGTGAAATAAACTGTGTGTGCTGCTAAAAGCCATCCACTGAATCTATTCTTATGCCTTGAGATTAAACATTTTCATATTCTTCCCAGGGTTTAAATCTCTTTTAAAGTATCAGCTTAATCATAAAATAATCCAGTATTTATTAGAAGTTTTGAATATTTCTTCAATATCTTAATTATTTTCTGTATTTACTTATTAGTTAAAGTGTGTATTGGAATCTTAGTTTTAAGATTTCATATTTTTAATTTATTTATCTGAGAGTGTATTGCGAGTTTATATTTGATATGCTTTGTATTCTTTTTTCATTTTATATTACTAACCTTGTAAATAATATTTTTGTATAAATCGCTTATTGTTGTTAAATTAGTAATAAATTGAGAGGTTGCCAGTCTCTCACATGCACCTACTGTTGCTTCTCAGACAGCCAATCAGATGTTAAAACAGTAGTCTGAAGAGCAATCAAGCCTCAACACATGACAGAGTTGCTTGAAAGCATGAAGCTATAAATATATTCATATATTACTCACTGAGTCTTAATTTACGATACTATTGGTGTCTTAACATCTGATTGGCTGTCTGAAAAGCAACCGTAGGTGCATTCAAGAGACAGGAAATCTCTCAATTTATTATTACTCACCTTGATAAATACTTGAGCAGATATTAGTAATTTGCTTTTAACTCAGCTGTCCCTCTTTATTATATGGTAATTAATTTAAATAAGTTCAGTTTGCATTTTCTGCAGACCACAAATCTTTTGACTGGAGGTTTATTGAGTATAGGATTCTGTTTTTTTTTAGATCAAAGATTTTATTTTCTTCTCTTTAAGATTATGTAAAATGGTAATCTTTTATTGTTATATTTTCCTGTCTTGTTTTGGGGCCAACCTCAAATGATCTTGAATGTCATTAATCATAAGCTATTCTGCATACATATGACATTCTTAGTTCTGATGCTTTATTCTTGGCCAAGGAAAGCTCACCTGTGCTGTTTCATTGTACTCCCTACCAGATTCCTTTTGTTTTGAAATCTCTAAATAGGGAAACTGGAATTTGTTTTTATAAACCGCTAGCAGGATGATGTTATAAATCCCTCTTTTTAAATCATAGGTGAGAAAACAAACTTATCTGCCAGGGTATTTAATGTCTTCAATACTCTTATACACTCTCTGATAAATACTCTAGATGAATCTAGGTCAAACTCTTATATTTTATTTGCCTGAGATTTATTTTATTTTTGAATTTAATAAACTTTAAAAACTATTTTAAATTATTTTGGGCTAACATTTGTCTTTATGTGTTTTTCTCAATTGTCTGAACAATATTAAAGATCTCTTTCTTTCCCTGGGTTTAGCTGGTAGCATTCATTATCATCAACTCTTGATCACTGTAAATTAAATTTTCTAGATTATAAGTGACCTAGTGGTGCCCTTGGTGATCAAAAGAAATGAAGAAGCGACTGCGACAATATATATGATAGTTTAATACTTTAATGGATTAATATATGTGGAAATAATTGAGTGAATGAAATATCCAATTTTAAATCTATCAAAATCTGTAATGTTGATTTTTTCTCTGAAACATCAATTTAGTAATTTTGTTACACAGGATCAGAATTATTGCTAAGCTAGAAAGTAGTCAAAAAGACGGCTACTCTAAGACTATTATGCATGTTTTTATTTAAGTTGATATTCAAATAGTGTATTTAAATATGAATAGAAAGTAAGTATTTCAAACTTATTTTAGTTTTCAAGCAAAATCAACATTAATGTAGATGGAAAGATTTTAATTAAGAGGTGTTTAATATATTTAAAAAATGAAACGTCCCTTTAATTTAAATATTTCCACATACATTAATCTATTAAAATATTAAATTATCATATTCAACCTGCCAAGGTTTTATATAAAAACACAGAGAAAGTTGAAATACTTCATTTCTCATTTCTATATAAATACAATGTGTGACTATTGATTCAAATAATAACTTGAGTAGTAATTTGAGAATTTCCAACTCTTTTATTGATTCTAGATTGACAGTGAATCTGAGCTTGCCATCTTCAATAGATTTAAAAAATGGTATTTCCACCTATAATATTCTCTTAAAATATTAAATTTTCCTAATCAATCTGATAGGATTTTTATTTCATATGAGAACAAAGAGAAGTATAAAATACTTTATTTCACATTCCTAATACCCAGCTGCTACTAATTCTTTAACTTGAATGTTAACTTGAGAGCAGCCAACTCTTTATTTACATTCTAACTTGACAGAATCTGGTCACAGATTTAATACATTATCTTTGAAAAAAACATGCTGCAGTTTTTAATAGATCATTAATTTAATTGTTTCCATATATATATACCTGGGTCTCTTTTTACGCGGACTTATTTAACATGATTTTAAAGTTATGCGATTCATGTTTCACCGGAAGTCGACCTCCAAAAATGCGCTATTACTTTAAATAATAAATTTTGCGCACTTACGTTATATTGAAAGTAATAGCACATTATTGGAATTCTACTTTCATCTTAGTAATTTCAATATTTTCAGTGCTTTATAATAGTAAGATTTTATGCAATAATGAAATTAAAATCATGATTTCCTCATTTTATGTATACATGCATTAAATTTTACAAGATTATAATGTAAATTTGTTCAAACATTGTGTGTGTTAATTTTGCATTTTAAATCACATTCTGTTTTTGCTTTTTAAAAAGAACGTAATCAATTATTATTTTCTTATTAATGACACTAATCATTAATGTGCTCTTAAATTCCAACGAGAGCTAAATGGTTGTATGTTTGGATATCGCGAGCTTCATAAACAATTAATAAAATCAGCATCTCAAAGATTAATTACTAATTACATTGTCACCAGAAAATCATTAACACAACATGAGAGTGAAGTTGGTGCTAGTTGTATTCCTCTTGAGAAGAATCTGATTTTTTTACCAGTTTGCAAATGAATCTGTTTATCGATAATAATTAAAACGTGTATAAAAAAATGTAAATTACTGTACTGTAAATTATGCATAAAAATATATTATTTTGAATAAAATTAAATATTATAGTTAAAAAAAGTTTGTCTTGTATCAATTTTTTTCAAATTTGAAATTTTTTATTAGTCATATTTTATTTCCTTATTTTTTTTTGCACACGAATTTTAAAGTAATTTTACGTTGGTGCTTTGCTTTTACACAAATTTTGAAAAATCACAGACTGCATCCCTCCTTTTTCAATGTAAGTTACGTCTATTTTTGCGCCATTTCATTTGCATGTGTTTTCTGAGGTATCTATTTATCGTGTAAAACGAGACCCAGGTGTGTGTGTATATATATATATAGGGCCAGAGTTTACCATAAGAGAAGGGAATGCTTTTCACTATGATCAGACTAGGGGATGGTTAGGATGCTGTTAATGATGGGATTAAGTCCATAACCTACAATTGTATCTACCTCCAATAAGCTAGCTCTGTGTTTATACATTAAATTTAGATATAATTTGGGATATTTTATTCATACCTCACCTCTCCTTCAGACTCCATTATGCCTCAGTATTCGAACTCAGGGAGAAATCTACCTTCGACTCTCTTTAGGGATGAACTTATATGGGATAGTTACAATTGATTTATTCATTCATCCAAGCACTTCTCTACATTATTATATAAGACTAAGGTGTGTGTGTGTGTATTTATAGCCTTGGTTATCAATTGATAAGTGAATGCATAAATAATTTTGATAAACTAGAGACCAGTTTATTGTAAATAAATTTCACAACATTTATTAAATATCCAAACAAAGTAAAAAGAAAAAGATAATACTCTTTAACAAGATAAAGTAGTATAATTGTGCATGCCAAGGATGGATTTCTACCATATCAACAATTAAATATATTCACAATTCCAAATCCTTACGCAATAGTAGAAATACATGACACGGCACTAATTATTTATAAAGCAAATAAAAATAATAATAATAAATATTATTAAATTGACCATGAAGCTAACTAGCTATTTACAATATTATGCAGGTATGTCTGTAGTAGTCTTATTGACAGGCGAAAAAATCCGCACAAGAAGATTAGTCATTTATACTAAAAAAATATAAACATAAACGATTATTAGTTAATAAACAATAACATAAACTCTGTCTTGTAATAATTGTATGTACTTAATATGGAATAGTCTTAAAGATCTTACTTTATCCCATATCATGATGATCAATCTTTAGTCACTACAGACAGAAAGCTCATCTAAACTTTATTTAAAACATAAATAAATAAATTATCTAACTTAATGACCCCCCCCCTCATTTTGCTGCTTTCACTTATAATGGTCTCTTCCAAATCATAGATACTTATGCTTTCAAGTGCAAAAAAAATATAAAAAAAAATTACAAATATATAAATAACAAGAATACATAATAAAATCAGAGTTTTCATCAAATTATTTTGTTTAATGTTCATACACTCAAGAACAATGTTGCTATCTCTTTTTTCAATTGCTCTCCTTGATTCACATCTGTCACTCATTGGAATTCCTATGTGATGTGCTCAAAATAAGATTAAATCCATTCTTTATAGTTGTTCTTCTTGATCCATGTAGATGTTTGGCATAGAACAACTGTAGCTTCTTTTAGGCATTATAGGAGTAAGTAGACAAAGCCATTGCGCTACCAGGGTCGAATAGTGGCACTCACTAGTGATTTAACCAGAATACATTCCGATCAGCAGTTTATAACAGTCTTAAATTTTCTTTATTCCTGATTTGGTATTTAATGGCTCATACACAAAAAAAATTTTAAGTGCTGGCAAAAATTCTACTCCTTCTCTATTTGTGTTTGAATAATAGCACAGTTTCTCTAATATCAATTTAAAAACAGTTCACTTATTTTATTAAATTGCACAAACTTATTATATATCTTTTAATTTAAATGTTAGTTTTAACTTCTTATGGTTTTGTGCTAAAAAACTTAAATATATAATTCAGAGTATTCAAGTGAGTCATCCATTTTCTTTTGCATTCGAACATTCAATCTCAGGTTGTTGGCTTTCTATGGTTGATGCATTATTTTAAAAAATAATAAAAGACAATGGAAATGAACTGGGTTTGCTTTTGTACCAAACATAGTTTTTGGTATTTGATATACTAGCTTTTCCATTTCCTTTGACATTAGTGTAACTGCCTATTGTTGCACAAGTTATCTTAGTTGTAGTTAATAAAAAATAATAGTAATAATAATAATAAAATTATGTAGTAGAATTCTAATTTTATTTTCCATGCTATGCTTGGTTGCTCAGTGATTGGCTTGAAATTGTGTCATCACTGTGCTTACTCAGTCTCTATCTCAATTCATGATGTACAATACATTGATCATTAGTCTAGTGTTAGAATACATGTATATTTAAATAATTTCTTTAAATGGGCTCTTTTATTTTTCACTAAGTGATAAAAATCAGTTCATTGCAACATTTATCTAATTGGATATTTAACAAAGCAAACATCTGTTGCATATATATTGTTTTGAGGATAGTTGATCTACCCAGCACCATTTATGATGTATAAAAAGGCCTCTGGCAGTGATTCCCTAAGTCTGGCACATGCTATGCCTAACCACTTTCTTTGTATAAAATGGCCTCTGGTGAGGCATTCCCTAAGTCTGGCACATGCTATGCCTATCCACTTTCTTCATATACAAAGGCCTCTGGTGGTGATTCCCTATGTCTGGCACATGCTATGCCTATCTACTTTCTTTGTTAAAAAAGGGCCTGCACATTTGCGATGTCCACAGCATGCCTGTCCACTTCATCTTTCATCCAGAAGCATGATGTTTCCTGTTATTTCTTGGTTATTATGTCAGCACCACAAACTTCTTCGTATTATTTCTTTTGCTTCATGACCCAGTTTTAATGATCTAATATTAAAATCGTGCTTGCTTAAAATATATATAAATGCCAACTACATCGAATTTTATTAATTAAATTTATTTTAGTCGTATACAATCCCACTATCGTAACTTATTTCTGTATTTAAGAGTACCTATATGCCTTGGGGAAAATAAAGCATTCAAGCATTCTTCTTACCAGTGCTAATTAAAAGAAGTTTCATTAAGTACATTATCATATAATCAAATGTGTTTTCAAATGTATTTTATTTATTTTTACAACTGTGATGGCATGAAAATAGTTTGAATTATATCTGTAATGAATCTCGGAATGCTCCCTGAAATAATATTAGTCACCATGTTTCAGAACCATAAATCAAAGTGTTAATGGAAATATTATGTAATTCTTTTAATAAACGATTGGCATCTTAATATTAGACCCACCAAAGATGTGTGCTTATTTATAATATATTATTTAGCTAATAAAGAGCATATGAGAAATAATAGCATGAATGACACTATGTAATCATCTACCGCTTGCTCATTCACACACATACTAATGTTTGCAATTAATTTATAAATGTATGTAAACAAATTGTCACTATATTAAACTAATTTTTATTATCCAACTTATCTGAGTAGTTCAAATTCCTTTTTTCTCCACTTCCAAAAGTACAGCCATGCTTATATATATTTTAGTTTAGTCATAGTTAATAGATGTCTCATTGTCTTCTCCACTTTGCTAGTGGGCACATTAAAATTATTCTCATGTACCATCACTATTATGTTATTCATTAGGTATTTGATCTGGGGCTTAGAGAGGGTTCGAATTCAGGCTGGTTCCTGACCTAAATCTCAGGCTGGACTGGGTTTGAAGTACATTTTGTGAGTTCCAGTTCATGTTAGATGGATAAACATGTTTTGACCAGTACATAAGCCCTTATTATTTCAATATATATATATATTATGAATATTCAGATTAATGATCAAAGTATTTAAAAATAAATAAATAAATAAAGAAGTTTGTTGATCTTGTTTGGTTTTTCTTTTACTTGATAAATGGATAATGGGAGATCTTGAAAATATAAGTTTAAATGGGTAACCATGGCAACCTAAAGCTTTTTAAATGGTATTCTTTACTGCTAATTCAAGCCTCAAAATACTAAATTCATTATAATCAAACTCAAGAAAAACATATAGGCAAATAAATAAATTTTGGAAACAATTTAGTATGATATAAAAGTTTACTTAAATAAGATCATAGATCAGTATTATTATTTTTACATATTTTATTTCTGTTACTGCAGTCACCATAGTAACATTATTACATATAATTCAATGTTTTTATGTCATGTATATTTGTTTATAAACTAATTAAAAAAATTATTATGTGTGTAGTATGTGTAAATTATTTATATTTATAAAGTGAATCAAGGTTGTAATATCAATTCTGTATTTTGGTTTAAAAATAATAGGAAAAATCATATCAAACTTAGATTTCATTTCCATGTATCCATTTTTTCCAACTTACACAAGCAGGAAAAGACTATTCTGAAATATTATTTGCAATTGAGCTTTATTTGAGTAAAATCCAATAGTTGTTATGACATCCATAATGTCAGAAAGAGATAATATAAATAGCCAGAAAAGACTGTAAAGAAGGTCTATCATCTTTTTGTCATTGCCAAGAACAGACGTGTTTCTATGTTCTTTTAAATAAAAATTCTTCAATAATTTTTTAAACTGTTAAACTATAAAAATATGGAAGAATAGAAACCTAAATTATCTGCCCATTCATTCATTTGAATGGCAGTTTGTGAACAGGTTCCAAAGAAGATGGCAACAAAATGTGCGAAGGGAAACCTATTTTTAAAAAAATGCACAGTATGAAATCGGCTATATTTTTAAAACAAAGAGATTCCAGGTTTCAAAAATCGGAGATATAATTATCATTGCATTGGATGAATGCCATATTACAAGCTAAGAAAACATTCAGGATCAACTGGATTAATTTATACCATAAAAAGGCTAGTTAAATTGCACTCTTCTCTTTAAAAAGGAAAAAGAAGGAAAAGGGTTGTTATTAAAATTCACAAGATTATTCTATCTGAACATTATTGCCAATGAAAGGAAACATTTAAAGTTCGACTTATCTTTTCTTTGAAATAAATTCCTCTCTACATCATAGGGACTGAGGATAAATAAATTGCGATGGATCAATGGCTGATGAAAGTGGACAGACTTTTACTTTGGGTATGATTTTTTTTTTTTTTATGCATATGTGTGAATATTTTTATATATTTTTCAAAAGAATAATTTACATTTTATTTTATATCATAGATAGTGTACATTTAGATTTAATAGGGTTTATGAAATGAAGGGCTCGGAGAGATTTATTTACAGATTATTTAAACTCTTATGTTAATGCGACCGATTTTTTTTTTTTATATCCAGTTTGAATTTTGTATGTTTTAAATTTTAATTTGAAATATCTGACAGAAAAGGAGTTTAAATATAGAGCTTTATTTTATATTTGCTTAATTATTATGCTAATGAACAAATAGAAATCCATTTCATTTAATTGCATATATTTGGTATCTGTTATCTAGAAAATTTTTCATTAAGATATTCAAAATCTCTCCTTCCATTCATTTTTTTTTCTTATATATGTGTCATTATTGTTTTTGCAACATATTTTAGAGTTACCCACAGAAGTTTTATCTTTTTTTTTATTAATTCAATCAATCAGAAATATAGATTAATTTCCTATTGTATTTTGTTGTTAATTTTACCGATTTTCTTTTATATAATCCAATAAATTGAGTTGATTTAAATGCCAAGACTTTTATGTTAATTTTTTATTTGAATTGCGTAAGGTGATTTTGCAACTTAAAATTCATCTCAAGGTTCAAACTCAGCTTGGTAAGTTAACTAGAATATAAGATATGGTATGTTTTGCATATTAGCATTTTTTATTTTATTCCCATATAAATTTTATATTTATTTCTGCATTCAAATATTATATATTATATTTTATTTTGGTTAATATTACAGATAAATGTCATTAGCTTAGAGTTGATTATTCCTTTGTCTGTCTAATCCTGTCATAAAAATCTAAATAGATCATATTTTATCGTTAGTTTAGAATAACTTGTCTTAAATATTTTTTTTAAACTTCTCTAAAATGAAGAGTACCAATTTCATTGAAGGGTTTAATTGAATATTATCTTTGAATTGGAATAAATGTCAATTATATTCAATTGTTTAAAGATTCAAATAAATAATATTAATAATTATAGGTTAATAAACATCCAATGAAAACTTAATATAT
The DNA here is from genome assembly GCA_028023455.1 of Epiperipatus broadwayi. Lineage (NCBI taxonomy): Eukaryota > Metazoa > Onychophora > Udeonychophora > Euonychophora > Peripatidae > Epiperipatus > Epiperipatus broadwayi. Next base: position 169,209 of record JAQFVV010006480.1, on the reverse strand, counting down.
CTTTTATATGGTGTGATTGGGCATAGTAGAATTAGAAATTAGCTAATAGATTGTTGATAACAAATTCTCGCGGAGTATTCTATTTTAACATATAAACGAAGCAATAATTAAGTATCGCTTTATTGGAAGATATGAATAAATTATTTATACATTCCTTTATAGCTTCTTATTAAACTAGACGTAAATTAATTTGTTTAGACATTTAAAGGAGTGCATAGGTTTTCAAAGTATTTTCAAAAGGATATGAAAACTAGTTGACTTTCAATAGAATCTTGTTAATTAAATATTAAAGTAGAAATAATTGTGTATCGCTAGAAAGCAATACGTGAACCGAACGTAAAGTACAT
>JAQFVV010006480.1:0-168362 GCA_028023455.1 Epiperipatus broadwayi | reverse complement strand
CAAATTTTAGTTTCTCAAAATTACAATTTTAACATTTAGAAGTTATACAAATAATAGGAGATGAGCTATAGCTTATTATTACTAGAGTACTCTATAATTTGGAATACACACACAGGTACCTGTTTTATAAGACGTTTTCGTCCATTGGTTTAATAGCAGATTGTTCGTAATTAGAAGTTTTCTTTCTTGTCCTGGACATGTTGTTTTATTGATTTTTAACAGCACCGGCTTTCTTGTTTATTTCAGGAAGCAGATCATTTTGGTGTTTTTACGATGGGCAAGGTGAAGCTCGGCATATGGTGGGCCATCTCCCGATGGAGAATAATTTCGGTGCTTACTCGGTCATACCTTGCAGTATTAATTTATTTAAGATATTTTAGACGCTCCACTCGAGAGCAAAGCTAAAATTCAAGTCCAAGTCTCCAGCAAGTCTAAGATGGCCTCCCTTTTTTTTATCTTGATCTCTAAGTTTTTGTTGAGATATTTTTAGGTTTTACTTATCTTGCCCTCAGGATAATCAATGCTCTGCTGATTTTAATTAAAAAAATTTGCTGTGCTATTGTTTGTTTTTCTTTACATTTGCTAATTACATTCTTTTGAAATTTTGCTATAATTAATTTATTTTCTAGCACTGACCGATGCTTTGAAATTTTCAATGACAAAAGGGAATAAAATTATTTTAACTTTAATTAATTATTGCATCAGATTTTGTTAGACTTATTATTTAACGAAATTTAAACTAAACAACAAATACGAACTTTATAAAATTCAAAATAAATGATTATTATTACACAAAATTTATTTAACTAAAAGGAATCTAAATTATATTATTTTATCCGTATTTATTGCGCTTAATTTGAGATCGAAATGTGTGCGTGTTTATGTTGAATTTTACATATATTTATACATTTTTAATATTGTTACACACACAATTCGATACCAAAAAGTTTAAATTTGGGTGGGATAGACCGGTCAGTGAGAGACGACAGAAAAAGGTGAAACTTGAGATTCGAATACGAATCTCACTGTTTCAATTTCCAGGACATAACTTCTTCTCGACTGTTGAGTTCAACATCAAGTTCAAAGCACTTTTTTTGTTTGTGTATAAACACGGGCACCAGCTGCTTATTCTAAAAGAATAGACAACGCACTTTGAATGGTGGCAACTAACCCAACGCCTAAATCCACGACTAGCTCAGTTGTTTGTAATCACTAATGGATTATACTTAATTAGTGGTTAAAAGACTTGATAAAGAATTTGTTAAAAAGAATTTATAAAAAGAATTGTAAAAGAATTGATAAAAAAAAATTGATAAAAAGAATTGACCGACAAATAAAGTTTAATTTTAAAGATAATTTATTAACTAACATTTATTTACTAAATTTAAACATTTCTAAATAGTCTAAATATTCCTATAGATTCAATAACAGAACACTCTAATTTCATTAATAAATATTGGTAGAATGATCACGCACATATTAACTAATGCACACACATAATAATGATAATAAAGGACTACATAGCATTTGAAATTTAATCACACACATATCAATAGTTCATTTATGTATGATATTGAGTTCATATAATTAGACTCTTGGAGGATTCGCACGAATTAATGAAATGCAATGGCTATTACAGTATAAACGAAAATAAGCAAATGTTTTACCTAGGATTTTGAACGTAGATTTAACACTTTGTTTTCTTCCAGTATGAATGGTTCCAGTATGAATGCTTCCAGCCAGCTGGGACGTTTCCTTGCTGAGTTTCCTGATTTTCATGATTATTACTATCGAAGACAATTAGATATGGATGGAGATTTTCTACGATGTTAAGCTGACATTATTTCACGGGCAGATCTGCTGTTTTCATTGGACATCTGGGCTGGAGATAAACGTGCATTCCCAAAATCTTCTCAGCACTGCATTTTGTTTGTTAACTGACTCAATTAATTTCCGAACTGCACTCTCTCAATAATTTTGTGAACTGATTGTCTCAACTCAATTAATTTGTGGAATGAATTGTCCGATAAAAAAAAAGGTATATTTATACCTGCGCCTTGTTGTCTTTCTCCTATCTCCGGCAAAGATCTGTTGTCAATTGATAATCATTTGATAAACGTGTTTTGAAAGATTGCTTAATTAGTAATAGCCATGCAAAAATGTATTGTTTTATATTAATTAATATCTAATAGCCATTGCCGTGTTTTTTAATGATAATCTTCTTTAACTTTATAATAACATTTATTCTATTGTTGACAATCGCACATATATACGGTCATATATTAGTTTTAACATTATTTTTTCTTTAATTAAACTTGAATGAAAAGAGATTTGTATATTTTAACCTTTAAAATTATATTTTTTACGAATACTGATAAAAACTATTTATTTCCTTTTGTAAACCTTTAGTTTCATGTCTCAAACCAAGACTCCCCCTCCACCCTTAGGATTAATTAATTGTAGCTTTTTTTATTTCAAAAACTAATGCTAGAAAACTATTTAATTCTTATCTTTTTTTTAAAACAAACTGCAATAAACTCTTCAACATTTAATTTTATGTTTTTCTTTTATGAACGATTACTTTAATTATAATTTTAGATAAAAATTATATGTGCCTATATCAATATAGGTACAATATATATATATAATTGCACCAACTATATTATCTTACTAAAATAAATATCTGTATTATAGAGTATATACATATATAATAATATTACAAATTGATGTCTGTATTTCTTCAAAATAATATACATAAATTTATAAATAAATATTAGAAAATACAGTACTTAAAAGTTTATAAAAAAAATATATCTATTTATAAAGATATATGTGATATTGCATTTTATGCACCACCTACATTAAATAAATTAATAGATAACTCAAAAGATAAAACCTTATTGACAAATAAAAATTGTATCATTTACAAATGAACATGTAGGTGTGGCAGTGGATATATAGGTGAGTCAAGGTCCACATTGAAAAAAAGAACAAAAGAGCACTTGTTATAATTTAAAAAGGTTCAAAATACAAAACAAGAGTATAAAAATAATGATAATTTATCAGCTTCCATTTTTTATGACCATAATAAATCATGAATATATGGTTTTGATTTTAATTATAGTAATCTAAAAATATTGGAAACTGAAAGAAATAATAATAAAAGAAAAATTAAGGAAGCTATGTTAATATATAAATACAAGCAAGATTTAATCAATAGGCAGGCAGCGCAAACATTAAGATCATGGAATTATGAGAATATTAACATGGAATTATGGGAAGGGTGACCTTTCAAAGTATTAGTTGACAAAAACTACAAGGATAGTTGAAAGCACTCCTAAATAATTTATATATATATATATTATAAACTTTTAAGTACTGTATTTTCTAATATTTATTTATAAATTTACATATATATATATAGTTCCAGAAATTGCACCAACTACATTTCTTTCTGAAGAACTGGAAAATGTTAACAGGCCTATCAAATATTATGACAGTTCTCGAGGTAACATAAGTAAATATTTAATAAATTATATTTTTTGTCATTTTGTTTTAATTTTTTCTCGTTATTAATAGATTTATAAATATAGCAATATATAATATATACAAGCATTTATTATTTTCAGATATCAAAAAATATTTTAACCAATAAATTGTAAATACATTTTCTTATTTAATATGGGGGGGGGATATATTCTATCAAATAAATATACCTGATTTTTCATTGCAACAGCAGAGTTTTTATTATTAATGTTTTTGTTATTCAAAATATAATTTTTATTATTTTATTTGAAAAATATTAATCATTTTTAGATTGCAATCTAATGAATGTTCAATCTGCAATTTACTAATAAAAACATTAATCAATATGTTTTTATGCAAATTTTCAGGTTTTCTGAGTCTCTATACTAATTAATATTTTACAAACTCACATTCTTTTGTTAAAATTCATACTTTATGGTTACTTTTTATAAGAAAAAAGAATATTCTGTTTCAACATTTGATAAAAGTATATTTTGTTATAGCTTTGGGGAAATCGACAGAAACGATTTTTTTTATAATTAAGCTTAAAAATAATAAAACAATTTTAAAAAATTAATAAAATAAAATATTTTATTGAAAAACATTAAATAAAAATAGAATAAAGTGAAACCTATTTTTGGAATTATATTTTGCATAAAAGTGAGAAATATATCTGAATACAAAGAATCAAAAAAATTATTAAATCTTAAAGATAAGTAAAAATAGTTATTACTGTGTGAAGAATAAATGGAAAAATACAATACTTTTAAAAAAAATTAAGAACAATATATAAAAGTTCGACAGTTAATGATTAATCCCAAAGCATAATTCTCAATTTTTCCCCAATTATTATTTTTTATTTATGTTTTGTTTCTTTATTTTAATTACTTACTGATGATACATTGTACAGATTCACTGAATATTAATCAATTATTTAATTCTATTTCATATTTAATGCTTTTTTGTGTTTTCAACATCACTCTGACATTAATATTTGATGACTGATTTTAATATAAAACACTTTTTATACCATATACGATATATTAGAAATACCTCTTTGCAAACACTAAAAAACTTCTATTATATATATATATATATATATATATATATATATATATATAGAGAGAGAGAGAGAGAGAATTTAATATATCAATCATTTAGTAATACATTTTCTTTTCTCAATTTAATTAACAAAGTTAAAAACAAGATATTTTTGTTAATAAGTAAATATAGATTTTGATTTAACATTTACCTGAAAACACAAAGATTTTTTTTTTTATTTAAGTTCAACTTGAAGTTATTCCTTCCAAACAAACTTCAAAAATAAATGAAATTTAAATTCATATATATGATTTATTATAGTTTTTTGAAAAATCAACTTTTGCTTTTACATTCTCAGATAAATAAATGTGATTTTATTAATTAATTTAAATTTTTATGACTTAATTTGAAAGGTGATAACTAAAAAAAATTATTTTAAAAAAATACATCAAAAATGAAATAATCATTATCAATTAATAAAATCAATGTTTATCACATAATTCTAAAAAAAATAAGTAAATAAATAATTAATTAATTTCAAAAATTTACAAAAGAATTCAATTTAATCTTATTAAAATACATAATTCATTTTAAAATCTTAAAACATTCTATGGAAATTCTTGTTTTAAATAATTATCACATTTTATTATTTAACTTTTTTTCCATATGTCAAAGCATCAGCCAGGAAGCGAACCCCCGACAACTGTCTGCAAGCAACTGATCACTTGCAAGGCTGCTGTGCTGTCCTCTTGCAAGGTGGCTGCACTGTCCTCTCAGCTACCATAATGCATTATGGGTTAGTAAAGGGGTATTAGATTGCTTAGAAAAAGTACAAAGGGAAGTAGGAAAACATGCGTTAGATGCTGAGGTGTGGACAGCAAAGGGGGCAATTCAAGGAGAAATGGGATGGTCAAGGTTTTATATGAGGGATGCAAAAAGCAAATTGAAAATTTTTGGTAAAATGCAGTTTATGGATAATAAAAGAATAGCCAAAATAATATTTCATTGGGTTACAAGTAAAGGGCAGGCAACAAGATGGGTGAGAAAGGTAATGTGGTATGAAGAAGATTTGGATAAAGAAGTTATGTCAGTATACTTGTACAAAAGATGGGATGATTGTGTTAGGAGGATTGTTGAGTGTTGTAGTGGTAAGGAGTGGGATGGAAGAATAGATGCATTAATAAAGAATAGGAAGTTGGAGAGATGGAGAACTAGTGTGGAGAGTAAAGTGAGTTTAAATATATATAGAAGTAAACAGAACATTGGGTGTGAGTTAATTTATGATAATAGTAAGGAAAGTAGTTTATTATTTAAGGCTCAAATGATATCTTTAGCAACAAGGAAATATCATGTAAATGGAAAAATATGGGTGATTTAGTCTGCAAGTTGTGTAAAGAATGCATAGAAAATATTAGACATCTGTTACTTCAATGTCAATGCTTGGAAGCAGAAAGGGTACAAATAATGAAGTTATGGAAGATTAAATATGAACAAAGTGATTATATAGAAAGTGAGTTATTGGTTTTTTATGCTAGGTTTGGGAAAAGATAAGGGGGATTTAGATATGAAGGTCATGGAGTTGACAAAGATTATGTTGTGGAAATGGGATGGAGCAGATTATGGGAAAACTTAGGGTGGACAATGGAAAATGAAGGTAAAGTGGCTAACATGTTTCTCTGAGCATAGCTGCTGAGAGATTCCTGACTCGTTTAAGGAGAAGTCACAGTGCATCATAATTTAACATTTATTAATAAAATGACTTATTTTTAGAACATTAATTCCATAGTTTTATAGAATTTTTTTAAATATTTTTATTGTAACTCTCTGAATCCTCTATTATTTTTACTGAATATTAGCAAAAATATTTACACTATTAATAACTACATTAATTTAATTTTATCTTAACTTTTTATAGATTGCTTAAATCAATATCTTTTGTACCATTTACCAAATAATATTTTCGTTTTAATTAATTTTTATTTCTAAATTAATTACTATTTTAAACACATTTGTACGATTTGATAATGTTTATTGCTTTATATAAAATTAACTTTTTTATACACTTGGATTTATTAATGACATTTCTTTTAAGGTTCTTTGGAAACAATTCATTTTAAAATTATATTTTTTGCGCTATTTAAATCTATTATTATAATTTTATTTACAACTGTTAAACTTTACATCCTCACTTAATAAAAAAATTTAATTGTTGTTTTAAATAATAATAAAGATAATTACGAAGTTTGCAATCAACTCTATTAAGTAATAATAAAATTAAATCTGAAAGTTAAGTAAAAATCTAATTATTTTTACTCTTATAATATACAGAAGAATTCTTAATTAGTCTATACTAAAAATGTTTTTTTTTATATTTGTTCTTTTGTTGTATTTATTAGTCTGACTTTTATTTATTTATGCAAAATGTTTGCTTTTGAAATTACATTTATGTAATTTTTTTAATTTTTCAAAAATTAATAAGCCAATAGTTTCAAATTATGTATATATACTTTTGCTTACTTATATAAATGAATCACAAATTAGACATTATTTTTAAAGAATTGGTATTATATTTTTAAAAACTATAGTATAAATAGTATTTGCTTTTCAAAATGCAAAACTGGAACAAAATTGAGGCAACTTAGCTATTTTTTAATAAATTAAACTGAGACAGTAATTCCAACTAATTTACATAACTGTAAATATAATGTGTCACTTTTATTCATATGTATGCAAATTTATTGGGTTTGTATATTATATTTTAAACTATTCAAATGGTAGACTCACTTAAGCTAGCTGTTGCAATGGCATTTATAAATATTTATAATATATTAGAGATTTTTTATATTTAACTGCACTTTATATATAATGCAGAGTAGTTTAAAAAGACATTTTTCAATTTGAAAATATAATTATTTTTATTAAAAATGGAATTGTAATATTTTTATTCATTAATTATGAAAAACTTCGCAACAGAATATTTTTTCAAATAACAATCTACAATAGAAATTGAAAACATTATAAACAAAATGACTTTTATTCATTCTGTTTTATATATGTAATTACATTTTCATTATCCTTTTATTTTATGTATGTTTAATTTTATTGCAGTTTTAAAAGTATGTCCAGGATCAGTGAATGGTTTAAACTGCCATGGAAAAATTAATGACATTGAAATCATGTTTAGTTCTTTGTCACCAAGAGCATTTCAGAATATGTGCTTAAAACATTTACCACCTGCAGAAAGTCACCAAGTAGACAAATTAGTACAGGAATCTTCTCAATCCAGTATACAGTTCAATGATTTAAGTCAAAAACACTTACAACCAATACAACAAGCCAGTGGTCATGCCCAAGAACTTTTGCAGCCAATACAACAAGCAAGTGCAGTTGCTCAAGAACATTTTCAACCAATACAGCAATCAAGTGGAAATGATTATGAAAATTTCCAACCAATACAACAAGCAAGTGCAGTTACTCAAGAACATTTTCAACCAATACAGCAATCAAGTGGAAATGATTATGAAAATTTCCAACCAATACAACAAGCAAGTGCAGTTACTCAAGAACATTTTCAACCAATACAGCAATCAAGTGGAAATGATTATGAAAATTCCCAACCAATACAACAAGCAAGTGCAGTTACTCAAGAACATTTTCAACCAATACAGCAATCAAGTGGAAATGATTATGAAAATTCCCAACCAATACAACAAGCAAGTGCAGTTAGTCAAGAACATTTTCAACCAATGCAGCAATCCAGTGGTTTATCTCAAGAACAATATCAACCTTATCAGCAGTCATCTTCATCCCAGGAAAGTAGCAGTTGGCATCAACAGTCTTCATTATTACAGCAATCAGGAAATTTTGAAAGTCAACAATCAGGTGATCTTCATGGACAACATACTTCCGACAGATTTCAACAAGGTAGTGAATTAACAGATGGTTGTTTAATGCCAGGTAAAGCTATAGACCTTATTCAGGAATGTGAAGGCAAGCACTTCTGTACAATAAATACTACTAAAGCTTGTTGGAAAAGAAACAATTATCTTGATATTAAATACAGCTGTTCAGGTAAATTTTCCATTTTATTTTATTAATTTTAATAAAGAATGTTACTCAATACTTATGATTTTATTATTTTTAGTTAGTTTCCGATATGGGCAACCTTAATTTGACTAAAAACATTAAATATTAATAACGGTATAATTGAATATTGATATATTTACTACTTATTTATAATGCGGAATAAATTGATACATTATTCTTTTCTAATTTTATCAAATTTGATTTCCTAGTATTAATGCTCTGAAAGTACTTTCAAGTAAATTGACTCTGCTATAATAAATTCTATAGAAAGTAATTCGGTTTGCTCCACTAACTTTCTTAAATATTTGTATATAGAATTATAAAACTGATCCAATGATTTTTTTTTTTTTGCCATAATTTAATTTTATAAACTTGAAGGGTGATGCAGCTATACTAATCAATTGACTGATTGTATCTTTTTTATTGTTAATATCAATGTCATATCAACTTTTCAAATTGGTTCACATCTCTTATAGTTCTATAGTGAAAGTTATTCATGCACATTATTACAAAAATCTGAAAATTAGAAAAGTGATTTTTTTCACCCTCTTTGCAACGTTCGCATGAATGGCCTTTACAATTAGAACCATGGAATGTGCAATCCTGATCACTTATTAGCAAAAAATTGATATTAATAGCAAGCAACTTGTATACATGAAGGCATAGGAAATATATGTTTACAGACTTACGCCTATATATTGGTATAATATTGGATATTAATAAAAAGCAATTTTATACTTGAAGGAATCGGAAATATATATATATGTGTGTATGGGTAATTTAATAACTTGAAATACCTTCAAACATATATAAAATATATACACGTATATTTAAAGTATCAAGACTTAATCTAGTTCTATTTCAATTATTTTGAAGGAATGTCATAAAAAATAATAGTCCTAAAAATATATTGTAAATACAAATATATTATTATATAAGAGTTTTTTTAAAAAAAAATACAATAGAAATGTTTTTGTATATATATATATTGTAACGGTACATGTTATGGGGTATTTAAAGAAAAATAATATATCGCAAATAAATGAAACAGATTTACAGACAAGTAAGAATTGATTATTCAGGACAGCACCTAGCATAAAGTTTATCTATAATAATTTATGCATGAAATATACATGTAAATACTTCTCTATCATGTATTACTGTTAATAAAAATTATTGAACCCAACTTCTTATACAATCTCTCTCTACAGGTCAACCTGAAAGTAATGTGATGATTTGAAATTTATTATTATTATTTTTTTATTTAAAGTATATTCTTTATTAATAATACAAATTTTATATACACTTTTTACAAATAAACCATGTGGTTTGACTATCAGACATACATAATAATTATTTCACTCTACTTTAAAAACACTATCCTATGCAAATGCAGAAAACATCACTATATATCCAGGTCTTCTATAATATTTTGATTTATATTATCAATCCCACACTTCACATAGTGTCGGCATACATTCACACCATATTTTGACCATAATTTTCTTCGGTAGGTATCTTAGGCATTGATTAAAATATTTGCTCCAATCTTTATCTAGTTTTTTTAACCAGTTATACTTTTTATTATCAAAGATTGCATTACATCTTATGGACCATATTGTTTTCAATGTATGTATTATTGCCAATGTGTTATGCGGATTAAAGTTCACAAGTTTCTTTTTACTATTTTATTTAAGTTTATTACAGGTTTATGAAACACTTTATTTCTAATGTGCCAGAGGGCCTTACACTCCTCAAATAAGTGCAACAAGCTATCTTCCTTTATTTTACATAATACCCATGTTGGTTCCAAGTTCATATGGAGTCCACTATTCAGCAAGGCCTTAGTAGGAAGGAGCCCATTTAGGAACCTAAACATAAACCTAATGTATGATTGTGATGCATATATCTGTTGTAATTTCTTCAATATATTATTTATATTTAATCCAGGTAAAAATCCTTCTATACTTCATGCATTACTTCCCTGGTTTTTTATCTCTCTATATTTAACCTCTTCCAAACTAATCAAGTCTAGATTGTCCTGTAAATCCTTGTATGCTATCCACAGATTGGCAAAAAAGGATCTCATTTTTTTCCCTATTTGATGGTAGACATTAACTCCAATCAGTGGAGGGTCAAAGCATTTATCTTTAATGACATTTATATATGTCTTAGCTTTGATAAACATAATATATTCTTTTAGGTCAATTAAGTTGAGACCTCCCTTATTAATAGGTAGCTGTAATGTTGAGATCGAAACTAGACTTGTTGCCCTTCCCCATATATATTTCTTTGCCATTCTATAAATCTTACTTGTTGTTGTGTTATAGAAGTCAATCCATGGGGCATAATAGTACAATATACCCATTATTATGGCATTAAATACTCTAGCCCTTGTTACTTCATAAAGTTTTAATGACGAGAAATTGTTTATCCTTGTGGCTCTCTTTTTTATAATTAATTTATTTAAATATCTGTTAATTGAGGTCTTTGAGTTATATAATGGTATTCCTAGTAAATTTGTTGGTGTGGCAAGGAATTCACAGGGCATTTTTCCCCTGTGACCAATTGCCATGCCGCAGACTTTGCCAGTTGAACAGAAGATCCAGTTTGTTCTTGAAATTTATTGAGTATGCTCATCACAACTTGGATGTTGTAGGCATTTTGAAAAATTATAATTAAATCATCAATAAAGGCAACAACTCCTACCTTCACCCCAAGATGTGGTAAATATATACCTGTAACCTTATCTTCTATATCTTTTACTAGAGGATCTATATATATTGCAAAAAGCAATGCAGCCAATGGTAAACCCTGGGGAATCCCTTTGTTTGGTATAAAGAAATCAGATTGCCTCATATAATTTTTAATTGAAATCCTGTTATTACTAATGTAGTTTTCAATTGTGTTTATCAACATACTATGTTCAGGTATTAACTCCGATAAATTATTTATCAAATAGGACCAATTCACCAAATCAAAAGCTTATCTAAAGTCAATCTTCACAGCATAATATTGAGTCAATCCCACCTCTTTGGAAAATTTCACAGCTTCTTGAACTTTCATTGCTGCATTGATAGCGCGTCTACCCTTGACTGCATGATGTGCCTTCGAAATCTTAGAGAAAACCACAGAATGAAGTCTCTTCAATAGTATCCTTGCTAGTATCTTTGAGTCTATGTCTTCTATTGATATATGTCTTAGCTCTTCTAATGTTGGTGTCTGTTTTGCTTTAGCCTTCTTAATACTAAACAAAACCTTATCATTAATGTATGGCCATTTTATCTTTTGACAGCACATTTGATTGAAAAACTTCCACATTGGCTCTATTAGAGCATAATCTATTAATTTATAAATATTAGCTAGAATTAAATTATAAGCATTAGTAATTATTTTTAACCTTAATATTTCTTCTTTTATTTCTTGCCTCGTGATGTAAACTTTTGTAGCTTCCAACACTTCACTTTTATAATCCTATAAACCCTTTGACTTTGCCAAATTTTCTTTTTATATTATTATAGATATATTGATCAACTCTTATCCCTGACACAATATCATCATCATTATTTTTAATGGAATCTATTCCTTTTGTGTGTTGTATATAAACTTTACCATAATCAATCATTGGTCTAGATAAAATGCCTAGTCTTGGTATTAACTTTCTAATCCATTTAGTTTGGAATTCTTGTTGCATATGAGAATATATATATCATTGTATTCATCTTGTAGTTTGTCAATTAGTAAGTAGTTAGGCTTGTATTTTGATAGACATTTTAATGTTTTTTGAATTTCCGCAATTCTATTTTTCATCTGATTTAGGGATAGGTTATGTTCATTTATCTTTTTACATAATTGAGAAATAATCTTTTTTATTTTATACCATGCTATGCATGGGGGTAGGCTGGTATTTCTTGTATAATAATTCAGAATAATTAATATATTTGAGATGTCATCAGTGGTAAATTGCAGTCCATATCCAATATTTTTCCTTATGGTAAAGGTATATTTATTTTTGTTCCTTAATATAATCATTGACTATCAGCTGAACATGCAGATGATTCGAAAACCCCACCAATGAGGTATTGATTTGAGAATTTTTAATTTTGTTCCCAGATATAAAAAAGAGATCAATCAGAGACCTATATCTACTACTGAAGAAGAAAAAAGCGTCATTAGGATATTTATTAAACAGAGAGTATAGCGATATTTCCCTGATCTTATTCTCTAGTGTTCTTGGTAAATCTTTATAAGTGCTATTTAAGTCGCCTCCCATAATGATTATACCTGGCTTTTGTAACATAAAGTTTGGCACCATAATCATTACTTAATCAATCTACTGCACAAAATTCTTATGTTCTTAATGCTAGCCGTTTCTCACGTGATAATTAACTATAACACTGTAACTAATAAACTAATATTCAATTGTAACACACGCCAATTAATGTTCACCATAATATACTATCACTAATGATGCACTGAAAGGAAAAAAGACAGTCAAAGACTAGATTTTACAAAACGAAATTATTTTAATAAAACAAAAGTAATTGTGAATACTAACAAGGGTTTAAATATAGCATAAATGAGCATTTTTACTACATAATACATCATTTAAAAAATAAATTTTAGTAATAACTTTATATCATATTCTATCTATAATTTGATCGAAGTAATCAATTTTAATATGCAGGCTATATATATTTCCATACTCATATAAAATAAAAAAGCAAAATGTCTAATAAAAATTATACATATAAACATATACATATTTAAATTTAATATTTTTAACAGGTAATATAGATATACTGATATGCAGCAACCAATAAGTCTAGTTCTGCTGGCTAGAAGAAAATAATAGCAAATCTGTCCAAGATACTACTAATCAAACGGAGGCCCCTCTTTTGGTCAGTCATTCATATCATTAGGTATAAGCAAATGTCTAACTATTGGTCCATGCCTAACAGTGCAAGTGGCTGCTCAAAAAGATGGCTACTAGTAGCTTGGACAGGTTTAATGTCCAGCTACTGGCTCATATCTAACAATGTGAGTTCTGATTAGGAGGGACCTCCTTTGGATTTGTATTAGTTTGGACAGGTTTGTTATTGTTTTCTTTCAGCCAGCAGAATGCCTCTTATTGATGGTTGCATATCAATATACCTTGGTTGTGATTTTAACTTTATTTATATAACAGAGTTCCCATTTACTAATTAATTTACTTGTAATATATATATATATATATATATATATATATATATATGGATTCCATCTATATTGCTATAAGAAAGTTGCCTTGACAACAGATTGAAATCCTTGATTGTTATCTATATTAGAATTATGTAAGTGTTGATTGGTTTCTAATGATGTATATATAGATATAAAATTTTTAAAATGCTTACTCTAATATTAATACAAAAAAAATATTTGATTATAGATACAAATAAAATTCTCAACTAAGTACCTTTGATTTTTAACTTTTGAGCTCAAAAAATAAAAGTAATAATGTATATACTGTTATAGCACTCTCTTAAACAATGTGACTTTTTATTCATGCACACAAGAAATTATTTTTAGGTTACTTTAGCATATTCAATTCAATGTTTCCATGGATGATCCAGTCTTATCTTTTTTCTTGGACAGATATATATTTTTTTACAATTCTTTGAGAGTTTTAACTTTAATTTTTTCTTTACATTTTTTTTCTTTTCATTTCATATACTTCTCAGTTGTGTGCAAAATATTTATAATAAGTATTGCTATTTATACATCTATAAGTGAGATAAGGCATTTAAAGCTCAGATTGAATGATTTGGAAGGTTCAAAGGGCTTTTATTGGGAAAGCTTCAAGGTTATTTGTATTCAGGTAGATTTCGTAGCATGCTTATAATTTAGAATATTGTTGCAATGTGCTCCACTGATTTATTCTAGTGCTCCATTCTTAAATTTGTATTAACATAGAGAAGTTTTCTATAATAATATGATAAGTTTCTTTTATTAGAAATTCTTTTAACTTTATCAAGTCTGATGATTCAGTTACAGGATAAAGCTTGCCTTGCCATGCATTGCTTTATCAAGAACAATTTGCATTGACTTATTACAGCAACTATTGTTTTAAACCATCAATCTCATCTGCTTTTGAAAACTCAGCCTTAAGGCTAATACTTTATCAATTCATGGCATTATCCCAAATTAAGCAATAAATCCTTATTTTTAATAAACATTTAATTTTCCTGAACCTTATTGTTTATTAAGGATTAGCATCTTAGATTATGATCTACTCAATTCTTTTTCTTTTACTTAAACAAGTTATTTATCTTTATTATCTTATAAACAAGATAATTTTTTTGCAAATCAAAATCATGATTGAATTTTAGGTATTCAATATTTCTTTTAATATTAAAAAATAAAGCATATTTCATATATAATCTTCATAATCATAGTATAATTGCATAAGTCTGTTACATAACTGTTAACAAATTTAGCAAAAATCAAAACATATACTAAGTTTGTCATATTTCATATTTTGTTATTTGGAAATTGAGATGTAATATATTTATATCCAATAGAATTCATTCAAATGTTATACATGTGTGGTAAATTGATATGATACTAAAATATTTTACATAATTCCCTAGTTTCTTAAATCCACGGAAGCAGGAAAATCATATTTCAAATATTTTGATATCATATATGTTGATATCTTTAATAAGTTTTCAGTAATGCATGAGAGAAGGCAGTATATAGATATGTATTTTTTAAAAGAAAAAGCTTATACCAAAATATATTTAGTCATCTTAATTTTAATATCAAAATTCAATATATTTATATCCAATATAAAATTTTGAACACAAGTTATAAATCACTGACAATGCAATATGACAACAGATATTTTAGGTAGGTTGTCTAGTTTTTAATATAGAAAGGTTGACAGATCAAACACCAAATATGTTGCTATCAAATTTCAAATAAGTTGATATCAGTTAATTAGATTTCCAGCAATACATGCAAGAGAGGGATATTTCTACATTTTTTCAAAAAAAAGCTTACATTAAAAAGATTTTTTTAACAATCTTTTAAACTGAAATAAAAACAAATCTTGTTTTTATAAGTTTCATATTTAAAAAGCAAAAGATTTTGTTTTGTTTTGTTTGTAAAACATGAATTTCTCCTTCCAAATACACAAAATTACATTGAAAATGATTTTAATAGCATGATATTATTTTCAAATATTAAACTGACAAAAAATACAGCTTCATTATGAATTACTATCATACATATCAAGTAACATATTTTTTAAAATAGCATAAGCATCAACTTAATAAGACAAATTACCCATGACTCACATGAAACTTTCAAATGACCACAGAGCTCAGCAAATTCTTTCAGTTGTTTTTTTTTTCATGCTACAATTAGTTGCAGTTCAAAAATCATTGTTGCTCTTCTATCTAAACACATCACAAAAAACATAAGTAAAATAAAATTATTGCATGTAATATTGTCAAAACTGAAATTAAAATTATATGTGTTTAGATAAAAGAAAATAAATTATGCTATTAAATCATTATTTTTTATTTATATACTTTTATTTAAAAGCTGATATTCTTTTCACCTTTTCTCAATATTACATCTCAATTCCTCAAAACAAAGTTTTGTTTTTACAGGTCCTTGGTAAAACTTTTATTATTATAAAAGTTTTAAAACTTTTATAATAATAAAAGTTATAAAAAATCTAAAACTGGGGTTGGTTATGATAGTAAAGAAATTTATTATATTATACATTAATTTAAAAAATATGTTATTCAAAAGAAGTAAGATGTTAATGATAAAAAAGATGGATATCTATGTCATATATTTCAAATGCTCAAACTAAGATTATATATATATATATATATATTGTAACGGTAATGAAGACCTTTGTAATGGAAAGAAGGACATTTGTAACAGAATTAAATAATAAATTGATAGAAAATGATCCATTATTAACATATATGTTTATCTAAACTGTTATTTGTACCAGTAAGTAAACATTGTCACAGTATAGATAAATAGATGAGTGATGAAATGATAGTTGCTACAATTCAATAACTAAATCTAACATTATAGCCCGATTGCAACTATCCTAAAAATTAATTCTGTCACATTAGTAATGAAATAAATAAGTTATCTCATTTCTCCATATAAAATAACAACAATGACAATTAAAACTATCATCATTAAAGATTTAATAATATCTAAATATTGGGGATGTCATTTGAACAATAAAACATACTGGCCATTGTCATCAAATAATAGAATATTAAATATAGCAACTGAATAAAATTACCCACTTTGAGATTCCTGGAGTGCATTATGCTTATCTCCCATACTAGGTTCTTTTAACAAAGAATCCTTCCTATTCTTCTTTCCAACCATATAAGACCATTCATGGTCATATGCACATACTGGTGCTATTCATGACAACTTATAAAATATATATTATATAAAGTTAATATTAGGAAGTTAGAAAGGGATTATATCACTCTTTATTCAGTTTAGCTAAGTATATGCATTTTCCCACGAGCACCACTAGATTGGTTTAAATCTAGATAAATATCTGTTTAGAGTGTACAGAGTTCAAACTCATTCGGTACATTTTTATCACACATGACTTGGATGACTAATGAAAAAATGACATTCTTACATTTTATCTATATCGATAAAATTACAAGATCCCAATATTACCAAAATTTATATTATAGATCAAAGACTCTTATAGACATTGCTAGCTCATTTTATGTATATTGATGAACAGACATGTATAATCTTATTAATGGCTTCTAAACAAGCATCGTGAAAACCATTATTAATATTGATGGCCATTTAACTAGATTATTTATCACAATATAAAGGTGATAATGATGATGATAATAATGATGAATGATAATAATAGTGATATCATAATAATAATGATAATAATAGTGGTGATGATACTAGCCATAGCTTATTAATAAACTCACAACAATAAATTAATCTTTATAAACTCATATGCATTTATTAAAAATTATCCTATTTCAGACGGGGATTTAAATATTACATTCACTAGCATTCATATAAGTTTATAGTTATTTACTAAAATACTTTTATAGTTAAGATTAGGATTTAATAATACTAGTGATGATGAATGATCATCATGAATCTCTTTGCATAAGATTCAACTTTCTATAAATCTTTATTTACTACATATATTAATTATGCTAAACGTTAGATTGAGTGATTATAATTTATTAATGATGATGATGGCGATCATAACTCTTATATAGCATTATTTGAAACATTTTAACCAATAACACGATATCCATCTTTGATAAGGATGATCAAAACTCATGGACACAATATATAATTTTAGCTTTCTTTATACACCTATAATTATTAAAACTTGGTTATTATCAAGCATAATCCTTAAATACCCAAAGATAAATTAACATTCTAGTTTACTTAACCTTTTGCGAGCGCTTAATATTTGCAAGTGATTGCTCAATATTTACGAATGATAATAATTAATAACTGCGAGCAATGATGATGAATTAAAATGATAGAATCAAGACAAGAAAAACACAGCAATATTTTTTTTAATAAGAACTCGGAAAACCAATTAAGATATATATATATAATTATATTTTATTAATACTATTACTCTTTCTTTCTTTCTTTAAAATCAAATCAATAATTAAATAAATGGCTTATTATTACATTAATTCAATACAAAAATTAATATAAAAATTTATATAAGCACAAGCAAATAAACTTAATATATAGGTTTGTCATTTCTGGATATTTTAAAATAAGCTGGCTTAAAAAAAATACATTTTATGGAATGCTTACTTAAGTCTTTCCTAACTTATTATATCATAAAATAAATTTCATATGTATCCTGTGTGTTTTATTTCACTTCCATTCATATGTAAGCCTTGCTCTATAATTTCTCACACCTAAACTATTTATATATAACCTATTCCTTGTCATGTTTGTATAAGCAGTTACACATGCACACATTCGGTAATGTTAACATATATGTTTAAAATGTATACCCTCAAATTACATATATAAAAATATTTTTGCAACCTTTTAGAAAAAGAAAATAAAATACATGATATTAATTTTAATATGCAACAAGATAAAATAATAAAAAAACATTATAAATGCATATATTTATAGGTTGCTCATTATCATTAACAACTGAAGAACAATTAAAAAAAAAAACATTTCAACATTACAATATATAATAAAAAAAAATAATAAAAAATAATGAAAAATTTAAGTGTAAAGATTTAAACTATGTTTGTGCTATGTTGTGTGATATTGCAAATAACTATAGATAAACAAGTCTTTAATGTTTCTGTATCAAAAGAAAAATTGCTTTGACCAGTAAATTAAGGTTTACTTTTAATAAGTACGAATAAAATCTGTTAAAGAAAGTTCATAGTTACCCGATCACTTTCACTTCTTATAAATGTCCTGAGTTTGAATTTTCAGACTGCTTGTCTTTGCTCCATAAAAAAAGAAAGTTATTGCAGATACTGTTAAGATAAAATGAATCAATTGACTTGCTTGTTTCTTTAATTCTAAAATTATTTATTGTTGATTGGCTTCCTTCTACCATTTTAAAAAGAGCTATTATAAATACTTTTTAATAAGTATGTACTGGTGGATTTGCTTGTCTCTCCCATTTTTAAAAAAATAATCGCTGTAGACACTTTAGATGACTGAGGTAAACTTTAACAAAAATTTGATTCATGGCTTCAAACTTGGCTATATATGGATTTTATACATTTTCTCTTCCTCTTCCTTCCTCTTCTCCATTCATCCAAAGGTAATGAGCCTTTAATAGACCAGGAGCCAGAAAAGAAGCATTTCATATAGCTTGTGTGGTTGGCTTCAAACTCTTTCATTTTGTTGGTTATTATTTGACTGGCATATGAGTCCATAGACAGATCAGTGATTTTAACTCATTCTGTATTAATCAGGAAGCAGAAAAAAATGGTTTAGCAATGCAGAGTCATGGTATTATACTCAGAAAAATATGTTAATCTCATTTCATAGAATTGTCAATAACCTCTTCTTATAAATTCAATTTTGTTCCATTTTCCCTCTTTTTCCAATATTAATATTTTTGGGAATTACTTGTATATCCACACATCTTCGTCTATTTTGACTTTATACAAGAGTCTTTTCCTTCTTTTCCCTTGTTCAATTTTTAAAGAGTAAAAAAAAAATCAAATCGCCCACTTTCCCTTTTTCCTTTTTTTTTCAACATTAATAATGAGGAAAAATTGAGTGAGAG
Source organism: Epiperipatus broadwayi (assembly GCA_028023455.1). Lineage (NCBI taxonomy): Eukaryota > Metazoa > Onychophora > Udeonychophora > Euonychophora > Peripatidae > Epiperipatus > Epiperipatus broadwayi. The sequence goes on along the minus strand of JAQFVV010006480.1, from coordinate 148,396 downwards.
TTACATCTCTGTCTGTCTCTCTAAAATAATAATACTGAGTGACTTCTTGTCTCTCTAAAATAATCATGAGTGAGTGTCCTTTAAACATTTCTGTTTAATAATAAAGTAAAAAAACTGAGTCATTTACATCTCTGATTAATAATACTGACTGAGTGAGTCTCTAAATTAATAAATGACTGAGTTACATCTCTCTCTAATGATAATGACTGAGTGCCTTTAACATTATTTCATTCATTTATATTGCCAATCTTTGGTCAAAGAAACTGACCACCTGCATATCTTATCTTGAGATAAAAGATAAAAAATCAGAGTTTGATAAGTTGATGTACTATCGCGATTTTGCAAGAAAATCAATAATCACGCTTTTATTTCCTCAAAGCACCTCTCTCTTTTAAAAAAAATAATCTTAGATACAGATAAAAACAATACAACAAAGCTGGCAATCTACAGTCATCAGCAATAGGTGTAAAAGCATTTTTGTGTTTGTACAGACGTTTTCATTCTTTCACACTCTTTTGCACATGTACATTTTTTTATCTCCTAATCTTGATCTGATCACCTTATTTTACACTTTCTGAATGTTTTATTTTACAGAAATAAAACTAAATAACTGAATATATTAATTATTTAATAAGAAAAATAACATATTAAAATATCATTTCTTACAACATTATATTCATTCACCACTTATTAATTTATCAACTATATATTACACATACAATATACGTACACATAAATCTATATATATAAAAGAAAAAAAATTGTTTTAAGTAATATATCTGTGTGTTTGAAATGAGTCATATACATACAATATATATATATTGTAATGGGGGCGCCATCAGGTCACTACATACTGGAAAATTTGTTTACTGTGATCAAAAGTTAATGATGATGATGATTTGCACTGACCAGACCAGCAAGAGCAAGAGCTTAATAATATTGTTCAGACAACTGAGAAAATAAAACTAGGACAAACATTAGCTAAAATAATTTTAAACTTTATTAAGATTACTATAATAATCATTTCATAGTTTATCAAATCACAAACAAAAGTATGAAAGTTTGACCTAAGTTCTAGCAAAGAGTGTATGAGAGAAACAGAAAATAATAAGCATCCTGACAGATATGCTAAACTTCTCATCAAATTTTTTGAAGGGAGAAGTAAATTTATTTCAGCTGATGATTTACAAAAAGCAAATAAACAATTCACAATTTGTTTGTTTCAAAAGATTTTCTAACATACAAATAAAATTGTCTTGTAAAGAACCAACAAATCAGCACGGACAAGCACACTCTAGTCCATTAAAACTAGAGTTGTCATTTGCCTGTTGCTCATGGATAATTACATTTAAAACTTCCCAAGATTGAAACATTTACAAGAAGGGCAAATATAAAAGAGAAGATATTATGGCATATGTTATTTTTTAAAAAAATTGATATCCACGGTTTCAGTAAAAGCAGGACTATCCAATCGAAAAATTTTCAGCCAAATAATGGCAGTTTACTAAACTACTATAAATTAATCAAGTGTCTCAAAAGAAGACAGGTAAGTAATAAGAAAATTATTAATATCTGCCAAGGGTTTATCAAAAATGTGAATTACAAAAATGGACATCTAAATAGCTAATAAAAGAAATTCTCAAGACAGGCTCAACTCATAATAAAAGAATAATTTAAAATTACAAAATATAGCATTAAACTAAAAGATAATATATTTCACACATAGATAGATAGAAGAATACACTAAATGATTATGATATAAGATAAATCTATACAAATCTTTATTTTAGATTGAGCAGAGGCTTTACTAAAGATTAGAATTAGTCCTGGGAGGAATATAAAAGAAAGTACCTCGGTGTTGGAAAGTTCAATGAGTACTCAGTTGGGTACAGGTAATATCGATTGAAGTCTTCAAATGATCTGTTCTTTAAATGGCAGCAAGTGTGGAGGCATGCCAGGGATCAGGGTTTGTTTAGGCTTTTATGTTATAATTGGAGAGAATAGCTATGAGGCCAGGATTCCTCTTAGAGTTGGTTTAGCAGAGCATCCTGAGATTTAACTACACATGGCAAAGAACTTGGTCATTTGGTAAAGTGAACACAATCAAACTAATGTAGGCTATTCTAAAACTCCAATTGAAAGTGTATTCGACAGATAGATGAATAAAGTTTTCTCATGGCAAGTCATGGAAGTGAATAGCAATGTATTAAAATCTGTGGCAAGCCTGCCAATTAAATAAGAATCTCCATAAGTTAATACAAAATAATCACAAATCAGCTGATAAAATGAGCTGCATTGTTATTCCAAGAATAATCTAGGTCAAGACACCTAGGATAATCACAAGTCCGAATATGAATAAGAATCTGAATGATCTGTCCTCAACTCAGGTCTACTTAAATTCCACTTTTATCACCCATGTAATCTTTTCTTTTTTTAATTATAAATCTTAGTCCAGGGAAAATCTCTATCTCATGCTCAATCTTAATTAATAATTCTGACCAGAGCTTAACTTAAAAAAAATATATTAATTAATTAAATCTCCACTCCTTTTAGATAAATTAAAATAGATTTATGATTAAGCAAAAAGAATGCAATCAACTTTTGATTAAAAAAAAAACTTTCCCAAAAGATAAAACAAAATGTTTATCTTTTTAAAGTTTTTACAAAATTAACTTAAAACAGATTTTAAAACAAAACAATTTACAGAAAAGAAAATAAATAAGTGTGTGTGTGAATATACCTTTATTATGTAAAAGAATAAATATCACATTTTTAAAATAACTGTAAAATTCATGATCGCACTTTTGAAGTGAATAGTATCCAGTTCAACTGCCACAACATGCCATCAAAAAAATAATAATAATAAAAGCATTCCTGTTCTTTTTTGTAATGTTAAACATTTAAATCCACTTTTAAAAACCCTGGCTGAACATTTGTCCTATGTTTTAACTAAAACTAATCACTTTATAACTTCTAGGATACTCTTTATCACTGAACCTATCATTATTGATCCTTTGTTCAGCAGCTCTAAGACTATGGTTATTATATGACCTATAAACTCCAGACTTGTCTTCCAGAAGAAAAGCATTCTGGCCAATTTTTTATAGTGAAAGGTTCATCATATATCAGAAAAAAATTTTTGTATTGATGCTCTGTTGGATTACTCACATGAGGTTTTCTGACAAAAACTTCATCACCAGTGTCAAAATCACATGGACACCAGTTTGCATGCCTTACACACAATTTGGCCATATGCTTTAATTTTATCCTAGCCCTTTCCTTATTCCTTTCCTTATTAATATTACCATGGTTGATGGGTAAAATGAGCCTTGATAAGGATAGTTTTTTCTAAAATGCAACCTAATTGGCATAAACCCTATGGACTCATTTAATGTCGAATTAATGTAGTTAACAACATTCTTAGTCTGTTTCACCCATCCTCTATGGTTCTGGTTAACATACAGCCAAATTATATGGTTAATCTCTCTCATAACCCACTAACAGTGGCTAGATTAAGGGTTATATATGGATGCTAATATGCCCTGTTGCTGAAGCCAATGCTTCTACTGTCAGGATTTAAAGAGTGGTCCATGGTCTGAAAGTATACATTGAGGCTTGCTGATTCTAGGAATTTGCTGCTCTTATAAAACTTTGATAGTGCTTAAAGGATCAGCCTTTCTTAATGGATAAGCTGTCACATATTTTGAAAAGACATCATACATGACAACTAATAACCTGTGCACTGTTATGCTGGTAATTGACCATAAAAGTCAATAGCTAGTAATTTGTTAGGATCATGAACAAAAATTGGTTGCATGATTCCAGTAAGATTTTTATTTACAGGTTTTGTTTGGGAACAAATGTGTCAGGTTCTGAGAACCAATACATCCCTGGCCAATAAAATAATTCTCAGAGCACATACTCAACTTTATGCAATCCAGAATGACCATAAAGACAATGCACATATTCATTCAAATGATTCTTAAGCTTTTTAGGTATGAGGGTTCTCCAGAAACCTTCTTCTGTGGTTACCTTGTATTGGAGGATACCATCCTTGATACCATAGGCTCCTTCTTGTTGTTGTAACTTGGATATGTCAATTGGTGAGAGATTCAGCACTGCTTGTATACTACCATTGGAGCATAATCCAGATAATTTGCCTATATATCTGGTAGTTTCTATAAATCTTGCTCCATAAAATCATCTATAACCAATGTAATTGCGGTGATAATTAAGTTATCAGAGTTGAAGAGATGCTTAGGAAGATCTTTGGGTTGCCAACTTAAGACATCAGTGACAATGTTATCCTGTCCAAGGCAATAGACCACTCTATATTGAAACTTCTGTAAGATCAAGCTCCACTTTGTCAGATAGCTATTGTTTAGAAATGTCAAACATTTATGGTCAAGAATAACAATAATGCTTGAGCCCAGCAAAAATTGTTTGAACTTTCTGAATGCTCATACAATAGCCAGAGCTTCCTTTTCACTACTCATATAATTATTTTCAGCCCCTTTTAGAGTATGGCCACATCAATTTGGAATATTTTCAGCCCCTTTTAGAGTATGGCCACATCAATTTGGAATAAGACTACTCCCAACCAATGTTGACTACTATCAGTTTAAACATAAAAAGTTTGAGAAAAATCAGGGTGAACCAGAATTACTTGTTTCAGAAACTTCTTTTTGATGAGCTGAAATTCCTGTTCCTGTTGTGAACCCCAAACCCATTTCTGATCCTTTCTTAATAACAAAACTAAGGTCGACAACTCTACAGCAAAGTTTTCATAGAACCTATGGTAAAAGTTGCAGAGCCTCAAAAAGTATCTCACCTGACATCTGTTAGCAGGTGTAGAGAAATGCTCAATTGCAGCTAATTTATCAGGGTGAGATTTAATCCCATCCTTCCTGATTAATACATCTAAAAATATCACTTCATTCATGGTTAAGTAACTTTTTGCAGATCGATCATTATATTTTTTAATGGCACTAGGTCAATTATATCTCCAAATGTTCCAAGGGTTCTTCAATATTTCTAAAAGCAATAACCACATCATCCATGTACCTTACAATAATATTTTTCACCTTCTCAAACAATATCTGATCCAGATACCTTAACAGCCCTGATCCACTGTTGATCAACCCAAAAGGTATCTGGTTAAAAACATATATATAACCATATCAAAAGCCCATATATTGGTGATCAGATGGATGAAGAGGTATGTGCCAATAATTACAATTCAAGTCCAATGTAGTAAAGATAGTTTTTTCTTGAAACCCATCCAGAATTTTGATTATTGTAGAAGGAATGTCTCTTTCTGGAATCATGATAGCATTTAAACAGCAAGCATCCAAACATATTCTAACAGCACCATCTCTCTGCTTTACTACCACCAAAGTATTAATACAGGATGATGCTTGCTTACCAAAAACACCCTCATTCAATTATCTGTTGTATCTGACTATCCATCTTGGCTTTATATTGAAATGAAATGGGGTAGGATCAACTTTGAAAATGGTTTTCCTTCTTTACTTTAATTTGATAAACATACCCTTCAATAGCCTGAGGTCTATTATAAAAAAACTGTATAGCGTGCCATTAACACATGTGTTAAAAGATCTTGTTGCTCTGTCCCATTTAGAATGGACTGTTCCACCTTATTCTCATTTAAGTGGTGGCTAAGACTGATTTCCTATTTGCAATGACTAATAATTTTTCTAATCTCTCCATGGGTATTATGCTTTCTCTACACCAAAATAAGCATCAACCATAATCAAGCACACACTTATGCTAATGAAAAAAAATATGTTCTCACTATGACATCTTGTATTAACCTGCGTATTGTTAAAAAGACCTGGTCTTCTTCTATGTCCCCCAGGCAGAGCTGGATCCAGTTTGGTCTCTATGTTTGCCTTTTTTCCATTATCCAATGTAACTTGCATTCTCTTTAGAGGAAGTGTATACATGTGTGTCTGTTGTTTTAATTTGAAATAAAAATTACTCAAAAGTAGAAACATCTGACTCCCTGAATCAATTAAAGCCTGTGCCATGATGGATCAAATTTTTATACTTATGATGGGACAAGTCAGGTTATCTTCAACTAACATTGGTTCATCTTTATCCACCACCACATTGAATACTGTTCCTTTGACTCCATTGTGTATGCTTTCCTTCTCCACTCTATCTATACTATAAACAATATCTGGCAATAATGTTATTATTTCTTCCATAAGAATTTTATTATTAACCAACATGGCTTGTTGTGCCACCACTGGCTGGCTTATTGCTTCTTTTGAGATTATCTGGCTTTCTGACAAAGATAATGCTGTCAACAACTTCAGTATTGCAGTTTAATTACAGAAAATCTGCATTCCCTTTCCTCTGAAATATGTTTGCTGCAAGAATCTTCTAAAGATGCAATGTTGTCTCTCTTCACTCTAAAAACTGTGTATGATGGCATAACTATAATCTCCAAATGTTTGTAGTTTATACTTAAAGTATGCAACCAAACTTTGGCCACACCCTATAAATGATTACAGGCCACTGCAATCTTTTCTTGTTCATTCCATTTGTGAAACTGAAACACTTGTTGAAGGCTTTCAAGATGAGCAGCCAGACTTTCTTTACTGGCAGTTGTGAAAACTTTTATCTGAATCAATGTTATAATTCTAGGTTTAATTTCCCTATTCTCAACTTCCTTTCTGGGATTCCCCCATTCATATTTATCCTTCTCTTTGCTGTCCAATTTCTTTAGTGTCTGATCTATCCTTCTCTTAAAGTAAAACCTATTTTGCTGACCTACTATCCTCTTTTCCTTATGAGTTTGCCATCCCATCTTGGAACTCTTTAATATCTCTATCTGCCTCTCTTTCTATATCCCTATTTATTTACTTTCCAACTCTATTTTTCTATTTTAGAAATGACTACTAATATTTATTTATTTTTAACTTTTATTCTCAGTCTTACAAAACAGTGCCAAAATTTAAATAACTATGTAACAGTCAGTTATTTAATTCCTTTTGATCATGGAGGGTGCCACCAGGTCACTACATATGATGGTGATTTGCATCAACCAGACCCAGGGAGAGCAAGAGCTCGATATTATTCAGACAATTGATAAAATAAAACTAGGACAAACATTAGCTAATATAATTTTAAAATTTATTAAGATTACTATAATAATCATTTCATAGTATATTAAATCACAAACAAAATTATGAAAGTTTGACCTAAGTTCTAGTGAAGCATATATGAGAGAAACAGAAAATAATAAGCATCCCAGCAGATACACTAATCTTAATCATTGAATTTCTTAAAGGGATGAATAAATCTACTTCAGCTGACAATTCCCAAAAAGCAAATAACAATTTACAATTTGTTTGTTTCAAAAGATTTTTTAACATACAAAAAAAAATTATCTTGTAAATAATCAATGAATCAGCACAGATGAGCACACTCTAGTCCATTGAAACTAGAGTTGATATTTGCCTGCACAACAGCTCATGGATAATTACATTTAAAATTACCAAGGTTGAAACATTTACAAGAGCAAATATAAAGGAGAAGATATTATGGCATATGTAATTTTAAACAGAAATCAAAGTCCCCAGTTTCAGTAAAACAGGACCATTCAATCGAGAAATCATCAGAAAAATGATGGCAATTTACTAAGCTGCTATAAATTAATCAAGTGTCTCAAAAGGAGACAGGTAAATAATAATGAAATTATTAATATCTGCCAAGTGTTTATCAAGAATATGAATTACAGAAATGGATATCTAAATAGGTAATAAAAGAAATTCTGAATACTGGCTCCACATACAATAAAAGATTAATTTAAAATTACAAAATATAGCATTAAACTAAAAGATAATATATTTCACACACAAATAGATAGAAGAATATGCTAAATGATTACGATATAAGATCAATCTATCCAAATGTTTACTTTAGATTGAGTGAAGGTTTTACAAGAGATTAGAATTAGCCCTGGGAAATTAGAATTAGCCCTGTGAAATTAGAATTAGCCCTGAGAAATTAGAATTAGCCCTGGGAAAAATATAAAAGAAAGTATCTTGGCGTTGGAAAGGTCAATGAGTATTCAGTTGGGTGCAGGTAATATTGATTGAAGTCTTCCAATGATCTGTTCTTTAAATGGAAGCATGTGGAGGCATGCAGATGAATCAGTCTTAGTTTAGGCTTTTATGTCATAATTGGAGGGAAAAGCTATGATATCAGGATCCATCTTAGAGTGAGATTAGCAGAGCATCCTTGAGATTTTACTACACATGGCATAGAACTTGGCCATCTGGTAAAGTGAACACAATCAAACTAATGTAGGATATTCTAAAAGTTTGATCGAAAGAACAGGTCACAGAAGCAAATAGCAATATATTAAAATCTGTGGCAAGCCTGCCAAGTAAATAAAAATCTCCATAAGCTAATATAAAATAATCACAAATCAGCTGATAAAATGAGCTGTGTTGTCACTCCAAGAATAATCTAGGTCAAGTCACCTAGGATAATCACAAATCTGAATACAAGTAAGAATCCAAATGATTTGTTCTAAACTCAGGTCTACTTAAATGACACTTTTATTTCCCATGTAATCTTTTCTTTTTTTTAATTATAAATCTTAGCCCAGAGCAAATCTCTATCTCGTGCTCAATCTTAATTAATAATTCTGACCATAGCTTAACTTAAAAGAAAATATATTAATTAATTAAATCTCCGCTCTTTTTAGATAAATTAAAATAAATTTATAATTAAGCAACAAGAATGCAATCAACTTTTAATTAAAAAAAAAAAAACTTTCCCAAAAGGTAAAACAAAATGTTAGGTTTTTTTTTTCAAAATTAACTTAAAACAGATTTTAAAACAAAACAAATTACAGAAAATAAAATAAATAAGTGTATGTGCGAATATACCTTTATTATGTAAAAGAATAAATATTAAATTTCTAAAATAACTGTAAAAGTCACAATTGGACTTTTGAAGCGGATAGTATCTGGTTTAATATATTACAAAAAAATAAAGTCAGATGTCACATGACCTAATTTAATATGCTTGTATTTACAAATGTTATGTATAGAGCACTTAACAAGGTTTGCAGAGTATCCCCAAACCCAGATTGGTTTCTGCTACTGGCATCCTCAGTCAGGTATTCAAGCATTACATTAAAAATACCATGACAAGCCCAGCACTTATCTAATGTATAACTGTTAAGTAGAAAATCTGAAATTTTCAGACATCTATATGTCCTCCAATCCAGCTATCTAACTTAAATAGCCATATGTGACTGAACTAAGTTCAGATACACCATATATTCTGCAAATCTTGTTAAGATATATATATAATACAAATCGATGTCTGTATTTCTTCAAAATAATATACATAACTCTATAAATAAATATTTGAAAATACAGTAATTAAAAGTCAATAAAAATTATATGTATAACTATGACTTAGAAGCACTTTCACTACATTGTAGCTTTGTCAACTATCACATTTAAAATGTCAACTTTCCCATAATTCAATGTCAACTTTCCCATAATTCTGTTATCTTAACGTTTACTGCTTGCCGATTAATTAAATTTGCAAAATTTAATTAATCAGCAAGCAGCAAACGTTAAGATAACAGAATTATGGGAAAGTTGACATTGAATTATGGGAAAGTTGACATTTTAAATGTGATAGTTGACAAAGCTACAATGTAGTGAAAGTGCTTCTAAGTTATAGTTATACATATAATTTTTATTGACTTTTAATTACTGTATTTTCAAATATTTATTTATAGAGTTATATATATATATATATATATATATATATATATATATATATATATATATATATATATATATATATATATATATTGTGTTTTACTTAACTGATAATATATCTGTAAATAATTCAAAAAATGTTACCTTCTATTTTTAGAATTCTTTATTATATCAATAAAAGGCTAATGATGTTAAAACTTAGCTTGTATAATGGTACTAGTACTATTTCTCATTTTATTAGTGCCTATGTTTCAGCTTTATATTCAGATAATTCAAAGAAAGAAAGCTTTTATTTCTTACTATATGGCATTTTTACAACAATACTATTAAAATAAATATTCGATTTTTTTCTTATTGTAGATTTTGATGTATGGCATATACAAATACTAGATTTTGGCTAAAAGTTGTTGAAAGTTTGCTATTATTAAATTTTTACCCAAAATCTGGTTTGATTGTGACAACACATTGTTTAAACAAAAGAATTGCATTAAAGAAACATGAATTTGTTCAACCTCAAAGCAATGGCATTTCATACATTACATTATTTTAAAAGTCATAATACAATAAAAGTTAATGCTGCATGAGCACTTATAAATGTAGAGTTTGGACAGTTTATAGATTAATATATTTTCAGATTACAATTATAGTTGAATTTTAAAATAGATCTTATTCCAATCATATTTGCAAGAAAATTGATGTTCATTCTTTGGAACAGTGGTGTGTAACCTATTTGTATTTGCAAACTTTTTTTTGGACAGAATTTTTATATGATTCCTTTTAAACCACTAAACATCTCATGATTACCATTTCTTATGCTTGCTCATAACTGTTATTAAAATAGGTAAAACTCTTCATACAGTAGTGCCATGCAGTGCAAGCTAGAGTAATCAGTAGATGCAGGAAGGCTTGTGCATAAAATCCCTATCTAGTGCCTTCTCATCCAATATCCCCAGACTCTATTTTAACTTGTGGGTTTTGTCAGTGAGTAGCCTTGGATCTGATAGCACTGCAACTAGATCTTAGGATCTAATGCAAGCCTCCAGCAGCCACCTTTTATCTCTACTCAACTACAAAACTATGAAAATAAAATTGAAAACACAATAATATTTTTAATCCAAGCCCATTAGCTTATATAGTCATATAGATAAAAAAGATAAAAGGGATAAAAGATGGCTGGTGGAGGGTTGCATTAGATCCTAATATCTAAGTCCAAGGCTCCTCACTGATGAATGCCACATGCTAGAAACTAGTCTTGAGGATAGTGAATGAGTAGGCACTAGATAAGGATTTTATGCACAAACCTTCCTGCATCCACTGATTACTCTAGTTTGCACTCACTACTGTATGGAGAGTTTTGCCTCTTATAATAACAATTAATTTTTTTAGATAGGATTTCTGTGCAACTCTACTTTTTTTAACTAATTAAGAAATATAATAAAACACACAATTTAGGAAATAATAATTTTAAAACATATGAAGATAATTTATATAAATAGATATAATTGTATATATTCTGTAGAGACAAAAAAATAATGAAAAAATATTTTGGAAAATAAATTTAATCAATGTAAAACTTGGGTTTGCTTTTATGTTTAGAAGTTATAGATTATTTTATAAATCTAATCATTTTATTGGACATTTTGTTTTAATAGCAAATTAATTGTGATAAGCCAGTTTCACATAAGTATGTTGATGTAAATGAAATTAAAATTTTACATTTTCATTCGCTGAAGTAAAATCACAGTCATTATTTTTTTTCATATTCAGCATTATTGGATTTTTGATTAGAACTACAGGAAGTTGTTTTATCAGTTATAAATGTTGAATTTTCATCATTTCTTTGTATATTAAATTTTGTTTTAACATAGATGATAATTCATTTTGTACAACTGATAGAGCTTGATCAGAATTCAAGTAATCACATGTTTTCCATTTAGTAACAGCAAGTAATTCTGATGGTAGTGAATGACTATGAATGTCTTCCCTTTGTTTATCTAAAATTACATCATTTAATGCTTTTAACACTTCTTCAACATCGCTTCCAATTTCTGCTCTTCACCTGAAGATTTCTTTTGTACCATCAATATCATTAGATGAGTCTGAGATGATTTTTGAAAATTATTTTTAAAAATTGGATTTATTTCTCCTATTTTTATTGTTGGTAATGAGATAATATTCTGATCATCCCAGTTTTTTTTAATAACTACATGATCAAATTTCTCTGTTTCTTCAAGTGTTTCTTGTCTTTATAAATCAGATTTTTCCAATTCAGCATTTAAAGATTTTTTTTCTGCTTAAATCGTGTTCACAATCAATGCTGTAATTATCTGTGAAATGTGGTTGTTTTTTTTTTCACTGTTAGATCATTATTTTTAATCTCTGTACTTATTTGTTCTGTACAAATGTTCAGTGATTAATGTGAATTTTCACCGTTTTTGTTATTTAGACAGTAAGTTCCAAAGCAAATGAACACTTATCTTCATTAACTGAAGAAGATCAAAATGAATCATATATGATGTCTCATGATCTAACTAGGGAAAAACGAAATGTAAAAGACAGTAGAAAATGATAATTTTAATAAATCAGAAGCTAAAAATCAAATTAATTCTTCTAAACCTTATAGTTCTTCACATTTTCTCAGTGAAACATATATAAAACCATTTCAAAAACTATTGCATAATTTTAGTACATTCATAGGACAAGATTTTGTTCCAAATCCTGATGAACTACATTCAAATACAATGACAGTTGGAAATGGAACTACTGCCAATAATGGTATAAAAAAAATTGTTCGAGTAAATTGTAAGAACATAAATTTAACAAAAAATGAAATTCTCCAAGTGAAACTATGCAATAATACTCAATTATTAGACTTGGATATCATTAACTGCTAATGATTTCAATGTAAATTGCCTTTTGGTCATGTTTTTGCTCCTGCCATTTTAGTGCTGCAGCTGCTGTCCATTTTAATGCTCTAGCTAGAGTTTTTCCTGGATTACATGTCAGTTATTGTTGCAATTAAATGAAGCAGTTTAAACATCAGATTTATAACCACTTATATTCTCAATATTTTGCTATTTCATAATACCAAGCAGTAATAAGGTTTAACTATTCTGAAAGAAATTTAAGTGATTTAGTTCAGTTTCTTCTGAATGTCATTCAGTTAGCAAAACTGTTTTCAATCAATAGCTAAATTACTGACAAATCAATGACATAAATTAAAAGTCCAATTTTTTTCATATAAAAGGTTAATTATTCATTATTTTTTATTTAAAAAGATGTTAGAATTTGAAATACCACCTAAATATTTATTATTATTTAATGATGATGATCAAAATATATAATTAATATCAAGTATGATAAAAATGTATCTACAAGAACATAATAAAGAATTTAAGCAGAATACAGAATATTTTTATCAACTTTCAAATCCTGTTATGAGAATTTGTGAACGTTAATAATTCATGGAACAAGATGTACCTAAACAATTACTTCTGGGTAAATATAAAAATATGATGTATTTATATTTTGTTTTTTAAACAAAATATTTTTTATTGTTATATATAAATATCTTAAGAATTCTACAACCCCCCCCCCCCAAACTTTTAATGGTTCCTTAAGGAATCATGTGTACTGGTCAAAACATGTTTATCCATCTAACATGAGCTGGAACTAACAAAATGTACTTCAAACCCAGTCCAGCCTGAGATTTAGGTCAAGGACCAGTCTGAATTTGAACCCACTCTCTAAGCCCCAGATCAAACACCTAATGAATAACATAATAGTGATGGCACAAGAGAATTAATTTTAAATTTGGCCGACTAGGAAAGCGGAGAAGAACAATGAGACATCTATTAACTATGACTAAACTAAAATATATATAGGTAATCCTGACGTTTAGCGCCCCGAACAATTCGCCCTCTATTTTTAAAAAAATTAACTAACTATTTTTTCACACCTAAAAAAAAAAGTGTATGTAACTATATCCAAGTGTAAATGCTAATAAAAAAAGATTAAAAAAAATACTTACATTTACATGCGTATTTTTCACTTATAGCGGTCTTTGCTGTATATAGAACTGTAAATAAATGACGTATATTAACTGTAAATGTTTTTCCGTAAAGAAGAATAAATAACAAGAAAACAAACTTACATTTTTAGGAGTAATTGGAAGCCACACAAGCGAGGAAATGCACGAAAAGGTCGTCGCGTGCGTGCAGATTTCTGAAAGAAAATTCCTGCAGGTAGGATGAGAACAAAGGTGTGCTCATCCCAAATTGGTATTTTAGCTTATGCTATGCGACAGAGTGGACATAGGCATAATTCCACGCGGTCAAGCAAAAGTAGTTCAGAATTTGTCACGTGTCACAAATGACGCGTGACCAAATTGCGTGAGTCTAAATACAGCCTAAAAAAGTAAGTTTTTTTTGGTTATTTATTATTCTTTATGTAATTGCAGAGTATATGTAACTATAAATGTCTTTTTTACATGAAGATGAATAAATAAAATGGATGTAACAAAACTTAATTTTTTAGGCTCTATTTAGTCTCACGCAAAGTTGCTATAAAAATTATGAACTACTGTACTTTGGTCATTTGTGACACGTGACAAATTCTGAACTACTTTTGCTTGACCGCGTGGAATTATGCCTATGTCCACTCTGTCGCATAGCATAAGCTAAAATACCAATTTGGGATGAGCACACCTTTGTTCTCATCCTACCTGCAGGAATTTTCTTTCAGAAATCTGCACGCACGCGACGACCTTTTCGTGCATTTCCTCGCTTGTGTGGCTTCCAATTACTCCTAAAAATGTAAGTTTGTTTTCTTGTTATTTATTCTTCTTTATGGAAAAACATTTACAGTTAATATACGTCATTTATTTACAGTTCTATATACAGCAAAGACCGCTATAAGTGAAAAATACGCATGTAAATGTAAGTATTTTTTTTAATCTTTTTTTATTAGCATTTACACTTGGATATAGTTACATACACTTTTTTTTTAGGTGTGAAAAAATAGTTAGTTAATTTTTTTAAAAATAGAGGGCGAATTGTTCGGGGCGCTAAACGTCAGGATTACCTATATATAAGCAGGCTTTATTTTTGGAACTGGAGAAAAGAAGGAATTCGAACTATTCAAATAAGTTAGACAATAAAATATATTTTAATATACTGACAAATTATTATACATTTATAAATTAAATACATTAGTATGTGCGTGAATGAGCAAGTGGTAGATAATTACATAGTGTCATTCATGCTATTATTTCTCATATGCTCTTTATTAGCTAACTAATATATTACAAATAAACACACATCTTTGGTGGGTCCAATATTAAGATGCCAATCGAATATTAGAAAAAATTACATAATACTACCATTAACGCTTTGATTTACGGTTCAGAAACATGATGACTAACATATATTTTTCTAGGAGCGTTCTGAAATTCATTATACATATGATATAAACTATTTTCACGCCATTGAGGTCGTGAAAATAAACAAAATACATTTGAAAACATTTGATTATATTTGAATCTATGACAAAATATTTAATGAAAAATTATTTTAACAATAGTAAGACGAACGCTTTATTTTTCCCAAGGCATATAGATACTCTTAAATACAGAAATAAGTTATGATGGTGGGATTGTATAATATTGAAATAAATTTATATATTATAACGTTAATAATAAATCTAGTAGTAGTTGGCATATATATATATATATATAAGCAGAGTGCAACTTTAATATCAGAGCATTAAAATTGGGTCATGAAACAAAAGAAATAATAATACGAAGAAGTTTGCGGTGCTGACATTGTGGCAAAAAAGATAACAGGAAAAGTCGTGCTTTTGGATGAAAAATGAAATCTCACACCCCCTTCTTGGGTAGTGCTTAAAGAAAAGTGGATAGGCATGGCACGCACCAGACTTAGGGGTCACCACCAGAGGCCTTTTTTATACGAAGAAATGATATGCATAGCATGTGCCAAACTTATGGGATCACCGCCAGAGGTATTTTATACAGAATAAGTGGACACAATGAGAAATAAATCTATGGGTTCAAACCTGTCGCAACCCCCAGATTAAGAAGCACATATATGTTGAAACAGCAAGATATGCCTTACCAATCTTAGTTTCACCTTGCCTTCCTGTTTCCTACCCTCATGCCTTATTTAAAACCCTAATTTCATTGTATTGTGTGTGTACTGGGTATACTTACCGAAATCCCACCTAAATTTATATATATAATGGGGTGCCTGGGGTTTAATAATAATTAAAATTGTTTTAAAGGTTTTATTTTAAACCATCGAGTATATATTGCGTATATATGCTTGTACAATAAAGTAGGTCACATATTCTCATCTACACACATACTGCGATAATATTTAAAATTTATCAAAATATTTTATTTAAAAGTTGTTTTTGAATCTATTTATTTGTGATGTTATTTCGTTATAATTATTTGCCTTTAAGAAATAATATCACTGAGAAATATTTCTGGAAATTAAATTCAGAAATAATGTTTGATAAATGTAAAGTGTGATAAAATGTTATTCAAAAACATGTCATTTTCCTTAAGTCAGTGAGGGTGGAGAAAGAACAATAGTAGCTAATTTTAATCATATTGGTGCCAGTACATTTGATAAGATAAAACAGTGTTTACAAACAGATTTTAATTAGAAAATGCAGTCCATGTTTTTCAAATGTGTAATAATTAAAGAATGGATTTCATCACCGCAGGGTTAGATTGTAATCAAGAAGAGCGTATAAATAGAGCTGATTGATTGTAATTAGGATTATTAGACAGAGTTATTAATTAACCTACTTGATCGTGACAGAAAACCCATTTTAAAATAGTTTAACCTCAGAATGTCAGGGGAATGGGGCAATAGCTGTTTTCCCTTGGGAGCCCTGTGCCTCAGCTGTCCATCATTCAAAATCCAATGTCCTGTCACCGTATCATCAAATCCAACTGAACCAGCCCAAAGAAATGCTGCTCCTAAAATCTACTAACTGCTGCTGCGGAACCATGAATTAAAGAAAATCATAACTTTACTTAAGAACTTTGCTACAAGTTTGGAAATGCCATAAACAGAGTTAACAGAACAAGGTAATTAAAATCAACCCGAGATCTCGGAAAACTTCGAGCTATAGCTAACAATTTTGTATATTCTATAAATGTATCTATTTAAACGTTTTTTCTAATGCATGCTGAACTTGTGCTTGGTTTGATTTTCTATTATGTTTATAAATGTTTAATTTCAATGTGTTATGATGAAATATATAATTAATTTCTTTAGACTAATGCAAGTTACATAGGGAAGTTAAATGATGTGTGGTTGCCATCTTAGTTTATAAACTGCAAACACACATTTTCTCCTCCCATCGTTTATATTTAAAAGTATCTCATATATGTTTTAAAATATTTTTGCGTATAAGAATTTTATTAAATGAATATTTATTTATCTTAAGTTTGTTGAGAGTCTGCTGCCCATTAAAATATGAAAGTCGAGAGTGAGCTATTTCTGTTCCTTAATGAATTGCCCTTTGTTTTAATGGAATCCTCCTGTTGGCAAAGGTCATCATCGTTCAAATACATTTCCCCCATATTTTACTCCGCGGTTCCCAGTCCTGTGCTAAAAATGGCACATGGGAATTATTTCGCGTACATCCCCACAGTTACGAAGCTCCTGGGTGTGGGCCAAGCTTGAGCTGTGAGTGGGCTAGAGACATCCCAAATAAAAGGCGAAATGCCTATCCAATGCCTTGACCTTTTGCCATCTTTTAAAGTTGCATACTCATAAACTGCACCCCTCCTTGGCATATACTCGCTGGCACCACCGTATATTTCCCCTGTTGATTATTAAAAGAATTCTATTCAAATGAATTTCAAATCTGTTCAGTATAGCTCGATCTTATAATCTATTTGCGAGCGACTCTCGATCTCCAATTATAAATGTTTTAGAATATTTCAAACTCTATTAGACTTTACGTGACTCACATATGCATACCGTGTCACCATATTTTAGACACGTTATCTAAATGAACCCAAGTACAAAGTATCAGCCATCTTGTTTGTTTATTATATAACTATCCAATTTATATTGCTAAATTATTTTATTATCAAATCATTAAAATCTTATTTATAAATTTATTTCTTTTTTTTATTTATTCGGGGTGCAATATAAATTACATAGTACATTAAACTTATCTTTGGCACATCTATAAGTTATTGTTAAATTAACCTAGGGCTATTTTAGATATAGAGTCTTTTGTTTTCTCCCTGATCACCGGCACCGGCATGAAATTATACTATTAGTAGCATTAAAATGTGTGATCACATAGAGGGCGTTGTGGAGTTTGGACTTTGGATTCGAACTTGGGATTTCTGGGAGGTAACTCTCCTAGTGTTGAGTTCTATATCCTGGGTTTAAATTCTGCAGTGTGATAGTGAGATAGACATGTTTTGACTGTTACAATGTAAACATGAAGATAAGGCCGAATGTCAGTAACACAGTATGAATAAATGTCACTAACAACATGAAATATAATTTACTGCTTGAAACAGATGACCCTTATTTGAATGCTATAATTTATATAAATAATATCACTATGCAGTTATATATAGGGAGAGATTTAGATTTCAATTAATAAAATATACGTTAAGATTTGATTTAGTAAAAGAAACATTAAGATTTTACTTACTAACTAAAATAGTAAAATATTAAAATTTATCCCCCTTTCCTTTTCTGATATTTAAAATAAATCAATCCCACCTTTGTTGATTTTACAATAACTGGAATATATAAGTACTGTATTTTATATTTTAAGAGTATGAAAAATAAAGTAAAATTAGCAGTTATATAGAAAACAAATTATAAGTCACCCTTTCAGAATTGAATAACATTTATAAAATATTTCAAAGTGTTAATTAGCTGGAGTTCTGGATTCACCTCGGGTAGAAAATCCAGAGTTAAACAAATCAATTTTTATATTAAAAACGAACCTAAAATGTTGATTCGTAAAAACAATCTGGTGAACGTATTAATTTATAATGCATTATATATATATATATATATAAAGGGGACATATAATAACAACTTAATAATGGAGATTTAATTGAAAGACAAAAAGGATTTTAGAAATTAAGTTCACTAGGTTGCTGAGAATTGGCATAATAATAAGCAAGCAGATATATAAATCAAATAATAAATACATATAAATAAATGACTGCATATGAGAGAGAATTAAATTTATATAAATTACTTAAGAGCAAATTACATGTTATTTATATAAAAAAAAAAAACATTAATTTAAAAGATAGAAAATTGAACAATACGTTAGAAATCTTGATAGCGGGATTTGAGATTAGTGAGGCTAGATTCATTTTCAAATAGTAGCATAAAAGTTACCTTGCAATTTTAAGAGTCCAACTTAAAATATTGCACATGCATGGCAATTGAAATGAAAGTTCTTAAATAACAGCAAGCTTCTATTAGCATTAAAGTTTTTAGGTCGGGCTTTTACTTTTTCTTGGGCAGCAGAATGATATGGCCATGGAAGATGATGACCCAACAGGGCCGAGAAGTGATGGATTTACTGCTACATTATTTAAGTTTCAAGCGACATGTAATACATTTACAATCAGTTCTCTCAATAGTAGCTCATCTCTCTGTGATTCAAAATTCAGCCATTTTATACTTTTTCTTTTATCGGTTGTTTTTGAAGATGCAACAGTAAGATAATGTCCAAAAATAAATTCAAATCTCTTTCCAGATTAGAAATAGATTTGACAAAATATTTATAACAAAGAAAATCTTTAATCTTAATCCCCTTTTAAGTAAGAACTTTAATTAAAAATACCTTCCCCAGATTAAAACAATAGTGCTTCCAACCCTTGAATTATTTTTAGATAATTAACTGTAGCATCTTCCATATTGGATTTTACAAAATATATAATTTGAAAGGAAAAAAATACTTTAAAAAGAAAAAGTTTAAGAATGATGTATAATAAAATATTTACAAGAAGAAATCAATATTTTGTTAGTATTTTGCTCCTATATATATATTTGAGCCGCACCTATGTATTTTAATAAAAAAAATTAATAATCACACAATTAATAATAATAATAATGTTATTTTAAAAGTTAAAATTTTATAATTTAGGTGCGCATATCAAATATATACATAAAATAGATATATATAACAAAAGGAGCGGGATAGGAAATAGGGTTTGAATAAAAGTTAGTAGATAGAAACATGAAGCTCAATCTTAAGCTAAGATTGACTGCTTCACATGATCAAACAAAAATTGCTAATATGATTTTCAGGATTGGCATTTTACTGAAGCGATAAATTTTCTGAAAAAATGTGTTATGAATACGAGTAATTCTATTTTTGGGTTTGCTAAAAAAAAACATTACTGTTTTTTTTTTTTTGGCAATAATCTTATTAGTAAGTCGATTAAAAGTAATCAAATAGTATTTTCTGCTCAGTAAAATAATAAACTAAGTCTAGTTCTGCATAATAAATACAAACATTTTAAAGATAGTTGTATTAAAACTGCAAAGAAGATACCAATATTTGTTGATTACTTTCATTTTATATCTTTTTTGATACATTGAGAGGATATATGGGCTTGAAAAATATTATAATCCTATTAAATCTAGTAATGGCCATGTTCTTATATGATAACTATGTTTTTTTTTTTGAAAAGACGAAAGGATTATTTTGATAACATTCTGAAAAATGATACAGGAATTGAAATAATGATTTTTAATCATGTATCCATTTTTTCTACTCATTTAGATTTTAATAAAGATATCCAGATTAGTGAAGTCAAAACAGCTCTTTGTAATATTGAAAATAAAAAGGCTGCACTCCTAATGAGATACCTGAAAAAGCTTTAACATATGCGATATGTTAGCTTCAAATAATATTAGTAATTTTTTAGTAATATATGGACTCATGAAATTGTGTCATTTTCATTGTTTCAATTTTAAAAATAAATGGAATATATAAGAATACAGTAATTACCATAGAATATCATTATTATTCATTGCAGCTACCATTATGCATTCCTTCTAATTATTATATTTGTGTTTGGGAGAGTAAAAACGACTATTGTACAGTCTTTCTAAATGTATTTAAAATTAAATATGTTTGTTTATTTGCAATGTGAGATCTTTGCTTACTTAATTTCACACTCCTTGTTTAAATAACTTGAATGTCAATATATTTAACATTATGGCAATTTCCATTGAAGAGATTTCCTTTTGAATGAGCTGCAAAATTCAAGCTTTTCTTTATTTAAAGAGGACTTTGCAGCTGAAAAAAATATAGCTATGAATCATTTAAAATATTATATATATATATATAATTTATTTTTAAAAATATAACATATGTATGTTGATATGTTTTGAAAAATGGATAACTATACTAAAACATTTTAATGTGTGTGTATATATATACATATATATATATATAATTGTGCATAAAATTATATATTACTATTATTGATTTATTACTACATATATTTTTTTAAAGGTACACCAATTCCTTTATAAAATTTACATTGCATTCTACTTTTCAATATTTTATATTTAATATTTCTATTAAACTAAAATGAGAAACATAATACTGAAAATAATGTTTTTTATTTAGAACCAAGAGAAGAAATTATATGTCAAAATCACCAGAAAACCATTAACTGTTATCATCAATATGTAACTATAATACATGCTATGTTTGGACGAACAGATATTCAGTGGTGCAGACCACAAAATAGAGTACTTCATAATTTTATTGAAAATGTTAATTGCAAAGGAGAAAACATAATGCATAAAGTTACAGAGAGTTGTCATGGACGCCACTCCTGCTTATTGACAGCTTCTACAGAAACATTTGGAGATCCTTGCCCGGATGTCTATAAATATTTAGATATACAATACTACTGCAGCAGTAAGTAAATGCAATGATATTATTATAATATTTTATATGCTTTTGTATGTGTGTATGTATTTGAGGTCAATACATATTGCAACATATTTCTATAATGTCAAATGGAATATTTCATTGCCAATTTTTAAAATAAAGTTTTTTTACCTTATTTTATTGTATATCTAATATTTATAATATTAATGTTGCTTTATCAAAAAAATGTTTCTTTTATTACATGGCATTACATAATAAACACAAAAACATTTAATATAAATTATATAAAACATATTTTTTAACAGTCACCCTGAATTTATATGCATTATTTATTATTTAAACAGTTAATTAAACATCACATAAATATGTAATAATATTTATTAATGATAATTTTTTGCACCATCTTTAAAAATGTATGAACTTTTTATACTGCAATTTTTGATGAAAAAATATACCAAGCTATGTGTTTCTGTTACAATCTGACATGATCAGCAACCTTCTGAAAACTAGTTGCTATAATTTTAGACAAAGAAATGTCACTTCTATTTAAACATCATCACAAATAAGTTTAACATAATTTGAAAAGTAATTTCATTAAAACCTTCTTTATATTAGTTTAATGTTAATCCTATTTAGATATGATGTTTTGAAGCAAACTCATAGATCTATTTTTCTTTTTTTTATCCTTAGTTATGTTTTTTAATAATACGTTTTATTTAAATTACATTTTATTAAATGAATATATGCAAATGACAAAAAATGAAATATAAATTTTGCAAATAAGGAAACAATAACAATAATGATATCAACACAAATAGATGTATAGCGCCCATTAATTTAAAATATATACTTAATGAAAAGAAACTTATTCTTAATTTTTTCTTTTGATTAAATGTCATTGAAATCATACATTCAACAATAAAATTAATTTTAGAATTACTAAAAGTCACCTTTTTGATTAAAATATTAATAATAATGTAAGTATTAATAAAATTTATTTTCTATTTGATGTCACATATATTTTTCACAGATTATCTTTCACCTGAAACACAAATTTATTAAAATAAAAGCTACATTGAATCATTACGTTTTTATTAAAAATAATTTTAATAATTTTATAAAAAAAAAAAAGATAAATAAAATATAAGTTTATTTTTGAGTCAGCAATGGAAAGTTATGCAAGTACATATGTGTTTTTCTCCCAAAGAGGAATTTAATTTTTCATGAAAAGAAAAGTATTTTCTATATTAAAAAAATCTCTCTTCTCATTGATATACTAAATGCTGCTGATATCTAGATACAATAATTAAAATTGAAGTTTTAACTATTAATTGGTTTAGACTACAATAGCACTAAATGGATTTTATCCATTTTAGTGGCATAGTGTTAATTTCAGTGCTAAGGGAAATTTACAAAGTACTACATTTTAAAATTAATATAGAAGACAAAGCTCTTATAAAACTCATTTATCTAAGCTGTATTTAAAGACATTTTCATGTCTGAAAATTTCAGAGTTTCTACTTAAATATATGTATAAAATAAGTGCTGGGTTTTGAGTTGATATTTTAGATCTAGTCTCCAAATATTCTAGCTCTCCACTGATGTGAGCCATAAGTTTGAAATCAGTTGGTCTGAAGATGAGAGTGTTCTGGATAGAGATTTTAAATATTTTCTCATAATGCACTTTTATTAAGAGCTTGTTTGAGTTATTAGTATGCTCTCTGTATTGCATTTTTGTAAATACAAGCTTATAGAAGTAATGTCACTTTATATATGACTTGCTTTTTGATTATTATAATTTTACCTTTAAGGCCTTGGTTATGCTGAGGCTATTAAAATATGGTAGATCTGAATTTAGTTCAGTCCCATATAGCTATTTAAGTTAGATAGCTGGATTTAAAGACATTTTCATGTCTGAAAATTTCAGAGTTTCTACTTAAATATTAAATTAGTGTTGGGTTTTGAGTTGATATTTTAGATCTAGTGTCCGAATATTCTAGCTCTCCACTGATATGAGCCATAAGCTTGAAACCAGTTGGTCTGGAGATGAGAGTGTTCTGAATAGAGATTTTAAATATTTTCTCATACCGCACTTATTAATTAAGAGCTTCTTTGAGCTATTGGTACACTCTGTATTTAATTTATTATAAATTTATGTGTATCAATTTAATTCATTATTTTACTAAGAATCTCATACATATATAATGAAATGTCTATGCAACTATTTATCAGTTTCTAAATCTTAAAATTGACTTTAGGTTAAATGTTAATTTTTAATTTTGAAAATAAACTTTAAGTGAAAGGAAACACAATCAATAGTAAGCATATGCAATAGGGGAGTAAAATTTAATATATAAACACCATATTTCATCACTAATGGAAAGATCTATGAATTCCCAAATTTTATTTCACCAGGCTGCAGAAGTTTAACCACCACCTGCACCTAGCATTGCAGATGATCAATGCATCCATTGCTGGATAATTCAGTATGGACAAAAAATGGTAATATTTCTTCACCACAGAGCTCTATAAATCTATTTTAAAAACATATAATATTTAAATGAAGCTATCTATAATTAACATTCATTAAATTATAAATTCTCAATTACTTAAAATTCCTGTTAAAATAAAATGTTTAAATAGTAATTGTAAGAGTCTTGCCATAAATGTAACTTCTAATAATTTTTCCTGTAATTGTAATCACTTATTATTTTAACTTTTCTATACTCTGCAGACATGCCTATTTTCTATTTTAATTATTTTATTTCATTTCTAAATTTATATGTTATGATATGCCATAATTTCAAAGCAGAGAATAATTAATTTTTTGGGGAAAGACAATTAGAAACTCTCTGGTGTCATGTTCTCATTGCTTTTTATTTGCTATAAATTGCTGCTTTGAAATATATTCTAAGAGATAACAACAGATTACTATGAGCTCATTGTTATCTATTTTTAATTACTTAATGAGTATTAATCTGTTATTAAGTTTTGTGAATTATTATTATATCTGTTAGTTAGATAATGTCCAGGGATGATCCCACAGGTATATTTTCAAATGTATAATGCCCCAAATATGCTTTCTCCTCTCTAGTTTCATCATAAATGAATATATACAGACTCAAAACTACTGTTAAAAGTCTTTTATTTTTAAAATATTGATTAAGTTTAGTATATTTTTAAAAAGTAGGTTTATTAGTTTTTTTGTTTGTTGATACTCCACATAAGTGTTGAAAGTGAGATGAATTTTTTTGTTAAAATGTACTACATTCCTGCCATCTGCCATTAATGAGGCTTCATTAATTTTTTTGACATTTAGTATTATAGTTTTTGTTTCATTTCATAGGCTTTTATTATAGTTTTTCTTTTATTTCATAGGCTTTTGAAAATAGCATTCATGATTTTTTTGTTTTTTGTAATTTGTATTTGACTTGTTTTTGGTCAATTTAGTAATGGGGGGAGGTGTTGTGTTTTATATATTAGACCAATTTCTATTTTTACAATTTGTATTTTATAGCTACTGTTGAAAGTCTTTTATTTTTTAAATATTGATGAAATTTAGTATATTTTTGAAAAGTAGGTTAGTTAGGTTTTTTGTTTGTTGATACTCCACTCAGTCAGAGGAATTTTTTTTTGAAAATGTACTGTATTCCCACCATCTGCCATTAATGAGGCTTCATTGATTTTTTTTTTGAGCTTTAGTATTATAGTTTTTGTTTTATTTCATAGGCTTTTATTATAGTTTTTTTTTCATTTCATAGCCTAGCCTTTGAAAATAGCATTCATGATTTTTTTTTTTTTTAATTTGTATTTGACTTATTTTTGATCGAATTCTTCATGTGGGGGGGGGGGGGGTACATTTTACATATTTGACCGATTTTTGTTTTTGTAATTTATATTTTACAGCTATTGTTGAAAGTCTTTTTTTTTTAAAAAAATATAGATGAAATTTAGTATATTTTTTGAAAAGAAATTTAATTAGGTTTTGCGTTTGTTGACACCCCATGTAATAGTCAGGATTTTTTTTAAATGGACTGTATTTCTGCCATCCACCACTTTTCTAATTCATAGGCTTTGTTAATTTTTGACATTTAGTATTATCATTTTTGTTTCATTTCGTAAGGCTTTTATTATAGATTTTCTTTTATTTCATAGGCTTTTGAAAATAGCATTCATAATTTTTTTTGTTTTTGTAATTTATATTTTACTTATTTTTGATCAAATTCTTTATGTGGGGGTGTTGTGTTTGATGTATTACACCGATTTCTATTTTTTGTAATTTAAATTTTGTAGTGTTTTCTTTGATTTCTTTTTGATTTGTATTTTAGAAGGATTTGTTCAATTTCTTTACCTTAGGCATTTTAATTTTTCCATTTCTTGCCTTAGATCTTTTAATTTTACATTGATTTTAATGATTTTTGCATTTTAATTTTACATTGATTTCAGCAATTTTTGGAAGAAATTTATCACTTGCATGCTTCTTGGTAGTTTTTGAAGGTGTTGCAGCATCACCTAGCAGCCACAGTACATATAACCAATCAGTACCAAAAAATAATAAGATTTTAATACTTTTGGGTAAATTTATTTTTAATTAAAATTGGGTTTTTTCTCTTTATTTCTTCATTACAGAAAATAAAATAAATGTAATTAACTGATTATCTTGTTGTTTTTGGCAAGAAATTTTTTTAATTAGAAAGAAATGCCAAGAATTTTATGTTTCTAAATTAAGTTTTTGACTTGTTTTTCAATACTTATAATTAAGAAGGAAAATATCCAAATGATTGTATTTGTAAGAATTTACCTAATTAGTTGTTATTACATTCATATCGGCCTTTCAAGCCAATTGTGCAAAGGCTTTGTGAGTGTTAAATAATAAATGAATACCCTCTGACCAATACAAGATATAGAATTTATGCAGGAATAAAAAGAATCCCTCTTATTCCTACAACTTAAATATTTATATATGAGCAAATCTGAAGTACTGGAACAGAAGGCGTGACGATAGAACGGTCACTTTAAATTACTATATACAATGTCTGAATGAATGACGCCGATGAAATTTTCTAGAATTTACTAAACGTCATTCCAACTGAAACTTAATCATATATATAAATAAGCATTTATTTTTATAGCATCTGTATATAATTGTAATTACATTCATATCGGCCTTTCAAGCGAATTGTGCAAACGCTTTGCGAGTGTTAAATAATAAATGAATACCCTCTGACCAATACAAGATATAGAATTTATGCAGGAATAAAAAGAATCCCTCTTATTCCTAAGACTCAAATATTTATATATGAGCAAATCTGAAGTACTGGAACAAAAGGCGTGACGATAGAATGGTCACATTAAATTACTATATACAATGTCTGAATGAATGATGCCGATGAAATTTTCTAGAATTTACTAAACGTCATGCCAACTGAAACTTAATCATATATATATAAATAAGCATTTATTTTTATAGCGTCTGTATATAATTGTAATTACATTCATATCGGCCTTTCAAGCGAATTGTGCAAACGCTTTGCGAGTGTTAAATAATAAATGAATACCCTCTGACCAATACAAGATATAGAATTTATGCAGGAATAAAAAGAATCCCTCTTATTCCTAAGACTCAAATATTTATATATGAGCAAATCTGAAGTACTGGAACAAAAGGCGTGACGATAGAATGGTCACATTAAATTACTATATACAATGTCTGAATGAATGATGCCGATGAAATTTTCTAGAATTTACTAAACGTCATGCCAACTGAAACTTAATCATATATATAAATAAGCATTTATTTTTATAGCGTCTGTATATAATTGTAATTACATTCATATCGGCCTTTCAAGCCAATTGTGCAAATGCTTTGCGAGTGTTAAATAATAAATGAATACCCTCTGACCAATACAAGATATAGAATTTATGCAGGAATAAAAAGAATCCCTCTTATTCCTATGACTCAAATATTTATATATGAGCAAATCTGAAGTACTGGAACAGAAGGCGTGATGATAGAACGGTCACTTTAAATTACTATATACAATGTCTGAATGAATGACGGTGATGAAATTTTCTAGAATTATATACAGGCACTATAAAAATAAATGCTTATTTATATATATGATTAAGTTTCAGTTGGAATGACATTTAGTAAATTCTAGAAAATTTCATCGGCGTCATTCATTCAGACATTGTATATAGTAATTTAAAGTGACCATTCTATCGTCACGCCTTCTGTTCCAGTACTTCAGATTTGCTCATATATAAATATTTGAGTCATAGGAATAAGAGGGATTTTTTTTACTCCTGCATAAATTCTATATCTTGTATTAGTCAGAGGGTATTCATTTATTATTTAACACTAGCAAAGCATTTTCACAATTGGCTTGAAAGGCCGATATGAATGTAATTACAATTATATACAGACGCTATAAAAATAAATGCTAATTAGTTGTTATAAATATTTATTTTTATTAAGCACAAATGAGCATTTCTAAATACTTAATGAAAGGCTTTAACCTTTGGCATTGCTCTCTCTATTGTTGTTATAAAATTATCAGGTTAGAGATAGATTGTGATTGATCATTCTAAAAAAATAATGAGTGAATAGGTCAGAAGACCCAAGTGTCTGGTAAAAAGAAATATTCCTAACTTATCTGTTGAAGAGAAAGCAGTCAAGTCTTAATATAGCTGATAAAAAATAAAGCAGAAGTCTTCATCAAGCTGTTGCCAGCAGGAATATTAACCAAGTTATTGCATAGAATAACAGGTTTTAATCAAATGTTTACTATACAATGAATTTAGCAATAAAAATGGTTTCTACAATAAAAACCATGTGCTAAATTCAGCTAAAGTCTAGATATCATCTTCCTCCATGTAACCAGCTTTCATTAGAATAAAATTATAGAGGAACTTACAACTTAAAGTAATCTGTAACTTTATCTTCTACCAAAAGCATCAGTCTTTGTATGTGTTAGTTTCACCTGAAAATTTGAATGAAAAGAAATGGATAAAACTTACTATTTTTTAACCTGGAAATATTGCACACCATGAAAAAGACAAAATAATCATGTTCTTGTATAGAATCCATCAAAAAGAAATTTCAACTGAAAATTATAATTGGAAAGAATGACTCCTTTGAAGAATCAAATCATGGTTAAAGGTATTCGTGTATGCATGCTGTATTTTTATTAATAATAAAAAAAGAATTTTTTTGTAAAAATTGATAATTTTAAATATTTTTATTAATGTTTTCAAATTGTGAAACACATTTTTTATCCCTTCTATTTTCTTTTAAAATTATGATTTATTTATTTTTGAAATTTTTTTTTTTTTCTTTAATTTAAATTTATTTTTTTAGAACATGTTTTTCTCTTTTCATTCATTTTCCCTCCCAAAAACTTAACAAAAAATTAATTAAGCTAAATCAAAGATTGTTGTCTTTAGTTTTGAAAATGTTGTTTTTCCAACTCTTAGTTATTCTAAAGATAATTAAAAATTAATTTATGAATAGAAATGAACTGATTGGTTATAATTTTTTATGATAATATATTTTTTTTGATAAAGTGAATGTTTCAAATTTCATACTATTATGCCTTTTTTTATTTATTGTTAATCAATTAGTTATTAAATAATTGTGTTAAAAATATTTTCAGTCTTAATTTCTTTATTCTATCCAATTCCTGTATTACAAATTGCAGTGTGTGTGACTTTATTTCATGACAGCTTAATGTTTTTAGATTTTTTAATGATCCCAATAAAACTATTTACTTATAATAGGATAAGCCTAAGAATTATTTGAAGTGATTTATAATATGCTGTTTTATTTATTTATTTATCTCTTGCTCATAGTAATAGTTTATAGAGTTCTTGCTTTCTGAGCTAGATTTGTGCATAACAGTTATATGGAGTAGGGGTTTTTGTTGTGTTATGGACATCCAGATGATGATTTTTGTTGGTGCAAAAGAGATATCCTTTAAAGTTCATAAACTACATTTCATTTATTATTTCTTTAAAAATTAGGTTTATAATTGGACAGTATGTTAATGATACTAAGTGGCCAGAGCTTTTATGATGATGAGGATGTTTTTGATTTATTGTTGTCATTTGATCGAGTAGCATGTATATATATGCATCCAGATAATTATTGTTTGTAATCCTACTCTAGATTTAGCAGTGGCTAAATAATTATCCTGATCTATACTGAACCACTTTCAAATATAGTCAGAAGACTGTTGATTTATTTTTTATTGTTGATCATTTATAATGTTGAATGATTATTGCTTTTGTATAATGCTGATGATGTTATAGTTTGTCCTGATCTCTCATGCTCATTCTTTTTATATTTAATTTTGTACTTTGTTTATTTGAGGATGATGATGTTCTTCCATTTCATAATTCAGTCCTAATATGATGTCCTGTTATAAATGGCTATCCAATAGTGAGACATTGTAACCTCAGATTCTTTTAATATTAACCCTCTATTTTCTGTACTTTTACTATATATATATATATGCATGTGTGTTGTTTTATTTATGATTTTAACTTGAGAAAGTGTAATAATTTAAATCCTGATACTGAAATGGAAAAATATTCTGTAAAATTTTAAATTGTCTAATATATTTATTTTTTATACCTTACATACATATATTTATTTGCACATTGAATACCTTTTTGTTGATGCATTTTTAGTAGTTTTAGTGATCCACCTGCCATGCCGATAACCAAAGATTCGAAGTATAATACCCATTATAAAAATATTATATGTAATATATAAACAAACAATTTACTTTTAAATTGTTTCTTTATATATCACTATATTAAATCTAGTCAGCCTGACAGTTTCCCTTTAAATCTTGACCTGGGACAGTTGGTTTTCATTAACTACTGTTCTAGATTGAATGCTTTCTAATGGATAATTCCCATTTCCATATATTCAAATAGTTTAGACTTGCCTATCAAATTTTTTTTTTCAAAAAGCAATTAGTCCTCAGTAAATCTGTTAGCTTTGTCAATTATTGATTAGTAAATAACTATTTAACTGTTAATAACTAGAGAATCTTACTTTTAAAAAAATCAAAG
Organism: Epiperipatus broadwayi; assembly: GCA_028023455.1. NCBI lineage: Eukaryota > Metazoa > Onychophora > Udeonychophora > Euonychophora > Peripatidae > Epiperipatus > Epiperipatus broadwayi. Next base: position 117,596 of record JAQFVV010006480.1, on the reverse strand, counting down.
AAACCTTCATCACCAAATAGAACTGATGTGGGGTTTTTATTTTTCATTTTTCTGATGAAAAATTTGGAGAGGCTTTACTGTGTAATAATTTTCTTAATGTAATTTTATGTTTATTTGTGTGTATATATTTGTGAGTAAATGTATTAAATGAATAATTTTAAGCAAAAATAAAAACTTTTTCAGTTTGTCTGTGAAGTATTTTATTGTTGACTAAATCTCATCTGTCATCGTCTAGACAGAAAAATCATAGCTATTGATAAAGAAGCTAGTGGTAAAAAGTAGACTGCAGTTTATCTCTAATTAAACAAACTGTCACCACTATTCTTTTTATCTAACATAAAATTTTGTATAAAATAAAATATTCAATTGCTAAATCACATGTGCAAATAAACTGTAGCCTATCTTCTTTTATAAATATCTCTAGCAAAAACAACAATCAGATTTAACTACCAAACGTTGATAGATGAGATAACCGTATCATCGGTGCTGTTATATTAATAATAGATAACGATGCATGGATGAACCCAAAAAATCGTTTACCCATTTATTTAATATATGTTTATTTTGAACTATTTTAGATAATCCTGTTTCTGAAGATAATCTTTCTTCACATATGAAAAATATAAAAATAATTGAAAGTGTTCGTTTTAAATTTCCAACACCTGGTAAATATTTTTATATGTATTTAAATACGAGACATATTTAAAACTGCATATATAAATAATATTGATCGAAAATTATTTCAATTTTTTTTTCTTTGTAGGTAATGTAAATGTATTTATATGTCAAAATTCAGAGACTACAATTTCCTGCCACCGTCAGAAAGTTCTTAAAATTAATCATGCCGTTTTTGGTCGTACTAAGTCTAACATTTGTATTCCTAATGACAAGCGATATTTTAAATATATTGAAAATATACACTGTTCTAAATCCGTTTTAGAGAAAATTCAAGAAATGTGTAACAATGAAGTTAAATGTTTAATATCAGCTTCTGCTCATTATTATCAAGACGATTGTCCTCAAACATTTAAATATTTAGAAATACACTATGAATGTGTTGGTAAGATTTTTGCTTACCCTTATAGATAGATAAATAGATAGATAGATAGATAGATTGATAGATAGATAGATAGATAGATAGATAGATAGATAGATAGATAGATAGATAGATAGATAGATAGATAGATAGATAGATAGATAGATAGATAGATAGATAGATAGATAGATAGATAGATAGATAGATAGATAGATAGATAGATAGATAGATAGATAGATAGATAGATAGATAGATAGATAGATAGATAGATAGATAGATAGATAGATAGATAGATAGATAGATAGATAGATAGATAGATAGATAGATAGATAGATAGATAGATAGATAGATAGATAGATAGATAGATAGATAGATAGATAGATAGATAGATAGATAGATAGATAGATAGATAGATAGATAGATAGATAGATAGATAGATAGATAGATAGATAGATAGATAGATAGATAGATAGATAGATAGATAGATAGATAGATAGATAGATAGATAGATAGATAGATAGATAGATAGATAGATAGATAGATAGATAGATAGATAGATAGATAGATAGATAGATAGATGAGATAGATAGATAGATAGATAGATAGATAGATAGATAGATAGATAGACAGACAGACAGACAGACAGACAGACAGACAGACAGACAGACAGACAGACAGACAGACAGACAGACAGACAGACAGACAGACAGACAGACAGACAGACAGACAGACAGACAGACAGACAGACAGACAGACAGACAGACAGACAGACAGACAGACAGACAGACAGACAGACAGACAGACAGACAGACAGACAGACAGACAGACAGATAGGCAGGCAGGCAGGCAGGCAGGGGGTAGGTAGGTAGGTAGATAATACTAAATAATCTATTAAAAAATTATTATTTCCAATTTACATGACTTTGTGCAGATATCTGTTGTAAATATATATATAATTAACAATGTCCATCCAATAAAATCACATATTTAAAATAGTGTTTACGTTAATCTGTTGTAAATATATATATAATTAATAATTGTCCATCCAATAAAATCACTTATTTAAAATAGTGTTTACGTTAACCTTTACATAGACTTGAAACTTTTTGCCAATTTTTTTTAGTCTATGGGGTTTTTATGCCTCTACCGCTAATGTGGCCTTTAAATTATTTTTTATCATACTTTATTCTGAAAATATTTTATTTTTAATAAGTCTTGAATAATTTTTTACAACACGGTTTATATAGTTTTATTTCTATAATAATATGTATGAGGTAGTCTATTTTCGTCTTTTTAATGTTTAGTTAAAACTTAAATTTTAATGTTAAAAGTCGACAGTAATTCATAAATAAATATTTTATGCCCGTATAACATTCTATATAAATTTAGATTGCAGGGCAAGATAATTGCTTATTAAAACAATCTGTAACTAATTTAACTTTTAGTAACATTTCTCTTAGAACTATCTTGTCTGTACTGTAATTATTTTAACTGAAATATTATCTTTATTATAAAAGAATTAATTCCTAACTACAGTTTTGATAAAAGTATATTACATTAATAAGTATGTATTTTTAAATAAATATTTTTTAAAAAAATGCATTTGGAAATAGCTTATAACAAATTTTTAAAAAAATCTTTATACTTAGATGCTTTTAAAATATGCAATTTATAAATCTCGGTAAATTTTAATTAAGATTTAGTTTTGAATTAAGAAAGAAATGAATTAAAATATCACTAGAGCTTTATTTACAAGTTTACTTCTATTTTTAAAGTTTTGAGGTTACATATAAATACTTGCTTACCTTTTTTACTAAATTCTATTGTGACTTTATGAACCATTTAAATAAATCATGCAATTTATAAAGAAAATATTTGTGGCGATAAAAGTTTATAATTTATTATCTAAAAAATAAATTATATTATTATGCAAATTTCTGATCTTATAATTAAACACCAAATTTTTTCTAACATCTTGACATCGCTTTTTTAAAACAACATCTATAAGAGTGGGTTTTTTTTTTTTTCAAAACATTTTGAGTAATCTTACAAAATTTGTATTATGTGAAATGACAAAATTTACCAAACAAAGTATCGCTTGACTTTTTTTACTTATTTTTAATGTACGCTTTAAAAAGAATAGTGCTCTCAATTTATTCTTTTCTATAAACAGTTGATGTTAGGTAGAATAATTGATAATCCCTATATGAGAGTGTTGTATTCAAATTTTCTAACTAGAATAATTGATAATCCCTATATGAGAGTGTTGTATTCAAATTTTCTAACTATTTTGTGAATACTAAATGTATGGGTTTGAATCTGATACTGCTCAATAAATTTAGTTAATAATGAAAAACTGGCTACAGAAGTTGGATATAACACTACCATAAATAGAAATATGTGTTAGGCTCTGAAGTAGAGTAAAATTGTCAACTAATGTTTCTAATGCAAATAATAGAGTGGGGGGGGGGAGCAGGTTGCTTTTTAAAAAAAGCAATATATATTGTAATGGAATGTATCTTTATATGATCTCAAATGAAAATAAACATATGAACTTTTGCAACAATAATCATTAGTTAACCAGGCTCCTAACTTTGAGGCACCAAATGTAATGGAATGTAAATGCTGCATTCCATTTAAATTGAAGAAAGAAGGCTCCAAACATTGGGAAAGCCAAATGTAATGGAAACTATATGATATGTATATAAACATATCATGCTGACCACGTTGTCATGTCAAATGTAATGGAAAATATCTTTATTATAACAATCACCAGTTAACTAGGTCCCACAGTTTGTGGTGCCAAATGTAATGGACAATATATCATATAAACATATTATAAATCAAACATATTATAAATCAAATGTAATGGAACGTCAATATGTTAGAAGAAAATAATGTTTCAAACATTGGATGAAAAATGTAATGGAATATATGTAATCTAAATAAATCCAATTGTTAAGAAAGCCTAATATAATAGATTGTATGATTTAAATGAAGAAAGACAAAATTATCCCAGTTATATTTAAATAAATTGTTTATATGCCCTTCCAACTAGCTATACATGAAATAAATTTAAAATCATATAGAGCAATGAGATCTATCCTTATAATTTATTTTCAAGGTTGATATGACTAACTAATCAAATATATATATCAGAAACAAAGGGAATTCTATTAAATCCAATATACACATCTATTATGTAAATTTATGTATATCTAAACATATCAATGAATAATAATATGTGTAAGTGGCCTAAAGACTAAACAATAAGTGAAATATGAAGTTATCCTCTATTAAATTGTGAATTCAATTAATTTCATAATGACTCTGGCATTAAAAGAAAAATAAGAATAAAATATTAATACTCTTTTAAATAACTTACAAAGGCATTACTTATAAAATAAATAGTACATCTTTTATTTCTATATTATGGTTTAATTTTAGGCAGTATCAATGTTTTAAATAGTTTTAAATACAAACCCGAATACAAAAATAATTTACATATATACTTGCAATAAGTATATATATTAAATAGATAAAGACATATTTGTGCTTAACAAGTATGCATTAATATAAACACAAATCTATATTTATATTTTTCAAACATTCAAAAATAAAAAAATATATATATTATATACAGCAAATATATATAAATTATTGTTTTGGTCTGCATAAGAATTATTACATGAAGTTAAAAAAAAAAAAATGAAAATAGATAAATTAATAATAAAAAATTTTTATAATAAAATTTTGCGAATATAAATTTCATTTATTAAAATATACATAACAACTCATATGCAACCCAAACCTATATGTCATTCTTTAAGATTTTAAATTACTTAAGTGTTAATTTTGACACCTGTTAAATGGTTATTGCTGTTATAAAACAAAACGCTTGAATTGAATTGAATGATATTTATAAAAACGTTTTATTTTTATAATGAAAAATAAAAGTGAAAAAAAAAAAATATCGGTCTCAAAAATATATTTATATATCATATATATATATATAATTATTTACTACCTTTCAAAGTTCACTTGTTTATTTTTCTTTCAAAAGTCAACTTATTCCATTGTTTTATTTCTTTATCCATTTAATATTAGAATGCATTCTAGAGCCAAATTGAATTGAAGAAATGTCATGTTAGAAAAAATTATTAGTTTCCAAATGCACATATATACTTTATTTTTCCTTTTTAAATTTCTCTCCTTGAAAAAAAAATAATAATTGACATGTTGAATCCAATGTATTAATCACTTTTAGTTATCTCCAGATTATTATTAGATTGACTATTATAGATTCCAGATAGCTATATCAAATTTCGGCTTCAAACGCGATGAAATTCATGTGTTGAAATTTGCTCAGTTTTTCTTTTTAAACTGCCTTGGAATAAATGAAAGAAAATGGCGCAGCCCCTTGGCTGTGATATATATATTAGCCAGTCATGTTTATGTATTGATTACAGAAATTTATCTTATTCCACTATTCTTAAGAATGGCAATTTCAAAGAAACAAAGTACAACAAATTTTTATCCTTTTGTTTGTTTAATCACTATCCTAATAATAATAATGGCTTCTTTTTTTTGCTGTTGTTGTTCTCTGCGTGCCAGCAAATGCTGTTTTAAAAACCATTGTTACATATGTTTTCTTTTAAACAATTAACATTCAAAAAAATATTAACCATATAAAAAAAAAATATTAAATCGAAAATTTATTTGACAGCTTTTAAAATATATGTATATATACATAAATAATAACATTACATTTTTTTAATAATCACTACAAATAAAATATTTTTTTTTTATAATCAACAATTTATATGTCTTTATTTATCTTTAATAATTAAATATTCACAGCGATGTACTATCAACATATAAATAAAATAATAACTCCAAACAATAACTCTAACTAATACCCATAAACAATAATAATACTTCATATATAAACATTATCTCAAAGAGATTTTTTTTATAACAAATGATAATTTTTAAAATATAAATAGACTTATAGATATTTATAATATATATATATTTATTTTTTACATTTATAAACAAAAAATTGTTAGTTTAATGATATTTTAATTGTTACTTAAAATTTTGCTGCATTATATTTTTTTTGTTTACAATATTACTGTAGGCTGTAGATTCATCTAATCTGCTGCCATTACAAATAGTTGTAGTTTGTGTGCTTTTTACAAAATGATTTATTTTATATATAGATTCTCCAGATCATCAAAGTTTTGTCGACCTTTTATTAAGCAATCAATTTTATATGTTTTCTGGAGCATTAATTAGAGGTTAGCTTCATTTTTGTTTTTATTTTTTATGTGATGTTAAAATTACTTAAGCATAAATATGCACTAATATGCATATGTATGTAAGTATTTTATTTTTAATTAAATATTTAAATTATGTAAATATGCACTAATATGCATATGTATATAAGTATTTTATTTTTAAGTAAATATTTAAATTATGCTGTACTTACCGAATAATTTACTTTTTTTTTAGAGCAAATAAATATTCTCAAATATTTTAAGAGGAAAAAATGTCGAAGTATAGATAAGAAAAACTATCTGAACTTCACTTTCTAAAATAAAATATATTAAAATTTATTATTGTGATGAAAAAAACAATAAATATAAAATACAATGCAGAACTTTATAGACACAAAGTTGTAAAACATTAATGAAAAGATGAGGGTATTAAGAATTGCTCAGGAAGCAAACAAAATCTTATATAATTATAGCATAAACAAAAATTATGACAATGGCTGAGTGTGCATAATGTGCATTTTAAATGCAATTTAATTGGCATTAGTGTGCTTAACTCTTATTTGAATGCATTTGGTCAGATTTAAAAAGATTATCTATAAATAAATAATAGTAAGTCTATTAATACTTCTTGAATAATGATACCTGAAAAATATTTTAATACTATTATTTTATCTTGCTGATTCAATCATTTTAAATGTTTCAATAATGTGTTATCATTGAAAATATATGGATATGGTTGATATATTTTGTCATAGAGTATTGCAGATTATAGTAAAAAATTGCTGAAAACACTAAATTCAGATCTTTAAAATAGTTTTTTCTCTTCTTTTTCCACATAGGTTCCTTATAGTTCCCCCAAAAAAAACAGACTTAAATCTTCAAATAGAATTTTATAGCTACTGAAAGCATAGTAAATTAAATGTGCATTTTAAGAAAGTTTAAGTTAAATATATTTTTTGGCAAATTTTGGTTTGAGAAATTATCAAGAAAACTCAGGTAAACTTTTCTATTTTTACTCTTACATTTGATTTAACATGATGCTTAGCAAAAAGATTTTGTTCTTATCTAAACATTATTTGCAATAGCAAAATGATATTTAATAATGATTATATAATATTTGCGATTATAAAATGACTTCTAATATTTTTTTATAATATTTTCAAATTTTTTAAAAGATGGCATTCTAATTTAATATATATTGTAACCTTTTGTTTGGTTATCCAGGTTAAAAATGGCATATAAAATAGAATTTATACTTCCAAAATTTTAAATTTATAATGTAGATAGTAGTAACGCTATGAACTTGAATATTGCAGAAATAAATGGCTTAAAATATAGGTTTTAAAGATGGAATTGTGTAGAGATTTAATAATTGTTGTTATTTATAATCATTAATCAATATAATCTACTCCATAATCTTAATACAATATAGGTCAACCTAAGCATTCGTTATTGATAGATTTGACTTTATTTTTTTATACATTGTTCCTTTAAGAGCTAAAGATCTAAAATTGTAATTAATGAAAGAAGGAACAATTATTTACTTCAAAATAGTATTTCATTTTAAAATGATTGCAATTGTAATATTTTGTAAACAAAAATATTTATTCTTAAATTTTATATTTAAATTCAACTAATGGTTTTATTTATTATTAAACAGGATCAGAACTGAAACTTGGCCTTAAAGCAATGATTTATATTAATTTCGTTCATAAATTTTTTATTATTATTATTGATTTTAAGTATTTTCAAATAGAAACAAAAAAAAATCTTTAACTTAAGAATTGTACAAGTTGGTTTGGGAGGTAAACCAATCAAATTTAAGGAAATCGTTTGCTGGTATTAATTATCGCGCAGGTTTTTTAAAAAGAAGACAGACAGCAGACGATCTGAGAGGAGATTCAAGAATTTTAAATATTTAAAATTTTAATACAAGTCCAAAGTCATATGTATAAGCAATCTAAATATATAACAGATTTTAAAAGTAATTCTTAATACTATGGTGTGAGAAAATCAATCTTTATTAAGACCTACTTTCAAGTTCTGACCATCTAATTCCAGTCAAGAAATCCCAGTTGTTATTTTAAATTTTACCTATGATAATCAAAAAAATTGAACACACTGCATTGTTTCCAGGAAAAAATAAAGACAGTCACATATGGGAACATTCATTTATTTATGCTAGATTAAGGATTTTTATTAGTCATAGATTAAATGTAAAAAAAAAAAAAAATCGGATTCAAAGATAAATGTTAAAGAATGTTTAATAAAATGTTAATTGAAGAAATGATTAAAACTGAGCAGTACTAATTTTAATATTACTTTTATGGAAAGTTTAAAAACTTATAATAAGCATTATATAGGTTAAACGATGATTACATTTATTTGAGTGTGAGTAACAGTGGTCTACTAGCAGGATAGAAAGCATGGTCTATTATCCGGAATTGACAATTTATATATATATACAGAAGATAAATATAATAAAATAAAACTATCCTATAAGGATGTGGTAGAAATAAATTCTGAATAGCAAATGAAATAAACTTTAGTGCATTCGGAAATATAAAACATCTGTGGAAAGTAATCTCGCTCTACTGTTAAAAGAAAATGTGAAATGCTTTCTTCATAATAATAATAGTAACCAAATAAGGAAGGAATCAATTGAATACTAAATCATGTATTACTAGTGCGAGGAATATTTAAATCAAACATATAAGACAAGTTGCAAATAATCTTTAATTGTTAAGCGGAAAAAAAATGCTACATTGTCAATAACCTGACATCGTGTAAATTTTAATAATTATAATAATCTTCGGATGAGAACAAATGAAAAAAAATAATAATTGTAATGTTGATGTGCAGCCAGGAGTGTGTTTGAAATAAAAGTGTTTGAAATGAAAATGATAAGAATATACAGACTGAATCCTGTGGAATAATTATAATGCCAGTAAAAATTAAAAAGTTTTTTTTTTTGTTTTTTATTTGTTTGTTTAGGAACTTATAGAAATAATCAGCCATTAAGTTAATGCACATGTGCTTTGTGGATTTTTAACTATAAATGAATACTACTCTCACTTTCAAACACAAGATAAAGTCTTTGTAAAAAGATAGAATGAACCATCTATCCTTTCTATCCAAATGTTTATGTATGGGCAAATCTTAAGCATTTGAGAATGAGAGCATGAAGATGTTAAGTGATCACTTTAAATTACTTTTACTGTGCCTGAATAAATGATGCTTGTAAAAAATTTTAGAATTTGATATGCCATTCTTATTTAAAATTAAACATATGTAAATGAGACATTTATTTTATATAGCATTATGTTTTAATAAATTGTAATAGTAATAATCAGCCATTAAGCTAATGCACATGTGCTTTGCGACGTATTGTAAATTCTAGAAAATTTTGCAAGCCTCATTTCATTCAGACATAGTAAAAGTAATTTAAAGTGATCACTTAATATCTTCATGTTCTCATTCCCAAATGCTTAAAATTTGCCCATATATAAGTGTTTGGGTAGAAAGGATAGATGATTCATTCTATCTTTTCACAAAGACTTTATCTTGTGTTTGGAAGTGAGAGTATTTATTTATAGTTAAAAATCTGCAAAGCGCATGTGCATTAGCTTAATGGCTGATTATTATTATTACAGTTTATTAAAATATAACACTATATAAAATAAATATCTCATTTAGAAACATATGTTTAAAAAAAAAAAAAAAAGAAAAAGAAAAACTTGCAACATCATATTAGTATAGGTATAAATTTTATACTGTAAATATAGTTGTTATTGAAAAAAAGGGAACAGATCAATAGATCGGGAAATTAATAATTGATGTAATTTGATTACCTATGTCATTATTTGTTTAAATGATTGTTAACACATATTATTTGATAATTAAAATCAATAGATCTAATTAATGATTTAATGAAATATAAAAGTAATTAATAATATTGATGATATAACAAGTGGAAGGGTTTGTGTTTAAAGATACAATAATTAAAAGGAGAAATGATGATGCCTTAAATTTGATCTTATGTTTTATGATGAACCATTTGATAGGGTTATATGAAATCATTAGTAATTTAGTTTGTAATTTGTATAACCAAATAAGTACAATGATGATAGTAGAGAAGTTAGAAATATGAAGGTAATAATAAAATTCTTTGCTAAAGCAAAGATAAGTATTGTATTTATGATACACCCAAGGATTGGCTAGTAACATTTATATGAATCTCCTAAATTGTAGATGAAAATTATGTCAGGAAGATATAGGCATTCAGATTTAATAGTACACAGCACAAAATTCTTATTGGTTGTATTTGGCATATAGGTTGAGAATAAAACATAGGAAGATGGAGTTTGAGATCAAAAACTAATTGATGATTTTATAGTCGGTATAATAATATTTTTAAAATAATAATAAATAAACAAGTAAAGATCAAAGGATGAATATCATGGAGTCTACCAATAAACAAAAGGTGACATTTCACTGTATAATAATAAGATTATTGTAGTGAAGCAAGAATATAATAATTAGTGTTTTTCATTTTGTCTTTATAAGTTAAAGCCTAACTTATAATGGTTTGATAATTGCAAAAGAATTGAAAACTGATTAGATAATGGAGACCCCTGATTTATGATTGATAGAAGAAAATATAGAAAGGCATATATCACAACAGCACCATAATACATGAAAAGGTAATATTTCTTTTTATTTAGTTTTGTTTTTTTTTTTAATATCAAAAAGGTAAAAGGGGAATGGAAGTTTTCCAATTGTTATAGTGTTATATTATATTTGTAAATAAATGTATTACTACTGTTATTTTACATTTCTTGTTAGTTAAAATGTTTATTATAATATCTTGTAAATAATATGATTAAAGTTGTTGTTTTGAAAGTTGACTTGATTATTAAAAGTTGCATTTCTTTTGTGAGAGTCATTGTCACTACATCGCATGAACCCAAAGTGTACAGTTTGAGATTGAAATAAGAAATTAATCCAGTTCAGAATACCATAACAGTCAACTAAGCACATCTTTCTTAAAAGAAAATTATAAAAAATTACTACTTTGAAATTTTTATCTTGCATCAAGCATTCGAGCTAGAAGACCAGAAGAGAAGAAAAAAATGTTAATCAATCACAGACGTCATATTTTTTTAAAAAAATGACATGTGATCTAATGAACTTAACTTGAAAAAACAGACAATTAACAAAATGTTCTTATAAAAAAAAAAATTATATAAAAAAAATAATCACAACATTTATTGACTAAATTACCCTTGAATATTGAAATCAATAAATACTCTATTCATTATATTACCTTCCAATATTACAATTATTTATTCATTTATATTTCCTTTTTTTTTCTTTTCTTAAACGTGAGTTCAAATAACTCGAAATAAAACCATTTAGTTAAACATAGTTTCTCTGCATTCACGCACACACACACTTCCCCATTATGACAAGGAAATGACATTCTAAATTTTAAGTTAATATATCAACTACTTTTTAGACAACTAATTGTAATTTATTACAACCACCAAATAAAATATATAAAAGATATTAAATATTAAAATGACTTTTACAGACCCTAAATTGACCCATAATAAACTAATCTTTTAACCTTTATACTGCTATTCTAAAAATTTACAAAAACTAATTTTAAGTTTATTTTACATTCTACTCCCTTCTGTTTTATAACTAAATTACTATACTATTTCAATACTATTTTCTGGCACACATTTTAATATAATACTGTTATTTTATTAATGAATAAAATTATTAAAAGCAATATAAGCTATTGTACTTATGGCACTTATAAAAACATGACTATTCTTTTAAATCAAGTAACTATGTAAAATGTTTAAGCTGAGATAAACAATGGGAACGAGTGTGAAATCACTTGGCTACAATACATATGTAATATAAGGAGTGTACTAATATCTCAAACAAGCTTCTATTGATAAGCGCAGTAAATATCTTACTGCACTTATCAATAAGAGCTTGTTTGAGTTATTGGTATGCTCCCTATATTACAAATTTGTAAATACAAATTTATAAAAACAATGTCACGCACTATATGACTTCTTTTAATGATTATATATATACAAAGCTGTTGTATATAATTGTTCTTATTTATTATAATTTATATAAAATAACATAATAGATTTTATTCATTTCCATTTTTGATGAAATTATTTATATGTTGTCATTGTTCTTCTAGAAAATTCAAAACAACTAATTGCCTTGGGATTTGTTACATTAATCTGGAAGGCATCTTACAATGGAACAAAATTTGCTCAGATATATATATATATGTTTTTAATAATAAAATTAATATATATAAATTACTTATATTTACTATAAAAAGTGATTTAATTATATTATCTAAATATATATATATATATAATAAATAATATTAAATTTTGCAAGCTAATTTTTTTTATATAATTTGTGCAGCATCAACAAACATGTGTCCATTAACATCCCACATTATTTCTTGTCCAGATAAGCATTTGATTCAAAATGTTTCTCCTTCATTTATATTTGGAGCTCAATTAGTTTGTCAGTCTGAAGATGATGGTTACGATAGCATTGCATCCAACACTAAAATTAAATCACCATCCTTTACCTGCATTTCTTTTCCTGAAGTCGAACAAAGTGTCAAAAATCTTTGCTTAGGAAAAAATGAGTGTACATTAGATTTTTCTACAAATATATTTGAAAATCTTTGCACAAAAAAATCTGACCACTACTTAACAGTTGATTATGTTTGTGAAGGTAATTATTATTATTATTATTATTATTATTATTATTATTATTATTATTATTATTATTATTATTATTATTATTATTATTATTATTATTATTATTATTATTATTATTATTATTATTATTATTATTATTATTATTATTATTATTATTATTATTATTATTATTATTATTATTATTATTATTATTATTATTATTATTATTATTATTATTATTATTATTATTATTATTATTATTATTATTATTATTATTATTATTATTATCATCATCATCATCATCATCATTACTATTACTACTACTACTACTACTATTATTATTGTTATTGTTGTTGTTATTATTGTTATTGTTATTGTTGTTATTGATGTTTTGTTAATGTTGTTATTATTATTTGGTTTCAAAAACAAACTTTATTTAGTGAACAAAGATTACATCAACAGTTACCTAAGTAGAAAGATGTAAGCCTTTTCAGTTTGACACGTATATATATATATATATAATCAAATTAAAACATATGTATTTGTGTGTGAAAAAACATTGAGTCAGCCAACTTTATAGTACATGGATGTGAGTCATTGGACAAAGGAGGCTGGTGCTACTTGTCATTTGTCTGAGAAGAAAAATGTTTTACAGTTATCTGTTAATATTGAAAGTTATAATCTGGCCTAGGGTTTTAGTAGTGACCACACGGCCACATAGCACAAAAATATCTGGGTATGAAATTTTACCATTTCTGTTCTTCAGTTGCTCAAGCTTGTTAAAAAATGTGGCTGGATGTCTTCTGGTACTATTATCCAGGTAAAAAGTACATCAGGTGCATCAAAGCATATATAGACAAAAAGTGGCAGCATGGACAGCTGAGATTAAGTCTTTGTTGTATGTCTACCTGATACTACTGAGTGTAGTATCATTCTGTCTATATGTGGCAGCATGGTCTCTCAGGTGGGTTCTTTGGCCAGGAAAATGTGAAATATGTGGTGTTGTGTTTCTTTAGCCATCATTATCAGAGGAAATAGGATGAGGCTAGGGCATAACTTCAAAAGAAAACCAAAAAACTTTTGTTTGAAGGACAACTTCTTGAAATGCTGAATCAACTAGCTATTTCTCAATCTTAGCATCAATAAACATGTTTTAAATACTGCAATAGATATATTAATCAACATCCAAAAAGTATACCTGATTGAGAATGTTTTAAGGTTGATCCATGAGCACTGTTAGTATCCAATTGAAGGTAGTGGTCTATCTATAGGTGCTATGTATTGAATACATTTGATTGTTGGGAAGCATCTTATTAGGGCTGCTAAGAGATTAATAATTTTTGTATGTGACAAACTCTGATGGAGTAAAGATCTATTCTGTTTTATGTTGGTGGAAGTCTTATGTGTTTTTGGAGATGAAACTGTCTTCCTGTGCTATAATAGCTTGCTGCAGAGTGACCAGGTGGAAGAAATAAGCAATTTGGTAAAGTTTATGATTGGCGAGTAATAAGTTATTTTTGTGCTTATTAGTTGATTTAAGAAACAAATATAGTGAAAAGTAGATTTTGGAAGTGGATATGTGCTCTGCATCATCTCTGCATTTTTTCTGGATTTTTTTGTCTTATTCCATTAGATTCTAGGTGGAAAGGGAATCTGAAGAAGTCTGTAGGTTTGCTGTGGTAGATTTGCATATACAGTTTGCAAATGTAGAGAAACCATACAAAAGTATTATTTATGTTGAAATTTGAGTCCAAAATTAATGATGTAATCATCAAGTAATGTTTAGAATAGGTTGTTGCCTAGGAAAACAGAGATATTGTCCATAAATGCAGTGCATGATATATATAGTCCAATGTGTGGTGGGTTGGAGCTCTTTTATTTTCTGCTGGATTTTTTTATGAGAGAATTAATATATATCATGAATAATAGGACTGTAAATTTGGATGGGAGTGTCTTTTAATTATATTGGTTGCAACAAAATCACTTTCCCCAAAAGGTCCATCAACTATTAAAATCCTATGCAGAATATCCTAAATAGATATTTTTGAGTATCCCTGTTATATAACTTTATTTTGCTTTCATTAATGGCAATTTGAGAAAAATGACCCAGTATTTTGACCTTTGCTCTAAATTGGGTCTTCTGGCTTGTACCTTTGTTTAGGGTGGTCAGCTAGGCAAAGTACAGCATTCCATAGATTATGTAGATTGAGAGCCTCATATAGTAATGTCCTTGAAAATTTGTACAGTGAGCAATGAATATCTGTGGCAGATAAAACTATTCATCAGTCAATAAAAAAATGACAGAATGTTCTAAAATGTTCCTTAAGGATAATATTATTAAACCTCTCAGAGATGTCATCTAGTATATTGATTGGCAGTCCATACTATCGAGAGAGGGGGGTGTTTCTCTGAACTATCTTGATTCAGCAGATCTAAGTTTTTAACATCACTGAATATAAATTTTCTAAATCTTGCAGTAGAGAGGTTATTATTTGGAGTTTAGATTGGTAGGAAAGTCTTAGGTTTGTTTTAACTATGTTGGTGTAGGTGTCTTTTACAACTGAGTCAGCTTTCATTGACAAGCTTATTTCGATGCCAATTATATATAAAAGTGAATGTCTTGCCACTATTATGTCATTAGATATGAATTAGGAGTAGACATGGAAATTTTTTAAATATCCACTACATAGCTAAATTTTGTTTTCTTTAAGAAAATTATAAAATTTACCTTTAAACGCAATGTTGAAATAGTTTAGAGATTTAAATTTGGAGAGTTCCAAAATAGTCATGCAGTCAAGACTAAGGTTTGATGCATTATATCATCATCATCATCATCATCATCATTATTATTATTATTATTATTATTATTATTATTATTATTCGTTTCAATTCAATTCCATTTATTTATTTAATGTATAATTCCACAGCACTATAGGCCTATAATAGATCGCACATAAATTAAGTAATACATATAAGATTATAAAAGAAAAATATATATATAAATAATGCAGATTACAAATATGAGGGGGGAACAAAGATGCTATATATCATCACTATAATAAATTAAATGCCATATTTTTTTAGCAAAAATTATATTGTAATTTTTATCATTTAAATTAAAATAATTATTATTGCAAAAAATTTTATTATAGCAGTCCAATATCCAAAACAATGGGAAAAGTTTAAGAGTATCTGAGTAGTAGGTTTTAAGATAAAAAAAAAAAACCTGAAGTCCTAGTTTAGTAGGTTTTAAGATAAAAAAAACCTGAAGTCCTAGTTTTATATTCTACTACATTAAATGAAACATTTGTTATCAAATTTTAATCAATTATCATTTATTTACAATTTTGTAAATAAGCAAATATTTTATTTAGCGGGATTCTTTTTATTCCTGCATAAATACTATATCTTGATTAAAATATTCATTTATTTAACACTCAAATCAATTATATGATATTAATAAATTACAATTTTGTATAAAAACTTCAGATCTCTTATTCTTCTCCTTGAATAGAAAGATAATATGCTGTTTTTTATCTAAACTGACATTTCTGTAAAATTTCTCTCCCAATGATTGAAGTTTAGCAATATCCTTTTTTGTGTGTGGATTCCAGACAACCGATCCATATTCAAAAACAGGAAGAACAAGAGCTGTGAACAATTTATATTTTAATTGATTATTAAACACTTCCATATCTAAGAATCATTCCTATAATTTTAAATGCTCTGTTAATTATAAATTCAATATGTGCATGAAATAATCTATTATTTCTAAATAGAATATCAAGCTTTTTTTGCAAAGTCTTACATTTAATTTTATGTATTTCAATTTAATATGAAAACCTAGATATTCAGACTTATTACAATATGAGACTACTGAACATTTGTCCATATTATTTTCGCTACACCACGCAATAAAATTATTAATATCATTTTGTAGAGAAATTTGATCATTTAATATAAGTATCCCTTTGAAAATTTTTCAATCATCAGTATAGCATAACAAATATGAGGACTTAAAGATCATCCATATATATATATATATATATAATAATTAAGGAGCTAGAATGCTACCTTGAGGTACACCTAAATTACAATTATGTAAAGTAGAAGTTTGATTATGATATTTAACAAAAGTCTTCTTACTTTTAAGAAATGAACTTAACCATTTAATAAGCTCTAAAGAGAAATCTAATCTGTAAAGTTTTTGAAAAAGACTATCATGGTTCTGTCAAAAGCCTTAGATAGATCAAAATAAATTACATCTAATCTCTGTCTATCTTCTATAGCATGAACAATATGATCAAATATAGTGATTAGATTAGTTTTAACAGACCTATTTGGCAAAACAACCATGTTGAGCAGAAGCTAAATAATTATTGACATTATCCATGATTTTATTATATATATATATATCAAAATTTTTAGCCACAGTATGTAAGACTGAAATACATCTAAAATTATTTATACAATCCTTAGAACCATTTTTATGAATTGGAATAACTTTAACACATTTGAGAACCTCAGGAAAATTTTTTAATTTATTTAGAATATAGCATAAAGGGTTAGCAATAAATTTAGCACAACCCTTATAAATAAAAGATATTATCTGGTTGCAAACCAGTGTGAAATTTAAGCTTTCTTGTTGATGCTATAATATCTTTACTATTAAAACCTTCAATTGGCATTTTGTGATTTGATTTCTTAAAAAATATAAAAGCCTTTAATTCATTATCATCATTCTTATACAGGTGAGCAAAGAATGTGGAAAAATATTTAGCAGAAAATGAGGAATTACAAGCAGGTCTACCTTTGTTAATACCTTGCTGAATATTTAATGAAAGACCATAATCATCTAGAACTTATATAAAAAATATTCCCATATTCTTTATATTATTAAGATAATTTTTCCTATATAAATTTTTTGCCAACTTTTTATAATTGATAAAATTATTATAGTATATTATTAGTTTTCTTATAATATTTATAATAATACCTTTTTCTTCTAATGATTTTTCTTAAGGTTGAAACGAATCAATATGGGAAATTATGATGAGATATACATTTAATGGGAAAATACGAGTCAATTAAGTTATTGAGAACAGGCATAAAAGTAATTTAAATTAAATTAATATCTGTACAAGAGTATATATGATTCCAATCAAATTGGAAATCTGTTCATAAAAATCATTATAATTTTTTTTATAATCTCTTTTCATTTTATGAGGTAATTTTTGTCTAACATAATGCATTTTAATATAAACTTCAATTGGAGAGTGATAGGCATCAATTTGAAATTATGTAGATGGAGAATGAATATAATTAAGGTAAGACAAATTACCTAGAATGTAATCCAAAGTATGTCCATAAGAATTATAAAAGTTATTATATTGTTTAAACTCTAATAAATTACAAAATTGCAACATTCTCTTGGCCTTAGAAGACCATGAAGTGCCCTGAAAAATAGCATCATCAATAAATAGTTCAGGGAGATTAAAGTCATCAGTAATGAGGATATTTTTATTATATGTAATTAACAAATCCTCAAATGAAGATAAAATAATATCCAGCTCATTAGCTGATATATTTGGTCTAATATATACATTTCCTATTATAAATTTACAGTAATGGTTAACAGAAATTTCACTCCAAATAGCTTCTGAAAGCGAAGAATTAAATGGAATGTGTTGATATGCTATTTCTTTTTAAATAGCTATAAGTGTTCTACCTCCTCTATTAGCAATTACAACAGGTCTATCTGTACAAAATATTTTGCATCTCTCATCAAAAAAAATATTATCAGATTATATCCTGGGAAAGACATGTTTCAATTATAAAAGTAAGATCAAAGACTTCTAAACTAAAAATATTGTTTTATTTGTACACGTTTTGTAAGCATCCCTCTAATATTAACATAAAAATAATGAAGGCCTGCCGTGTTAAAAAGTAGAATAAAAAATAGTATACAATAATTTAAAACAACTAAATCTATAAGTAGTAAGATATTTTAGAAAAAATAAGCAAAAACAAAAATGATACAGAAAGGAAAAAATATATAGCTATACCAATTATAATAAATTAACAAATCCTCAATGAATTAACCAAAAAACCATAAAAGAAAAAAAGAAATCTATTGCAAGGCCAAAGGTAAGAAGATACAAATTTATGATGTTTATGCACAGGAATAGAAATAGAAAAGAACTGGAATTAGCATTAAACATATTTATTTTATAACAGTTTATTTTTATAACAGTTTATCACCCAAAAATTTTCTAATATCATGAACATTAATATTACCGGATAAATTAGAAACAAAGTAGTTATTATTTCTAACATATGAATTAGAAGATATAAAATTACTATTATAATGATTATTATTATAATCAGAAGATGTAACAGATAAATATTAAAGTAATGGATTGATAATTTTATTTACCTTGTTAAAGGATCTATATCTGTCCTTTGAATTATAATTAAAACATATTACCATTAGTGCCAATTTTTCTAAATTT
Organism: Epiperipatus broadwayi; assembly: GCA_028023455.1. Taxonomy (NCBI): domain Eukaryota; kingdom Metazoa; phylum Onychophora; class Udeonychophora; order Euonychophora; family Peripatidae; genus Epiperipatus; species Epiperipatus broadwayi. The sequence continues at coordinate 98,017 of JAQFVV010006480.1, read as the reverse complement.
ATTATTGCCTTTATCAACATTCTTCTCAATCTGTTTATTGACATTTTTCATATATATTTGATTATAATTTTTAGAACGCCTATACATCTTTATCCCAATATAATCGTATGACTCTACATAATGCTGTTTTCATTAGGAACATTTTTACACCAATATTATTACTATTAAGCATTGTCTTTGAAATCATATTATTCACCTTATTATAATTATTATTAGTATACAAGTTATGTTCAACTTTGCTAGTACACCTCTTAAATATATTATTGGGAGAACTTTTAATAGCTTTATTATCAGATGAACATTCATTATCAAAATATTTAATCAAAAATTGATTACTATTAGAATTTCAACAAGTAGTCTCTTTAGAATCAAAAGAAGTTTTATCAGCGGAATTTATATCTGAACTTAATGAACATTGAATTTATCAACTTTATCTTCCTTAGAAGTATCATTTCTGTTATCTATGTCTGTATTATTTACCACATTATTATCATTCATTAATAAGATACATTGTATATCTACACCTTCCTGCCGTGTATTTAAATTACATTCCTGAGATAAAGGATAAGATATTGTACGACAAATATTTGACAATTCTATAATAAGTTTAAGAACATCAGGAAATGTAAGTTTTGATAAAACTTCAAAAATAATTTATTTGGATCATGAACTAGATCTTTCATAAATTGAAAAATATTATTATTTATATTGCCATAAACTACACCATCATCATATGAATTATTATTAATAAAAGTCAGTGGTTTTGACTCAGAGATATCCATTCTTATATTACTATTAGTCAAAAATTCAATACCATCTGCATCCATATTACTACTATTGTTAAAATTTTCACCGACTTTATATATTAATATCCTTACTGGTATCTTCATTTGTATTCACAATATCTTTCTCATTATTTGAAAATATATAATTCACTTCTTAAAACCTCATTGCTATTATACGATAATTCATTACAGATAGCACAATTTAAAAAACCTCCTCCAATAGTGCAGAAAATATCTTTCTCTAGTCTACTTAATTTTAAACATGAAGGATGAAAAAAACCTTGGCAGTTATCAGAACACTTTATAAAAAAAATCATTAACAATAGAAGATCAACATACATTACATTTATTTACCTATGAAAAAGTAAAATTAGAAGTATGAATTACACCAGAAGAATCATTTGAATTAAGAGAAGAAGTGATAAAAAGATCATTCACGAAATATCAGATTCTTGATTAAAGGATATATTGCAATATTCACACACAATCTGACTGACATGACACTTCATCTTCAACATTATTTTAGTTAGTTATAGCAGTATAAATGATATCTAAGACTACAGTTGCCATTACACTTCAAAATTTTTTGTCTTTCATAAATACCATTTAAACATAGAGGGCATGTATAAGTAATTGGAACCATTATAATCTAAAATGAAAATAAAGTACACAATGATATACAAAATGACAAAGATATTCGATGATTTCAATATATATAAATTAAATAAAAGTTGATATATTTTATGAAAAAATATTTAAAAGATTTTATATTTCATAACAGATATTAAATGTTATACTAGTATTCAAAATCCCTGTATTTCATAATAAATATTTAAATGTTATATTGGTATTCCTTATCAAGACATAAACAGTTTTTTATAATAATTATTTTAAGATAACCATGTTTGTTCACAATCTCCAGCAATAGAAAATAAAATGTTAAAGATCAAATCAAATATAATGGAATGAGATGAAAATTTAAAAAAATAATTGGAAAATTAATTGGTTAAAGAAGCAGGTAAGTTCATTGATGGTAAATGCATGAACATTAATATTTGTAGTATTTTACGAATAAATTCTACAAAACTGTGTTCATAGTTCGTCTTTAAAGCAGTTGGATAATTTTATAGAAGACAATGGTTTGTGCTGAGTCGTTTGTGGCAACATGTTGTTTAACCATTGTTCAGGAATATATATGTTTGGAAGTTTACCAGTTATAAATAAGGCTGGGCAGTTGATAGATTTGTTGTATTCATTATGCAAAGTAGGAGGTTCATAGGCATGCAGGAAACCAAGAGATACAGAGCAGGTATGTGAGAATAAACTCAGGAAAAATTATAGTGAATCTCTGAGTTTTATTTAGGAAATACATAGGCCAGTTTGGCTTTAGGTTGAGTGTTACCACCTTTTTTAGTTTCTTGAATTTTTCTTTGTAGCCACCATGGCTTTCTTTTTGCATGGTCTTCTGAAAAGCATCTTTCAATAGGTCGAAGTCATGATATCAGAAAATCCATAATATCAATGGATATCTTGTTTTCTATGGGAGAGATATCTCGGGGGCTGAATGTTGCTTTGTTATTTGAGGCAACTGGTTGAATGTTTTGGATACTCCAGTTATATCAATCTCTATATGGTGTTTATCTATTTAGATATGTGTTTGGTAATTATTATTAATGACAGTTTAGTCATTGATCCTAGCAAGCTTGATAGAGGTATAGTCTGTTCAATTAATATAAAGGTCTATTGGCTGCACATGTTTGCTTTGTGGTAGAGAGGATTATGAAAACTGCATCTAGTTGGTGATTATTACCTATTTGTAGACAAGTACTGTTGTCAGTGATGGTGTGTATTTGATAAAGATACATTGACATGTATAGCTATCACAATGTAGGCACCAGTCAGATGTACAACACTGATGGCTAGATGATCAGACTATTCACATGAATAGCACTGTAGCTTTACACCTCTTATATAGAGATAAAGGGTTTCCTCTTGGTAAGTATTGGAGTGGTGCAATGAAGAACTGGTGGAACTCAAGATACTATCATCCTGATACCTACAATGACTATGAAGAGACAATAGTACAAAGCTTTTGGAGTAAACAGTGTCAAAATAATATGCTGCAGCAGGTGTCTCAAGAAATATATAAATCAAACAATGTAAAAAGCTTATCACAATTCTTTTTGGAGCAGGTGAAAAATTTAAGATCAATTATAGCTTTTCTTCTATTAGAAAGCTATATTATTTGCCTTGTAAGATATAATTTATGTCAAACTTTCAGCATATTATGTTGTATAATAGATCTACTAAGAGCCACAGACCTGAAAATGCTTTACCCTGGTGAAAAGAATTGTAGTGAATCTCATCATATCAGCACTTGCACCGTGAATTTTAACCGATTTGATCAGCAGAGATTTGATCACACAACTAGACATAGATATTATGCAACACCTGGAGGAAGAGAAGAAAAAACACAATCAGTGGTTAAGAAATATTGTCAGAATGTTCAATCCAGTGTTTAGGAAATCTATTGAGAACTTTGATAGAGTATTATCATTTTGGAGTTCACCAAAAAAATGTAGAAACATTGAATATGGTAAGAAAGGGTGTGAATATTAGTTATCCAATATAATCTTTGATAATGATAATTATTTTTCATTTCAAGTGAAGCAAGTCTGTTTAAAATTGGTAGTGAAGGTATGAGAAAGATATTTACAAGAATTAGTTGATACTAGAAGCCATGTGTCTATTTTGTCAGATGTGACATTAAGAAAACTTGAAGGAGTGAGGTAAAAAACCTTACTCTATCATTGTCCCTTACACATAAGTTTATCCAATGGGAAGTGAGTTAAGCTGGAAACCAAATAAATACGGATAAGTTTACAAATTGGTAATTTATCTACAGAACATGTTTTTGATTATGCTGGATTGTTATATAAAACTATTGTAAGGTCAGACTTTTTTGTCTCTATATTAGTGCATCTTAGATTATAAAAACACTGATATATCAAGATGGAGAAATATAATTTAATAAGATTACTGGGAGCACTATTAACCATATTAATTGCATTAAAATTTCATAGATAGACATTAAAAATAAGATAAAAGAATAATTAGAAATAAAAGACCAAATTATCAAAAGTAAACCGGATACATTAGAACTAGATGTAATGTACAAGTATTAGCTTAGTCTAAACTGCAGTGTAACAACAATAATTAATTATATGCAGCATATATATATATATATATATATATGCAAAGTTTTGTTATATATATATATATATATATATATATATAAAACAAAACTTTAATAAGTAATTTGGCTTAGTTTTCTTAGCTAGATTTTTACTGTTATGAGTCATATATGTAGCAATAGTTGTAATAGAGAATTGATGTGCATATATATTGTTCCGTATAATTTATGTTTAACATTGTGTGGGGTTGTTGGACTAACTCCTGGTCAATGCCAAACTATTCATTAAAGCTGTACTATATACGTGTTGCATATAATTATTGTTGTTACATTAAAACTAAATGTACATGATGAATTAAAATGATGTGAAAAAGTCGAAATTAAACAAAAATAAGTTAAAGTAAAAGACCAAACTATAAAGGATAAACCTGTTATGTTAAAACAAAATTAAGATGAAGAACTAAAGCTGTGTAAAGAAGTTGGAATTTAAGAAAATATTTAAATAATATACCAAATAGTAGAAGTTGGATTAAATATGTTAATACACAATGAAGAAGATGAACCAAAAGTAAGAGAAGAAGTATATCCTCCCACAAGAGCTGTTAAAAATGGAAATCCAAATAGCAGAAGATAAACCTGATAAATTAAAACATGAGGATGACACTAGACTAAAACTGTTAAAAGAAATAAAATATAAACAAGGACAGATAAAACTAAAAATCCAAATACATAAAGATAAGCATGAAGTCTTACATCAAAGATCAGATGGTGAAAAGAATGGGATGAAAAGATAGTGAAATAACAAACAAAGTTAGAGTTAACACAAAAATTGAATAAACACTTGCCATCCAAGCTAATCAATATATTGGATAAAGAAATCCCACAGCCAGAATTAAACATTTAAGCTAAACTAACAAACATTTTATTTGCATATCTACTATGCATTTTGAAGTTAATTGTTCAGAAAAATATCATTGAACATCAAGTTATTTGATACCTAAGATAATACTCTCACAAACCAGTTAAGACTTTTCAAAAATTACTACAGAAGAAAAAAACTTCAGGTAAAGGCAACCTCAAATCACAACAAAAAAACGTTGTAAGACTTACAAATGTTTGAGAGGTAAAGAAAATCATAATGAAAGTATAATCATTTTGCCTTTCAACCATGGATGTGAGCAGATTTTTAGAATTGTACGAGATGCTAATAAATATAGCATTCAAAGGTTGTACATATTATATAAAATTAAACAATTTTAAATAAATCAAGTAATATACAAATTTTGTAATAAATTATTAAATTTTACAATTTAAAAGACTGTAATAGGTTTATTAAAAAAAAGTTTAAATTTAAGAGAAACTTGTAAAGTATGTAAATTGTGTTAAAATTTTCTCTTAACAATAAAAAATATTTTATATAATTAAATTAAAAATAAGTTAATAAAAAGAATTAAGCCTGCTCAGTATGAGATTTGAAAGTAAAGGAAAAATTCAGACCATTTAATAATTATAGCGTTTTGCATATTCATTCAATTAAATAATGAAAGTGTTTTAAAATGATTGTAATTAAAATAAAATTGGTCAGAAAGATATCAAAAATAAGATATTATTAAAGATGTTAAAAAGAAGGTCAAAGATGTACACAAAGTTTAAGATTGTTAAAAACAAGACAGCAAAACCTTATATATGGGAAGTTTTTCTTGAAAGCAATAAGTTTGGATTCATGTTTTAATCAGGCTACAGTAAAATCTGGATTCTCACTATTGAACCTTCATTATAATTATTGAATAAAAAAGAGGAAAGAATGGTGACTGCTGAAATCTACCCTAGATCTCTAACAGACCTAATTGAGCTATATATTCAAAGGAATCAATAATTAAATGAAGAAATAATACTTAAATCTTACATTTCAAAAACAAGAGATTATTAACAAATATTATAGCAACTTACAAATGGAATCAATTAATATTTAACACCACAAGAGCAATCAAATTCCAACTGCAGACTATTATCTTAATATATTAATCATTTTTAATTTTTATTTTAATATATATTTAACAATATTTTATATTATTGATCGATTAAAACATTTTTTTTTTAAAAAAAAAAAGGAACTGAAATATTAAAAAACTGTAAAAAAAAACAAAAAAAAAATCTTCTCTTGTATATATGTTATGATTTGTTATCATTTTTTAAAAAAAGTTTTCTTTAGAGGGAAATTGTCAGATGAATAATCAAAAATGTAATAATCCCTTCAAAACAAATGAGCACACTTGTAAAATATTTAAAATGTGTTCGAGTGTTTAAAATAATGAATGTAATATAATTATTGGTATTTTAGATTAAAGATTTACTTTGAAATTTAATTGAGTCTATTGTATATAAATTTCCTCTTTTGGTTGTTGTGAGTTAACTTTTATGTAAATTAGAATTTATTTTCTGTATGTAATTGTTAGATGACTGTTAAATGGTTTGTTGTACACTATATTGTAAATGATGGTTCTTAATTCTTTTGATCATGGATGGCACCACCAGATCAATTTGTACCTGGAAAATTTGTTTACTGTGATCAAATGTTAATGATGATGATCAGTTGCACCAACCAGACCCAGGGAGAGCAAGAGCTTGATAATGTTGTTCAGACAATTGAGAAAAGAAAACACTAAGACAAACATCAGAAAAAACTAATTTTAAATAATTTAAAATTTTATTAAATTCAAGCAAAAAAACAAAATAAATCTAGCAAACAAAATATGAAAGTTGACCTAGATTTATCAGCATATTTATCTGAGTGCATATGAATACTGCAAATATTAAAACATTAAACACTCTGGCAAATAAGTTCATTTTCTTATTTACAAATTTAAAAAGGGAATTGATAATATCTTCCCATTGGTGATTTATAAAAACCAATTCTAGTTTCCTAATTTAGAGATAGAAAAACAATAAGGTCTTGTAAGAAATCAATGAAACAGCACTGGTGAGCATTCTTTGGGTCAGAATGATGTGTCGAGATCAAGAACATCATATGCTGACAGGACAGCTCATGATATACCATTTTAAGGCAATTCATGGTTAATTTCACATACAAGATAAGAAAACAGGAAAAAAGTTTACAATCTTATGTAATCTTAGAATGAAGAAACAAAACCTCTAATTTCAGAAAACCAGAAAACTATACATGATAAACTGCCAGGCAGAAGATTTGCAGTCTATAGGAAATGCAAACTAAACTTATGTAAAATTAATTTCAAGGTAACACAAGAGGGACAGGTGAGTTGAAGAAAATTATGAAGATTTGCCAAAGCATTTAGCCAGGGTTAGTAATGTAAAAGAAGACATATTAAACATATAAAATATAAACGCACAATACACTCTCAGATAAATAAATTTAAAACAAACATGGCACACTATAAATACAATAATAAGAAAATATATAGAATAAATGCTTAAAATTTTTAAATTGAATAAGCAAAAAATATAAAAATAGGTTACTTTTTAAGATTAATCTGAGAATTTAGTTAAACCCTGGAAAGAATAAGAAAACATCTTGAGGTGTAAGGTTAAGTTCTATAGATGTCATTCAGCATGATACATAATTCATTTCACTGTACGGTTCTGGTGAAGACTTTAGGTTTCCATTATATGTTCGGAAGGTTAGAGGTAATGTTAGGGATCAGTTCTGGTTTGAGTACTTAAGACATGATTTTGCAGGGACAATTTGGGATTGAAGGTTCATTTTTAAGTTGGTTTAGCATGGCGTGATATTCAGTTAATTCTTCATAGCATATAGTTTTGGCATTCTGTAAAAAAGATTCTTTTTAGCAATTTGAAGACTAATTTAAATTATCAATAATGGCTCCCAGACATGGACAGTGACCTTGAGAATTTATCAAAGCACAGCAATTCAAAGAAGGCTCATGATCGCCATACTAAAAGTTGAATCATAACTAAACAAGCAGAATAAACTTCAATAACTGAAGAATAATTAGTCTGAAATCCCAGGGCTATTTATATGAGCTCATATCTTCCATAACATCTTTTAATTAGTAGTTTTCCACCAGGGCAAATCTTTATCTCAGACTTAAGCTTAATTAAAGTTACTGACCAGGGTAATCTTATTTAGAATTAATTTAAAAAAATAAATGTAAAAACAAGTCTCAGCTTTTATTATTACAAATAAATGTAAAATAGATTATATTTAAAATAAACAGGAATGCCATTACAACTTTTCAAAATTAAAAGCTTTCTTCAAAAAAAAATTAAAATGTTTAATTAGAACATGTTTACAAATGAATTACAAAAGACTGTCAAAAAAATAGATTTTAAAACTTATTGCAAATAAAAAATAAAAATCAGAATATTTCAAAATAAGGAAGTATGTGCATGTACTCATAATATATGACTTTTAAATAGTTTTTTTTACTAACTTTTTTTAAAAACAAAAGTTAGTCGTATTTTTGTAATGAAACTTTTGAATCGAATAAAATATTTGGTTCAATATCTATATAGTGAATTTACTCACAGTTTTTGTCTGTAAATTTGGGAGCCAGATCAAAGAACTAGCTCAGTTAATTAAGAAGACTTGAATTCAAATATCCAGCTCATGTAATTAGTTTGTGATATTGCTAAATCAGAATTCAATTCTAATGTAGCCACTCCCTAGAGTTATTGTTGTAAGAAAGGTGTATTGATTATACTTCTCATATTGCATATATTTGTGCAGCTGTGGTATTAAGCTTATGACTTCCCCTCACAAATATTATTTATATCATACATGTGACTCCAATTAAGTGTATTAAAAACCAAAACTTTTCTCTGCTGCACATGTGTTCATTCATAAAAAAGTAAATTGTATTATAAGATTTAATTAAAAGAGTAATGTTTTAAAATTAATCAAAATAAACCATGGTTACTTTATAAATAATTATTGTTTTCAACCATGAGCACTAATGAAAAAAAAAAAATTACATTTGTCTGACAATTATAATATTTTTAATAAATGATTGATTAAATAGTGCATTAATACTTTTATATGTAATAGTATCTTGGCTGAATATTTATTCCACGATTTTTTAATCATGAGTAACTTATGTTCTGTGGAATCTAGCTTTGTATTGCAAATAATGGCTGTGTAGTTATCATTAACATGAGGTTTACATATATATGTATAAAAAATAAATGTACTGGTCTATTTCCTGATGTTTAATATCAAGTGGTGGTGCCCAAATCAATTAAAATAAATTAAGTATTTAAACATACATTGGTTGACCACTACTATGTAGGTATATATATATATATATATATATATATATATATATATATATATATATATATATATATATATATATATATATATATATATATATATATATTGTAACCTAGTGTTATTGACACTTGGTTTACTTGGCATTATTTCTGCAGGAAATTAATGCTATTCTTTAAAGAAATAAAAAGATAAAATAACAATAGTAATAATTGATTAATAAAGTATGCTATTCACTCACTTTGGCATGTTTTGGGTGAATAACTAATAGATTTAATAACTCAATGTCATTTATAAAGAGAGAACATGAATAATTTAATTGAGATATTAATAATTAGAGCAAATTAATATGGTATAAAAGCTAAACAGTAATTGATATTGGATGGGTAGAGGGGAGAGTGGATGAATGTCTTATCATAAAGCACAATAACTTCTGGTAATTTCTTTTTGTAAAAAAAAAAAAAAAAAAGAAATAATGTTTAAAGAATTATACATCACCGATTGTTAATTTAATGTATTTATTATTATTGTGATATTGTCAAATTACTTTGTAATCCAGGTAAATAATACTAAAACTATATGATTGTAATAGGTTTTTCCTTTCTTTTGTTTATGTTATAATCAAATGATTATTTTTCTGTAAGAGGTCGTTAAAGTAAAAAAAAAAAATAACAACAAAACAGGACAGCCAATTACATAATCGAGATTATTTTTTTTGAAAAAAGATATAGTCTGCTTTTAGTTTTCAAGGAAGGAACAGTGCTGAAATTTGGTAACTCAATTTTTTCATTTTATTTTGCAGAAATAAATGTAATCAAAGTAAAATTTTAATAATATAATATGTGGCTAAATTTTTTTGATAAGATATCCTGATTTTCTTTGCCATCTACCTATTTAAAGACCTTTTATACTTAAAAATTTATTGTCTCATGCTAAAGTTAAAAATGACAGAATTAACTAAGGGAATCACGAAAAGTGTTATTATGTCTAAATTAAGAAAGATAAATGATTTCCAAGTGAGAAATAATTATTTAATAACTTTGTATCACTTGTTGATATTTTCTTGGTATAGAAAAAAAAATAATAATTGAAAGAAATGTTGAGAAGCAAAGGAAGATTAACTAGAAACATTTTCGCGCTCTTTCTCAATATTGTCTGCCTTTACAAGTAATGTAGTTACATACGTTAAAATATGTTTTATTCACCAAGAATTGTCTGGAAATAATAATAATGATAAATAAGATTAAATTATGCACCTGTATATTTTTTTTTGGAAAAAAAATATAAACTTTCTCAGAGTAAATATAGGAAGAGTTATATAGGGGCATTCTTACGGAGAAGTTACCGTTAAAAAATTTATAATTCCTAAAGTATGAACAAAACCAAATATCTTAGTGACTTAATGATAAACATAAATAATATATTATATTACACATCAGTTGGAGTTATTAAAACTTCCTAAATATGTAAATCAGCTGCAGTTATTATCAGAATAATCTCTCGGAAAAATTGCTCATTTCCGTCCATAAGTAAGCTAGCTAATATGAATTGTACATATCGTCAATAATAAAAAAGAAAAGAATTGTGTATGTTTATCGTCTATCGTCAACTGTTCATTATGTTAGAATATGTATATTTTATTTTATTTGGATCCCAAAATTGTAGCAGTTTAATTCAAGTAAGAATTAATCTTCAATTATGCTATATGTTTCTTTACCTAATTTTATAGAAGCACAAAATAAAAGAACACTTTTATTTAAAGGAAGTGATAAAAATGCGTTTATTGTTTTTAAACTTGCTTTGTGAAATACGACTGGATAAAGCTCTTCACCTGGACCAATGGCTCAACAGAAAAAACATTTTCTAATGAGAGAATATGCACGTGTTAATTAATGATTGTTTAAAACTAAGTTATAAATGATATGTATTTTTTTTGTTATATCACATAGGTTAAAGTCTGTATGGTCAAGGGATATTTAATAACCTTGTAATGACAAAGGTATGTTTTAATATAATTATTCTAGGTTAAGCTGATATTTAACACGAAAGAAAAAATCTATAAAATATGTTTTAATTATTACATACAATTGTATGTAGAAATTTTGTATGTTAGATACGTAAAAGAAAAATATTTATATATTTAAGGGGTAAAATAAATATTGAAAATTATCAGAAGTAACTAAAAAAAAAAAAATGCTATAACAAAATATTTCTTGTTAAAGTTTTGAAACGAATTTATACTGTATTAATTGAGGAATTTATTCCTAATTATTCTTAAATAACACATCCACTTTATTTAGTTTAAGATAGTATGCTACCAACTATTTTTGAATGTTCCTTTATTAAAATTAAATTATTATACTTTTATTCTATGATGTCCATTGATTTCAGATGTTGATCAAAGTATACACGGTAACATAAGTTTATTATAATCAGTGTATTTACTTATCCTGCCCAGATATAGCATTGGTATATGCTTAATATTCGCATAGGTAATAATTATAATGTATTTATTTTGTGGGATGAAAAATGATCTCCCCAAAAGCTTTGTTTTCCATGAGAGGAAGATTTTAAATATAATGTTCGGGTATGTTTATAGCCCAAGTGATCGATTCTCATAGATAGGACGATCAAGAATTTATCTAGCATTTAGTATGCTTCATTCGTTTAAATCCCAGGAGAGGATTGTATTTGGTGTGTGTTCGTTGTATGCCCAAGTAAGAGGCAAGAAACCACCAAAATATTTTAATGTAGTAGATTACTCTACAGACCTTTGTTGTTATTCCATGTTCCTCATGTGAAAATAAAGATAGCTCTACCATGGAAGGTGTTGATAATTGTGCTTAATTTTGAAAGTTCGGGCAAGATAAAGGTTATATTGGAGGTGTTAGTTCCTCAAGATCCACTTTAGTATAAATAGTGCGTTAGTAACTAGGATCGATATCTGTATTGTGCTGCTAAATATTGCTAGTATTTGACAAGTAAATCAATGGAGAAAGTAATTAAAATTGCGTAATTTAAAACGCTTATAACATGAAGGAATATTCAAATGCAATATTTAATTCTGGTTAGTAATTAAATAATACTCATATTTAAAATTATACATATGAATAAAATTTGTATCATAACTTAAGTTAGCATTAAGTTAAACGTAAGAAGGTAAATGTGACTTCTGATAACTGGCCTATAATTAGAATAGGTTATCCCATTAAAGACCATAAATAAAGTAAATGTATTAGAAATAAATTTAATATTTTGCGTATTGCAGATGATTGGATTAATCATTTAAAAAAAAAAAATAGTTAGTCAATAATTTTGAATAAAAGCTTCTACAAGGTTACCAAAATTTAATAATTAATGTATTGGTAATGAAATGTACTTGTAGTTAATCAATCCATATGATTGCATACAGGAGAAGTATTAACCTCTGGTCCATAACCAAAAGAGTATACAGATTAATATCAGTTATATTTTATATTTTTGTATTACTATGGGATTATTGAATAAATGTTCATATATTTTTTTTTGTGATAATAATAAATTATAGTCTTGTTAAAATTTGTTGTAGATTCATTTTTTTTTGTTTTTATATGCTAAATATAAGTGTTTGCACAATATTTGCAAAACCTTTTCTTGAGTCCGAAATCATTTCAAACCCTTAAAAACTTAATAGACCAGAGAAATAAATTTAAGCAGATCGGAATATGTCATTATATTTTAGTTTAATGATAATTATTTATGGAGTTGAAAACTTAAGACTAAACATTCACCTTTGTGTAAAAAAAAAAAAAATGAATTTTTTTTCCAAACCATTAACTTTGGTTGCACATTATTCCATTCCCATTTAGTTAAATTGTCTAAGTAATAAATCTTAGTTATATGATTGTGTTGTCATGGATGATGGAAGGACACAAAAAGCACCCTTGTCTTTTTATTATTCTGACTGAGATTCTGGAAAAAAAAAGGCTGTGTTATTCAAAATTATACGTCATTATTGAATAGAATTATCATCTCTTTAAATAATATAGCAGTTGATATGAGAGATGAAGACACATTGAATTTAAGTAAAATAAATGTTTCCTATAGCCGACCAGAATGCCAGTCATATGCGACAACACAATACCGCCGAGCATTTCCTTACATGAAACAAAGAACCCTGAGATTAATATTATTATAATTATTCTTTAAATTAATAAGTGATCAATTATTGTTGTTATTACAATCGTGGCATGGCTTAAGAGAATTGAATGTACAATTGTATTATATGAAAAGTATTTTAGATCATATTGGCAAATTAATGGATATGTTGCTTTATTTTGGTTGCCTTAATTTCCAACCTGAAAAATTAGTGCAAACTAAACTAATAAATAATTACAGAATAAACAGAGGTAATTTTATTAGGTTAGAAATGGCCGCCCAACTACAGGGTCCATCGATGGCTATAGCTGGCCACGATGAATTTGGTAAACTTTTCTTGAAGTCAATATTAATATTGTTTGCACTTGAATGGATTAGTTATTCATTGATTAAAAATATTTGCCAATAATGAATTGTTTAGCCATAAGATATTATGTGAATATCTATTATATGATCTAATCTTTTGCCACTGAAAAATAAATAATTAAGTTGTTAGTTTATGATGTTGTAGTCTGTAGGCAATTCCATAAAACACTGTAATGATTTTATCATTTATGATGATCTGTTTGTCTGGTTTTGTGATTGGCACTTATGCTATATTACATAATATCTAACGAGATTTCTATGGACCAAGAAGCATATGAAAAAAAAAAAAAGAGCATATTTAGTAGTTAATGTTGGAGCTTTAGGGATATTAAATGTCAGAGCATAGTTTTTGGTGTAGATTGTTTTTGGTAGGAGAGGCATGGAGGCAGGATGTCTTGTCAATAATTTCTTATCGATAAATTTATTAATAGTTCATTGCTAATATTTCAGTACTGTTAAATACTAAAAGAGTTAGAATTTTAATATGAGTGAAAACAAAGATAATCATAGTATTTCTGAGGATTTGGGAGGATCCCAAGAGTTACAATCCCCTGATACACAGAATCCATATTTTAGTGTAGAATTAAAAGAGGAAGGGGAAGATTTGGATATAGCTAACCCAGAAGAAGCCACAATAATAAAGGGAAAACATGAAAATGAGCCAGATCAATTAATGAGAAATACATTGGAGGAATTCTTGAAAAAATTAGAAAAATCAAATAGTGAATTGAAAAGTCAGATACAAAACTCAAATAGTGAATTAAAAAGTGAATTAAAAAGTCAGATCCAAAACTCAAATAGTAAATTAGAACAATCAAATAGTGAATTAAAAAGTCAGATCCAAAACTCAAATAGTGAATTAAAAAGTCAGATACAAAATTTAGATATTAAATTAGACAATCAAGTACAGGAGATAAAGGACTTAAGGGAAGATTTGAGAAATCATGTAGAAGAATCAAAATTGGCCTCTGAAAAGCTGGAAATAAGAATAAGGAAAGAGATCGAAATAAATTCTGAAAGGGCAGAAAATATGATTGAGGCTATCCAGCAGGACTTTAAAAGTCAATATATTGTATTAAACAATGAAGTACAGGAAATAAGAAATTATCAAAAGGAAACAGTAGTATTTCAAAGAGAAATTCAGGATAGAGTTGAATCTATTAAGGGAGAATTAGACAGTGCTAGAAGTGAAGTTAGTAATTTGAAAGAGGAAGTTAAAAATATAACTCTAGAACCTGACAATGTAGTGAAAGGATGTCAGAGCCAGATTACCAGATTAATAGCTAAACTAGAAACTCAAGAGTTAACCCAATGTGAGATTAATCAAAATCTAGAAAGTGAGCTAAGTCAAGTTATGGGAAGAGTAGAAAATTTTAATGATATAATAAAGAGTAATGCACAGCTATTACATAATAATCTCCAAGATGAAATAGGGGAATTAATGACTCAGTGTGAGAGTAAAGTCTATCAAAGGTTAGAAGATAAATTCAGGATAGATAAAGATGAAACTATTAACCAATTGGAACAACAGATTAAACACTTAAATGTGGGTTTAAAAGATAGTTCAAAGAGAATGGACTGTGAATGGCAGAACTATAAGTTAGAATTAGAGAGTCGAATGCAAGCTATAGACTATAATAGGGATAATTTTACAAAAAGTAAAAAAATTGTTCAAAGTAAAGGTTTATCTGAAACTCAAGTAAAGGAACCAAATAATGGTCATAATAACCAAGTAATCTCTGAGTTACATATGGTAATTAGTCCAGTAGAATCAATATACGATCCATTAAATGAGGCTAGAAGTAAAGTTATGCTAGAGCCAGAAAGTAATAGCTCCATGGCCTTAAAATTCTTAAAAATAAAATTTTTTAGAGGTGAATATCTGGAGAATCCACACGAGTATCTCCAGAATCTGGAGGAGTTATTCACCTTATGTCATTTATCTGAGATAGAAAAGATTGCTATTGCCGCTAACCATTTGTGTGCAGCATCTAAAGACTGGTGGCAATCATTATTTATTAAACCAGAAACATATGGAGACTTCAAATATCTTATGTTAGCCAGTTTTTGGGGGAAGACCGCCAAGATAACCTGAGATATCAGATATCTCAGGAAAGATATCATGTAAATAAGGGTAGTTATACTCAGTTTTTCAGGAGTCAGGCCGTCAAATTGAAAACCTTGACAGCTTATCCTTTATCTGAGACACCAAATTGTGCGAATAATTCGCCATAATCTGCCAAGGCATATAGAGCAGATCTTGATTGCTGCTGACAGACATACCATAGAAGAGGTAGTAGAAATTTTAGATTCGTTAGAGACCAGTGATAGGAATATTGATAATAGAATTAGGGTAAATAGAGACACCCATCCTATGGTGGGTAATATCAATTTCGCAGATAGGTCACATATGGGAAGGAGGAAGTTAGTGAGAGAAAAAGGATATTATAGGACGAATCCCTATGGTAGACAGAATAGCCACCTCAGTAGGCCAACAGTTAAGAGTAGAATTCTGAATGAGAATCAGCCTTCTACTAGTGGTATCCCAACAATACCAAAGAAAAATATAAAAGGTAGTAAAAGTAGCGGGGCATTAAATTAAAAAGGACCTCGCAGGAACGTTCCTCACTTCGGGGCCCTATTTTTAAACATATGGGGAACAGCATGATGTGGATTATCAATAATATAGACCTTGACATTGATTATTTGGAACCTGGCAAAATGTCTGAGCCACCTATCTTGTACAACTGTCCCATGATAAAGATTATCATTTCAGGAATTGTTGTCAACACTTTAATTGATTCAGGCAGTCAAGCTTCCTTGTTGTCTGAAGAAACTTACTTGAAAATTCAGTCAGCTAACCAATCTATTCCAATTTTACCAACTAAGGTGATTAGAGTAATACTTGCTAATGGAAAGAAGACTAAGTTATCTAATAAACAGGTTTTTATTACATTAGAAATTAATTTGTGCAAATTTGAGCATGTCTTTTTAATCATGCCAGGTTTGATTCATGAAGCCATAATTGGTTCAGATTTCATGACTCTAAATAATTGTTATATTAATTACAGAGATGAAACTTTTGGATGTAAAGAGGAGATTTGCCCTCTTGTAGTCAATTGTAATAGTCAGATGAATCAATTAATGACCATACAGGAGACAACAGTTGATGTAAATATTAAAGTTAAGTTGGATGGTTCATGTATTATTGGCACAGAATACTATAAACCATTTTTCCAGTTGTTGTTCCAGTATCGTTGTGTTTTCTCCAAAATACCTGGTATATTAAAAGGGTATGTCCATAGAATCAATTTGAAAGATAATGAGCCTTTCCAGCAGCGTACTTATCCTATTCCTTATCCATACCAGGCAGAGGTTCAACAGCAGATTAATAAGATGATTGACTGGAAGATAATTAAACCCAGCTCTTCGTCTTATATGAATCCATTGGTAGTAGTCAAAAAGAAAGATGGATCCATTAGAGTCTGTCTGGATGCACGTACACTTAACCAGCATACTGTCCCAGAGCATGACATACCATCACCTATTCAGGAATTATTGACGAAGTTCAAAGGGAAGAGCACATTCTCCACATTTGATTTAACCGCCAGCTATTGGCAAATCCCACTCCACAAAAATGATCAAAAGTATACGGCATTCTATTACCAGGGCCAATCTTATATTTTTCAAAGGATGCCCTTTGGTTTAATTAATAGTGGGGCTGGCCTTATCAGATGCTTGAATATGGTCTTTTCAAAAGAACTGAAAAATTTGTTAGTTATATATGACGATGATATTGTCATTGCTTCGGAAAATTTAAATGATCATTTACAGCATCTTAGCATGTTTCTTTGTGAGTGTTCAAAGAACAATATAAAAGTCAACTTAGAAAAATGTATTTTAATTGCCCGAGAAATCTCTTTTCTTGGTCATTTGGTTAATGCTGAAGGGATCAAACCTCACCCAGATAAAATTGCTGCCATTCAAAGGTTTCCCGTCCCTAAAACCAGAAAGCACTTGAGATCGTTTTTGGGACTGTGTAATTACTATCACAGGTTTTATAAAAAAATTTCATATGATACTATGCACTTATCTGTTTTATTAAAAAAGTGTGAAAAGTGGAGGTGGACCCAGGAACATACAGGGGAATTTCAAATTGTTAAAGATAACTTTTTAAAAACAGTAATTTTAGCCTATCCAGATTTAAATAAAGAGTTCTATTTGCAAACCGACAGTAGTGGGTTCGGTTTAGGGGTGATTCTATACCAATTTAATGAGAACAAGGAACCTAGAGTCTTATATTTCTTAAGCCGACATTTAAGGGGAGCGGAACTTAACTATACCACCACAGAAAAAGAGGCATTAGCTGTTGTGTGGGGATTTCAAAAACTTAGACAGCTTTTGTTGGGATCAAAAATTATAGTATTAACTGATCATCGTAGTTTAGAGTTTCTCAACAAGAGTTACCTTAATAATGAAAGATTAATCAGATGGAGCCTCTATCTCCAACAGTATCAGTATGAAATCATATATTGTTCAGGACAGGATAATGTCATTGCAGATATTCTTAGCCGCAATCCTGTTTCTGTTAATTATCAGAACCCCAGTACTGAAAATATAATTATTTGTAATATGTCTAGTTTGTTAGAGGAAGAAATAGTTAGAGATTATACAAATTTAGAATTACTGCAAGCACAGGATGCTAGGCTGGAGAGAATAGTTCACTTCTTATCAGATCCAGCTAAATTAGGTCAGAAAAGTAGATATGCTGATAGAATGAGAGAGGGGTATAAGTTTAAAGATAGAATTTTAATGAAGAAATTAAAAAGGGGAGATGAAAATTCTTGGAGAGTGATTATTCCTTTATGTTTAGTCAATAAACTCATAGATTATGTTCACACCCAATATGGACACTATGGAATTCAGAAAATTGAACCTATTATTAAGAAGCATTTTTATTTTCATAAGATGTCTGAATCCATTGCCCGTAGACTTAGGGAATGCGAGATTTGTTTAAAAACTAAGTTTCAAAATAAATCGTATGTGGGAACACTTCAACCCATACTGCCCAGTCAGCCCAATGAATTATTGGCACTGGACTTTTATGGACCACTTCCACCTTTCAACCGTCAAAAATTTATTCTTGTGATGTATGATGTTTTTACCAAATATGTCTCTGCTTACCCAGTTCCAAAAACAGATGCTAAAAATGTTATTAAGTGCTTGGAAACTTATCAAATTCCATTAATAGGAAAACCAGCTTCAATACTTACCGACCACGCTACTGCATTCATTTCTGGTACATGGAAAAAGTGGGGTAAGAAGCAAAATATTCAACATATCATGTGCTCGATTAGAAATCCCCAATCCAATCCAAGTGAAAGAATCATGCGTGAGATAAGTAGGTTGTTCCGAGTATATATGGAACGGGATCACAAACAGTGGGTCAATAAGTTGCCACAGGTGATTAATTATATAAATATAACTATTAATGAGTCTACTAGGATGTCTCCAATTCGGCTGCACTTTGGTAGACCTGAACCTTTACTAATCAAAACACCGTTACCCGTAATAGTGGAAAATATTAATGTGGAACATGACCAAGCACTGGCCAGAATTAACCTTAAAAAGATGGGTGATAAATGCACTCGTTATTCCAAAACCAGTCCACATCCTTTTAAAGTCCATGATTTTGTTTTAATTAGAACTCCCCATGTGAGTAATCTCCGGAAACATATGTTTAGAAAATTCATGTATCTTTATGAAGGCCCCTATGAAATTGTGAAACAAGTGGGTGAGAATGCCTTTTTGGTCTCAACCCCTGATGGAACAAGAGGTACCTATAATGCCCGAAGCTTACTACCATATCCCAAGCAAAATTAAATCCTTAAAACTGTATTTATTGACGTAAGAAAGAAGTAGGATATAGACTTAGTAATACCATAAGAAGTGTTAAAAATGCATATATTATTTTATTTTTTATTTATTATAACGGTGGGAGAATTGTAACCTAGTGTTATTGACACTTGGTTTACTTGGCATTATTTCTGCAGGAAATTAATGCTATTCTTTAAAGAAATAAAAAGATAAAATAACAATAGTAATAATTGATTAATAAAGTATGCTATTCACTCACTTTGGCATGTTTTGGGTGAATAACTAATAGATTTAATAACTCAATGTCATTTATAAAGAGAGAACATGAATAATTTAATTGAGATATTAATAATTAGAGCAAATTAATATGGTATAAAAGCTAAACAGTAATTGATATTGGATGGGTAGAGGGGAGAGTGGATGAATGTCTTATCATAAAGCACAATAACTTCTGGTAATTTCTTTTTGTAAAAAAAAGAAAAAAAGAAATAATGATTAAAGAATTATACATCACTGATTGTTAATTTAATGTATTTATTATTATTTTTGATATTGTCAAATTACTTTGTAATCCAGGTAAATAATACTAAAACTATATGATTGTAATAGGTTTTTCCTTTCTTTTGTTTATGTTATAATCAAATGATTATTTTTCTGTAAGAGGTCGCTAAAGTAAAAAAAAAAAATAACAACAAAACAGGACAGCCAATTACATAATCGAGATTATTTTTTTTGAAAAAAGATATAGTCTGCTTTTAGTTTTCAAGGAAGGAACAGTGCTGAAATTTGGTAACTCAATTTTTTCATTTTATTTTGCAGAAATAAATGTAATCAAAGTAAAATTTTAATAATATAATGTGTGGCTAAATTTTTTTGATAAGACGTCCTGATTTTCTTTGCCATCTACCTATTTAAAAACCTTTTATACTTAAAATTTTATTGTCTCACGCTAAAGTTCAAAAATGACAGATGTAACTAAAGGAGTCACGAAAAATTATATTATATCTAAATTAAGGAAAAGAAGTGATTTCCAAGAAAAAAAAATTAATTATTTATTAACTTTATGTCATTTATTGATATTTTCTTGGTATAGAAAGAAAAAAATAATAATAATTGAAAGAAATATTTTGAAACCAAGGAAAATCAACTAGAAACATTTTCGCGCTCTTTCTAAATATTGTCTGCCTTTACAAGTAATGTAGTTACATACGTTAAAATATGTTTTATTCACCAAGAATTGTCTGGAAATAATAATAATGATAAATAAGATTAAATTATGCACCTGTATATTTTTTTTGGAAAAAAAATATAAACTTTCTCAGAGTAAATATAGGAAGAGTTATATAGGGGCATTCTTACGGAGAAGTTACCGTTAAAAAATTTATAATTCCTAAAGTATGAACAAAACCAAATATCTTAGTGACTTAATGATAAAAATAAATGATATATTATATTACACATCAGTTGGAGTTATTAAAACTTCCTATACATGTAAATCAGCTGCAGTTATTATCAGAATAATCTCTCGGAAAAATTGCGCATTTCCATCCATAAGTAAGCTAGCTAATATGAATTGTACGTATCGTCAATAATAAAAAAGAAAAGAATTGTGTATGTTTATCGTCTATCGTCAACTGTTCATTATGTTAGAATATGTATATTTTATTTTCTTTGGATCCCAAAATTGTAGCAGTTTAATTCAAGTAAGAATTAATCTTCAATTATGCTATATGTTTCTTTACCTAATTTTATAGAAGCACAAAATAAAAGAACACTTTTATTTAAAGGAAGTGATAAAAATGCGTTTATTGTTTTTAAACTTGCTTTGTGAAATACGACTGGATAAAGCTCTTCACCTGGACCAATTGCTCAACAGAAAAAACATTTTCTAATGAGAGAATATGCACATGTTAATTAATGATTGTTTAAAACTAAGTTATAAATGATATGTATTTTTTTTTGTTATATCACATAGGTTAAAGTCTGTATGGTCAAGGGATATTTAATAGCCTTGTAATGACAAAGGTATGTTTTAATATAATTATTCTAGGTTAAGTTGATATTTAACACGAAAGAAAAAATCTATAAAATATGTTTTAATTATTACATACAATTGTAGGTAGAAATTTTGTATGTTAGATACGTAAAAGAAAAATATTTAGATATTTAAGGGGTAAAATAAATATTGAAAATTATCAGAAGTAACTAAAAAAAAAAAATGCTATAACAAAATATTTCTTGTTAAAGTTTTGAAACGAATTTATACTGTATTAATTGAGGAATTTATTCCTAATTATTCTTAAATAACACATCCACTTTATTTAGTTTAAGATAGTATGCTACCAACTATTTTTGAATGTTCCTTTATTAAAATTAAAATTATTATACTTTTATTCTATGATGTCCATTGATTTCAGATGTTGATCAAAGTATACACGGTAACATAAGTTTATTATAATCAGTGTATTTACTTATCCTGCCCAGATATAGCATTGGTATATGCTTAATATTCGCATAGGTAATAATTATAATGTATTTAATTTGTGGGATGAAAAATGATCTCCCCAAAAGCTTTGTTTTCCATGAGAGGAAGATTTTAAATATAATGTTCGGGTATGTTTATAGCCCAAGTGATCGATTCTCATAGATAGGACGATCAAGAATTTATCTAGCATTTAGTATGCTTCATTCGTTTAAATCCCAGGAGAGGATTGTATTTGGTGTGTGTTCGTTGTATGCCCAAGTAAGAGGCAAGAAACCACCAAAATATTTTAATGTAGTAGATTACTCTACAGACCTTCGTGGTTATTCCATATTCCTCATGTGAAAATAAAGATAGCTCCACCATGGAAGGTGTTGATTATTGTGCTTAATTTTGAAAGTTCGGGCAAGATAAAGGTTATATTGGAGGTGTTAGTTCCTCAAGATCCACTTTAGTATAAATAGTGCGTTAGTAACTAGGATCGATATCTGTATTGTGCTGCTAAATATTGCTAGTATTTGACAAGTAAATCAATGGAGAAAGTAATTAAAATTGCGTAATTTAAAACGCTTATAACATGAAGGAATATTCAAATGCAATATTTAATTCTGGTTAGTAATTAAATAATACTCATATTTAAAATTATACGTATGAATAAAATTTGTATCATAACTTAAGTTAGCATTAAGTTAAACGTAAGAAGGTAAATGTGACTTCTGATAACTGGCCTATAATTAGAATAGGTTATCCCATTAAAGACCATAAATAAAGTAAATGTATTAGAAATAAATTTAATATTTTGCGTATTGCAGATGATTGGATTAATCATTTAAAAAAAAAAAAATAGTTAGTCAATAATTTTGAATAAAAGCTTCTACAAGGTTACCAAAATTTAATAATTAATGTATTGGTAATGAAATGTACTTGTAGTTAATCAATCCATATGATTGCATACAGGAGAAGTAGTAACCTCTAGTCCATAACCAAAAGAGTATACAGATTAATATCAGTTATATTTTATATTTTTGTATTACTATGGGATTATTGAATAAATGTTCATATATTTTTTTTTTGTGATAATAATAAATTATAGTCTTGTTAAAATTTGTTGTAGATTCATTTTTTTTGTTTTTATATGCTAAATATAAGTGTTTGCACAATATTTGCAAAACCTTTTCTTGAGTCCGAAATCATTTCAAACCCTTAAAAACTTAATAGACCAGAGAAATAAATTTAAGCAGATCGGAATATGTCATTATATTTTAGTTTAATGATAATTATTTATGGAGTTGAAAACTTAAGACTAAACATTCACCTTTGTGTAAAAAAAAAAAAAAAATGAATTTTTTTCCAAACCATTAACTTTGGTTGCACATTATTCCATTCCCATTTAGTTAAATTGTCTAAGTAATAAATCTTAGTTATATGATTGTGTTGTCATGGATGATGGAAGGACACAAAAAGCACCCTTGTCTTTTTATTATTCTGACTGAGATTCTGAAAAAAAAAAGGGCTGTGTTATTCAAAATTATACGTCATTATTGAATAGAATTATCATCTCTTTAAATAATATAGCAGTTGATATGAGAGATGAAGACACATTGAATTTAAGTAAAATAAATGTTTCCTATAGCCGACCAGAATGCCAGTCATATGCGACAACACAATACCGCCGAGCATTTCCTTACATGAAACAAAGAACCCTGAGATTAATATTATTATAATTATTCTTTAAATTAATAAGTGATCAATTATTGTTGTTATTACAATCGTGGCATGGCTTAAGAGAATTGAATGTACAATTGTATTATATGAAAAGTATTTTAGATCATATTGGCAAATTAATGGATATGTTGCTTTATTTTGGTTGCCTTAATTTCCAACCTGAAAAATTAGTGCAAACTAAACTAATAAATAATTACAGAATAAACAGAGGAAATTTTATTAGGTTAGAATATATATATATATATATATATATATATATATATATATATATATAACATATCCAGAATCATCAGTGTATAATTTATTGTGCTATGTATATGTATATACATGCTGATGTTTCATCTGGGTCATATTAGTCATCAACTGAATAATGAATATTATGAAAATGATTATATAATCGCTGTAAACATTGATGTACAATAAGATTGAAAATTCTACCCATAGAAAACAGTTAATAAAAATCAAAAATTATTTAGATTAAATGATTTTTTTTTAAATCCTAATAAAAGATATCTTATATATCTGTAACTTGAAAATCTTCGTTTTAACATATATACATAAAGCAGCCCATGAAAGCAATTCTCTCTATTTAACACCAAGAATCTTCAATTTGCATATACCAATTACACTATTATTATCATTAATATTGATGAGCCAGTAAAATTTGAAATGTACTAGGCTATATATATATATATATATTTCTAAATTTATTGAAATAATCAAGAATTAAGAGATTTTTATAAGCAGTATTTAATCCAAAATATTTTTGGCATACATCCTATAACTTATTTTTTCATTAACTTGTTTCATCTCTCTATAGTAATCCTTCGTTTTCATTAACAATATTTAAACTATTTATATAAGATTAATATTTTTAACATTATTTAATTTGAATACAACGTTATGAGATAGTGTGGAGAGTGTTGGGTCGTGTGAAAGTCTGTTCTCATATACCCTATATATTACATATATAGACACAGGTATATAATAAGCCTGGGTGTTTCAGTTATTACATAGTAGAGATGTCTGCCCATCCCTTGTATATGTATTAAATGTATTATGTCCTATACATGAGGGGTCAGATTGACCTTAGATCAACATGGGTGTGACAAGAATCTCGGCCTCAGGGTGGCCTTTGAGGGTTCCATCAGATTTTCAATTGGATGGATGGTTGAAGAGTTGTAGTGTGGAGTAGATTGAAGCCTGTCCATTGAAGTATGAGGTTTGGCTATCTTAATATACATCTGAGCACTTATAGCATATATGTGTAAAGATGGTAATCTGGACCAACTGATGATTGCTGGTTTAGCATGAAATACGTATATTGGTGATTATTTATCTTTTCAGCATATATGTGTTCAAGTGTATGTGTTATGAGATAGTGTGGAGAGTGGTGGGTCGTGTGAAAGTCTGTGCTCATATACCCTATATATTAATTTGAATATTATAAATTATATATTGTAAATATGTAGCACTAACTTTATATTAATTAATGTATACATCACAGTGCATAAAATTCATAGCTTATATATTAATTATTCAATATACGAAATTCATAAAAGTTAAAGTTATAGCGCATTCTACTGAGTTTAAATTCAAAAAATATATATATGTGAGTGTATGTGATCTTCTTGTGAAGTGCAACCACAATGTAAAACCAAAATCTGAATATGCTAATAAACTTAACAATATTATCAAATAAACTTTCTTAGAGTAAACTCTTGTTAAAAATATTTAAATCGTTGCAAAATATAGATGAAGTATAAGTGCACCTAAAGTTTATAACTCTGTAAAATGTTTATTGAGCCAGCGATTAAACTCAAATTGATCCTAACTTCTTAAAATATTTTTAAAATAGACTTGTGAACTTTCTAAATCTACAAACTCATACTGTTATTTCTTTGTTGAAATTTTACACTCGTTATCAATATTAATTAACCTTTTTTAAAAAACTTTTCATTATGTACAGAATAACGCAATTGTAAGTGATATTTGCCGATATGGTCAGGACAAGCTCTACTAGTCATAAATATAATAAAACTATAGGTCTAACAAAAATATAATAATGCATAATGTTTAAAAGAAGAAATGAATACTACAAAAATTCTAAGCTAAACAAACAATTATTCTAAGGCAGTATGTTATTTGCTTATACAGAATCTTTCCTATAAATGTAAATAAAAGAATTTGAACTCAGGATAATTCAGTCTAATCATCCTCCATTCTATACTGATACACGTGACCACACATATGTAAAAAAATACATGATTCTCAATATATATATATATATATATGTATCATGCAGAACTAGCACTCATCAGTTGAGAAGATCAAAACTTGTCCATTAAAGATTGAGGAATTGCTATTTTAATATAAATTGAGTACTGATAATATATATGTATGGGAAATTATGTTCTGGTCCAATTGATAAAAATTGTTTCTGAAATCATGTTCATCAATTGCTTGAGATAGTGTGAAAAATAAATAGACTGAAAAATTCTGAGTTCAAATACCTCTATTTACAAACATAATTATTAAATGAAACTGTTAAGCTGTATTTCTCTACAGATAATAATTTTTTTAACAATAATAAATAACATTGAAAATAATCTTTAAAAATCAAAGGTTACAATGTTTATAAATATAAAAAATTAAATGGGATCTTTTTTTACAAAAAAAAAAAAATATTTTAACTAAAAAAATTATGTCAATATTAAAATAAATACAAAAAACATTTGGTAACAAATTTCTATTTACATATAAAGCTGGTTAATCATACGTTCTCAAAATGAAAACTTTTCTATAAATGAAAATGGTTTATTAAGGAAACGTGATATTTTAGACATTATATTATAGTTTTTATTAATAGTTTTGTAAACTTCTAAACTTTCTGTATAATTCTCATAATATTTAACGTACACATATCCTAAAATGTAAAAGGCCTCCAGGTTTGCTGGGATATATGTCTAATTGCCATTCGCACTCTCGGAAACGAATCCAGATGAAATAAAAGTTAACAATCTTGGCTTTCCAATAAGGCTTAAAAAATTTCACCAGCAGTTTACTTAATATTGATTGTTAAATTAATGTGTAACTATTATTAGCTAGAGAGTGAAACAAAGATGAAAAACAAGAAATTAGTAATCCTAGTGAGTAATGCCTTTTAATTTTTTTTAATTTTTTGTAAAAGACTTTTAAAGAAACAATTGTCTGGAATAGGTTATTTAAATATATATTAAACAACTTCCATACTTCCCCATTCTTTTTAAATTCATATGAATCAAGATACAATAAAATACAAATGACCCCCAAAATGCATTTCATGCTGAACCAGCACTCATTAGTTGGCCCAGATCATTATCTCCCATATATATCTTTATTATATGAAGAATATCCACAGTAAATTGTTACATTTTTATTTACCATTGTCAAACTTACTCCACTCACAACTTTGACACCATTATCTCTAGCATATATAAACTTTAAATCCCAATTAAACATTAATATATCTAATTTTTTAAGTTTAAACATACACACACATGGAGTTATTTACCTTTCTTTCCCATGTGTACTATCTTTATAGATATATTAAACAACCTCCATACTTCCCCATTCTTTTTAGATTCATATAAATAAAAAAACAATAAAAGATAAATGACCCTCAAGATGCATTTCGTGCTGAACCAGCACTCATCAGTTGGCCCAGGTCATTATCTCCCATGGGATTTAAAGTTTATATCTGCTAGAGATAATCTCTAGTTTAGAAAATGATTAGTAATAATCATTATTGTATTTATCTGAGATGGATGGTGTCAAAATTGTGAGTGGAATAAATTTGACAATGGTAAATAAAAATGTAACAATTTACTATAGATAAATACTCTTCATATAGTAGAGATATATATGGGAGATAGTGACTTGAGCCAACTGATGTGTGCTGGTTCAGCATGATATGCACTTTGGGGTCATTTCTCATTTATTGTATCTTCATTTATATGAATTTAAAAAGAATAGGGAAGTATGGAGGTTGTTTAATATATCTATAAAGATATTATACATGGGGAGAAAAGTGAATAACTTCATGTGTGTGTATGTTTAAACTCTAAAAATCAGATATATTAATCTTTGACTGGGATTTAAAGTTCATATATGTGCTAGAGATAATCTCTAGTTTAGAAAATGATTAATAATAATCATTATTGTATTTATCTGAGGTAGGTGGTGTCAAAGTTGTGAGTAGAGTAAATTTGACAATGGTAAATAAAAATGTAACAAGTTATTTAAAGGCTATTATATTTTACCTACATATTAAAATATAAGAAAAATTCACTGACAAAAGATACAGAAATTTATTAACTTTTTTTTTCAGTGAAAGTTTTAGATTTAGTGATCTATAGGCAGTCCAGCTAATCATTCAATACGAGTTAATAAATATGTATCTTACAATTTGTAGTTAAAAAGTTATTGTTTCGATTAAGATACAGATATATGCAAAAACATCTGCTAGAGTGTAGATTAGTATTTATTATATAAATACTTTGCTATTTTAAATATAAGTTAACTATTTTACAATATTTTTGTTTAAAATTTAGCTCTTAGATCAATGTATATAATTTACTTTGTAGGTACTTCAAAAGCAATTATTTGTCAAAATTCCATAGCGAATATTTCTTGCACAGAAGACAAGATTATCCACATTGTTAATGCAGAATTCGGTAGACAATCCTCTTCTATTTGTCGAGAAAATAAAGTTAAAGCATCAGAAAAATTGTTTCAAGATGTTAATTGCAAATCTGATTATGTCAAGGTGGTCGTTGAAAGCTTATGCAACGGTAAAACACGTTGTCAATTAGTTGCTTCACCAACAAATTACGGAGATCCTTGTCCTCAAACCTTTAAATACTTAGAAGTCCATTATTTATGTGTTGGTTAGTATACCATTAGAATTATTTAATGTATTTTTTTTTTTAGTTTAAATTATTAATTAAATTTAAAACAAAACCAGAAAACATATTTTTTTCTGTAAAAGGTACGGCTTAAATCAGGATATAATAGAGTAGGCAAATACAATGAGAATATATATATATATATATATTAAACAATCAGTTTTGGATCTAGCAAGAAAAAACAGTAATATTATTAGCTTATTTTTATACTATATTAATTAAAACATTAATCTTAGCTGGAAACACTATTTTTAATTATTCTTTGCAGAAGACAGCTTTGCTACTTAATAACGTGGAAAAGGACTAAAGGTCTAAGAAAGGTGAACAAATGATTTTAAAAATATAAAACTGTTTTCGAATAAAGTTTTTTATTTTAAATATAACTCATATGATAGAGAATATGTAAATTTCCGAATCTTTTTTCCATTAATGATCCAAAAATTACTTTTAATTGAGACTAAAAAACATTAATAGCCATGAAAGTTACTTCAAATAACAAAAGAATTTTTTGTGGATATAATGCATTTTATAATGTTGGTGAGGAAACCAGGAATCTTCAGCTTAAATAATATTATGCAAAATCATATAATTATTCTAGATTGATTAAACAAATGAATGCATATTAAGTATATTAACATTTATAACTGTGTGCATTAAATGTACTCTTAAGAACTTTATGTCGGTTCAAAGGTAATACAAAAAACAAGATTCTGAACGAATTGCTAGAATAATTACCATTTTGTAAAATAATATCCAGTCACAAAAAGTATTTAAAAATATTTAAATATAATCAAAAATTATAAGCTAGTCAGTATAGTTTGGAAATAGCACAAACAAATCATAATTTTTATATATATAATTATAACCTTTTATATTTAGATTAAAAGCTTTTGAAGACAGAAACTAAGAATAGCTTAAAATGGAATTCTGGTAATTATTATACTGTAATAATTACCAGAATTCCGTTTTAAGCTTTTCTTAGTTTCCGCTTCCAAAGCATTTAATTTAAATTACAGTTGCATAAGAAAAGTCATATAGGATTACTGAATTACAACTTTTTATATTACATATAACTTTGTAATAAATGTTTTAAACATTCATATGTATTGATCAGCAAAGTTACACACGAAAATGATGATGGCCCTTCTTAGAGGTGGTTTACTTCGAAATCATATACATTTTTTAAAACTTCCATAATTATAGCACATCTATAACATCAAGATGGATTCATATATACACGGTAGAATTATCTGTAGTTTATGACTTAAAGATATTATAATTTAATGATGATGGATCATGTTGAGAATTAATCTATTGCAATGTCTCCGTTTATTGTTTTTCTATTAGGCAAAAACATTCCCTTCATTTACTACTTCTGATCTACATTAACCATTTAGAGATTAGGCCATTCTAATACAATAAACAAATCATAGGCTTCCAAATAATTTATCTAACAAAATAGTGCATTTGGGTTATTGCGGTGATAGGGGTGGGGCTCTGGAATTTAATGTCATGGTTTATGATTGCAATTCTGTTACTTTCACTACTTAACCTTTTTTAAAACTCTATAACAGTAGTCCACTATTTATTCAAATATAATAACCCCTCAAAATAATTTAAATAAAAAGTACATAGTAAAAGTGTTTAAATAAAAAATATGTATAATATTTAGTTTTTACCTATCCAAAAAATTATTTTACTAAATATATTGAATTACGAATCTTATCAAAATTATTACTTTTGTAAGATTCATAATCTGTTTCTTGTAACTTTTAAAAATATTTCAATTAACTATTCTAATAATCTTGAATAATACCAAATTGTTTATATTATAAAATTAATAAAATCAGATATTGTTCAATGTATATTCTTATTAATAATTTCACAAATTCCAAGGCGACTGCGTAGATTATTAACCCTAAAAATATACAGCAATAAAAGTAAATTACTAACACCAATGATAAAATAAATGTGCATGCCTTTTGGTAAACTATATATGTTATGTAAAACTGTTTGAGTAAAAATATTGATATATTCTCTTCAAGACCTTAATTTAGAATAGTGTTTGTAAATTAAGAGTTGTCATTTAAGTTTAATTGTAGTTTTTTAGAGAAAATAGTCCAAATGATATAAACTTGGTTAGAATTAGAAATACACTAAGAGGTCATAAAATAAAATTTAAAATAGTTAATACATTAGGATAAAGTCTAAACAGTTTTTTATACATAGCAAAAGTTTTGAGGCCAGAATTCTGTACTGTTCCTTGCAAAGTACTTTTTTGTTTTTTCTCATGATGGCATGCATTATTTGATTCTATTTATCATCACTATGATATCATTGTACCTTTGAAATTTGAGATTTAGGCCTTGTTTCTTCATTTTGTTTAGATATTCCTTCAAAAATGGCCTGATCATGTTGTCAGAAATCCAGGTTAGACATCAGCAATTTTTCCTTTTTTCTATTCAGCCATCCTAAAGATGTTGATGTCTCTTGAATAAAGCAAGAATCCAGATTGATCAATTTCAAAAAAGTTGATTATATATACATTTTGATCTCTTGTTTTTAATACATTTAATTTTGATTTTACACCTTTGGTAATCTATTATCAACACCTTTATGATCTCATTTCATTTTAATTGTAAGAATTTTAAAAATACCTCCGTTATTTAATTGATTGAACTTTCAAAATACTGTAATTATTAAAATTCTTGAATTATTCTCTTGTTTTAGAATCTCATATCTTAAAACATGTTTAATCTTTTTTTAAATATATTTTTAATTTAATTATTTAAAATCCATTTTTTTACATTAGTATATTTAAATGAAGTGTTTTCAAAAGTTTTGAAGCCAGAATTCTCTACAGTTTCTTGTGAAGTACTTTTTTGTTTTTTCTCATGACTGCATGCATTGTGTGATTTCATTTATAATCAATATAATGTACTCCTGTCTTGGAAATTTGAGGTTTAGGTCTTGTTTCTTCATTTTGATTAGAGCTCCCTTCAAAAATAGCATGGTCAGGCTTGTCAGAAGACTAGACTAGATTTCAGCAGTTGGTAGTTCTTCCCTTTTTCTACTTAGCCATCCTAATAGCATTCAATGCTATTTGAATAAAATGAGAATCCATATTGATTAATTTCAAGAAAAGTTTACTATATATAGTTTTTTATCTTTTGTTTTTAACACTTTTGATCTTCTGCTTCATATCTTTCGTAATCTCTTATTTTCACCACCTTTACAACTTCATTGATTTTAATTATAAGAATTTTAAAAACATGTTTATTATTTAATTGATTGAATGTAATTATTAAAATGCTTGAACTTTTCTTTTGTTTTTAAATCTCATATCTCAAAATATACTTCTTTTTTTAAAGTTATTTTTAATTCAATTATTTAAAATATATTCTATACATTATTTGATAAAAGAAAGTTTTAAAATAGTTTATATAATTTCATTGTTTCTCTGAAATTTAAACACTTTTTAAAATTTATTACATTATTTTATAATTTCAGAATATGGCATTTAATAGTTTATTCTATATATACTTACCTTATTTAACTTCTGAACTACTATATTTAGCAATAAGTACAGAAATCAGCTTTACTGATATGTGGAAGATGATGAAATTATAAGTCATTATTTATTTCAGATAAGCAAAATAAATTATCAGCATATGATATGCGGTCAATACATTTGTGTGTGTATATATTCAGTAGTCATGAGAAAGTTCATTTTAGCTTTTTTTTATTCTGATCTCTATTTTTGAATGACTGATAATGATGCTTTGTTTAGTATGCAATACTCATAAACTACTCAATAGGCATGTGTAATGTAAGTTAAATTTAAATGGAAATAACACTTTCAGAAGCTATTATAAACAACACTTGCCAATAAACTTGTAGGTGCAAGGAGTAAAATGCCCATTCTTTAAACTTCCATGGATTTAAGCATTTATTTATTAAAATTGATGGAAAAAGAGAGTAAAATTTATATATTAGCTTGATTTAAATCAATATAAAATTTTATTTAGATAGTTATAGGATAAAGACATCTCAACTTTAATAATCTCATAATAGTAAGTAAAATCAGCTTGGTGAATATAAATAGTAAATACAAGTAGCTTAAAATGATTTTTCATTAATATTATCCAGTTAGCTGATAATTCCAAAATCTAAACATAATTTCAACATTTTGAACATCTTTTGGCTATTTTGGTCGCATATTCTTTATTTTATGCTTATTTTATCATAAATTCATAATCTAAATTTAAAATTTTAATCCTGCATTTGTTATTATTTTTTCAAAAAAATCGATTTTTCTTTGACATGTATTGTTATATATTTACACTTTGACAGCTTTAATAATTGTTCTACAAGAGTTTAGTCCCACATTGACAGCTTTGGCCATTGTTCCCCAGATCTTTCTGTCAACGTCAGAAATCAAAACAAAATGTTTTATGCTTTTGTAGTTGATTTTGAATGTATATACATAATTTTTTACATTCATAATTAAGATTTTACATTAATTTATCAGAATATAAAGTTTGATTCAAAAAATTTTAAATTTTAGGAGAAAAATAAGCATGGGAAAGTGAACAATACTCGACTGCTATTTTAGACAATGAATGATGCTTGACCGCTATTTGCATATCAATGACACTCGGTGAAAACTAACACAACAGCATCTTTTTCATAAATATCTATGTATTTTATGATTATTTTTACACTATATTGTCTAATAATGTAGCTAGATTAATATTTTGATTTAAAATATTTAATTTTAGATAACAACAG
This sequence comes from Epiperipatus broadwayi, assembly GCA_028023455.1. Taxonomy (NCBI): domain Eukaryota; kingdom Metazoa; phylum Onychophora; class Udeonychophora; order Euonychophora; family Peripatidae; genus Epiperipatus; species Epiperipatus broadwayi. The sequence goes on along the minus strand of JAQFVV010006480.1, from coordinate 64,449 downwards.
AAATGTATATTCAGTGATTGTAATTTCTAAGATATGGGGAATCAGTGGTGATTTCACATTATAACTGGTTGAAATATAATTCTTTTGTTTGTTTTTTTCAGGCTATTTTTTTTTTACATTTTTTTATAATTTTCTTCAGTTATTAGTGTTATTTTAAATTTTTAGTTAAATTTAACTATCTTGAAAGTAAAATAATTCAATTTTTAGAAGCTAGATTATGATAATTATGATTATTAATATAAAAACGTTTCTGAATAGAAGCGATCTAGATATGTTTCTGATGAATGAAATCACTCAAATTTTTATCAAATGAGCCAATAAGAAAAATGGACAGCTAAAGGAATGGGATTTCATACTTATCCTCTAAATATTTATTTATAATTTCAAAGTAATTTATAACATATTTAAATCAGGCTTATATGCAAATTTAACTCTCATGTTTTCAACAACAATGAATGAGTGTTTAAAACCATAAAAAACTTTAAAATAATTCATTTTATTTTTTGCATTTATTATGTATGAGTATTATTTATACATAGTCTTCAGAAGTGCTTTTACTTTTGTTTAAATTATATACATTGTACCTTTACAATTGGTACAGATAGTAATTTAGTTTAGGAAATAGCAATATTAAAAAAAAATTAAAATTAAGTGCTTTTATTATATATAATTTTTATGTCTGAATAGTAGGGGTTCACAGGTAGGAGTTTGTGAAGATAGATTTAGCAATTTGAGCTCATTGTTAAGTGATTTTAATACAAAATTATATAATAAAATATTTAAAATATATATTTTTTTATTTATTCTAGTTTTAAAAATATTACAGAGATGGAGTAGGTTTAAATTAGTAATAAATATTTTACATTATATGCTTTAAATAATTAGTTTTGCCTAAAATATTATTCTAAAATATCAAATTAATTTAAGATTATTTTGAAAGTGCGCTGAAAGTATCGCATGACTAGGTTGTGTGTAACTATGTGTGCTTTCAAAAAGTTATGGAAATAAAACTTTAATTTAGCTTGTAGACTAATGTTTGATGCAATAAAAGTAGCAAAATTATCAGACTAAAAATAGTATCTGAAAAATAATATTTAAAATTGTTATTATATTTATTTAGTTGTAATAATTTATTTTGAAAATTAATTCTAGATTATTAGAATGTTTTAATATTATTTAAATGGGAATATTAAATTTTGGATGAAAAATATTTGATAATTAAAGTATTAAATAAGTTGGAAATTATGTAATATTGATGACTCATAGTTTTAATTCTTAATTTTTAAAAATCATTTTGTGCAAATATGTAAATTAGTAATTTTGTTCAAGCAGTATTGACCAATAAAATCATGGGGTCAGATAAGTATAACTACTATGGTTGAAGTCTAGCTAGGCACTCTTATTTATACTTTTTATATTATTTATACTTCACTTCTCAATTTTTTTTCTACAATTTACAAATTTTACAGTGATAACTTTTTATAATTTTTATTATTTTATTTAAAAAGTATAGTGAAAACTTTAATTAGAATACTTGTATTTTAAATGAATCACTAAACACCAAAGTTCTCCTGTCAGTTTTTATTTATTTGAAATTAACTTAGGACCTTCAAAATTATGCAGAATATGATGGTAACTATTTGGATACCTCAGAACAAGAATGTCAATTGCCAGAAGAATTATTACAACATAAGAACTATGAAAATTTTATTAATTGTATGCTTGACAGGACTGACTGTTTATTTAAGAAGAATTGTTTAATAAAATTGTATATAATTATACTTAATTCTGATTGACATTCTACAGTTTAATATTTAACTTTTAGGGCAATTAAATTTTATTTTGTTTCTTTGTAAATATTCTTATTATTTATTTCAAATAACATATTGGACATTTTTATAATAAAAATACTATTTAAAAATTATAACATTGTATGAATTTTCTTAATATTCCTAACTTTATATAAATTTAAAAATTTAGTTTGAATTTTTTTTTCTCTAAGATCTGCCTGCTTTTGATGAATATTAGTATTCTTTCTAGAAGACAATAATTTAATACAATCAAAAATAATTAAAGCAAAATTTAATTGCTAAAATTAAAAATAAATTATATCCAATTACTTAATTTATATGCCTTGTAATTTTTAAACTCGCTTATAAATATATCTTCTAAATTCACAATATTTAAAAATAAATTCTGCAATAACAGTAAAAAAAATAGTGATTAAATACTAACATATACTAATTTGTTGTGAAATATTTAAAAAACTTTCCTCTTTAATTTATAAATTGCTATTAATATATAAGATCACGGTAATGTTTTCAATAAATAAATTGTACTTATAGATGCAGATAATTTAATTTTAAAATAAACATTATTTTATTTACAGATAAACCTAGAGAAGAAAAACAAGTTGAAGTTGTAGAAGTACCTCCTATTCCAGTTCAAAATAGTGTTGTTCATGGGAAAAAAACTGTTTTATATGGTAAAATAAATCTTAGGTGTAATTTTGAGTATAAATTAGAATACTGTTATATATTGTAAAAGGTATACATTTTGGATTTTTTTTTAGTTTATCAAAATTATAGTATTTATAAACAAATCTTAAAATGAATCAAGTTCAACGAAAAATTATATATCGTTCGGAAGAGTGGCGATTCAATAGTTAAAAGTTTCATGATTGGTTATCAGTTGAGTAAATTAAAAAAATAGTACTAATAGTCTCAGTTTATCTTCTAATTTAAAATGTTTGTGTTCACCTGCCAATTTAGATGCTCAAATATTATATGACTAGTCAAGCATTGGTGGCCGAGTGGTCAGCACACCTGCCTTACAAGCAGTTGTCCCGGGTTCGCGGGTTCGTTTCCCGGCCGATGCTTTGACACATGAAAAAATATATATTATATGAGTAACAAACTGCTAATCATAAAAGAAAATAATAAATGGTAGCAAGAATAACGGTCTTGGTTTTAATTCGTCACAATAAAACGGCTAAAGTATATTCTAAATGTAAACATTGAATATTTGAATCTTACAAATTTAAAATATAATGATAAAATCTTCAAAACAGCTTGTAATAATATATATAGTATTAAATTTCTATAGTAATAAAATATATAAATTGAACTGGAGTTGACTAAGCTTTTTTTAGTTGTGAAATAAGTAAACAAATCCCCATCTTTTACATCAGCAAACTATAGAAAGAATGTAGTGAACGATCTATTCTTAGTACGTTTGCTGATATTAAATTTAGTTTAACACTATTAAATTTTTGAAATGGAACTTGGTATTTAAGCCATATCTAAATATGGTAATATTAATTATAAAATAAAAATTAAAAAATATATAAAAATTTATTCCATTTTAAACAACCTTTACCTTAATAATAATAATAATAATAATAATAATAATAATAATAATAATAATAATAATAATAATAATAATAATAATAATAATAATAATAATAATAATAATAATAATAATAATAATAATAATAATAATAATAATAATAATAATAATAATAATAATAATAATAATAATAATAATAATAATAATAATAATAATAATAATAATAATAATAATAATAATAATAATAATAATAATAATAATAATAATAATAATAATAATAATAATAATAATAATAATAATAATAATAATAATAATAATAATAATAATAATAATAATAATAATAATAATAATAATAATAATAATAATAATAATAATAATAATAATAATAATAATAATAATAATAATAATAATAATAATAATAATAATAATAATAATAATAATAATAATAATAATAATAATAATAATAATAATAATAATAATAATAATAATAGCAAACTTACTTCTAAATCGTGAAATCCATATAACCATCAATGGAAGAAACTCCCCATCATTTACTCCTACACAATCAATATCTCAAGGATCACCTCTCAGCTCATTACTATTCATACTATACATTAACCCTCTCATTCAAAAAATAGAACAATCTTTTACTGGAATACAGATACCAGGCACTACAGAACATATACCATGCTTAGCATATATGGATGATGTTACTGTTTTCCTATCATCAAAAAAACAACTTGCCCAGCTACAAAATATTCTTGAAGACTATACTAAGCAATATAAATTGAAATTCAATCCCACAAAAACATCAGCATGGTCACTATTTACAGGAAAGCTGTGCACAAACACATACCAATCAAAACCAACTTCTTTTCTTGGTTTTCCTTTCCATATGGGACTTACAGGAATGAGATGCCACATACAAAATAAACTAAAGGAGGAGGCCAAACAAATAGTAAACTCATTATCAAAAACATATTTATCCATATATTCCAAAGTACAGCTGATAAACCAGCTCATCATAACAAAAATAGTTTATTATTTACCGATTATATCTTTCTCAAAAGTTTTTAAATCAAAAATAAAAACCATCTGCAATCAACTACTATGGTCCAAAAAAACAGTAGCAATTTCAACAAGAAGGCTCAATCAACCACTCATTAAAAATGGACTAGGTTTACACAATATTAACATATTTCACATCCAAAAACAAAGGAATCTCATAATTACCACTTTACAGCAATTCACAAAACTAAAACACCTTGTGCAAATCATCCCAACTGATCGTCCACCTCCAAATCAATCATACATATCAACAATTATTTATGAATTTAAAACTACGGCAAACATACCTGAACAATATACACACAAATATTCATATTGGAATATCTATGATCTCACAAATGAAATAAATAACAATAATGATGTAGGACCAATGTTAGGGATAAACAACAAAAGATTACTAAAAGAATTTAAAAAATGGGCTCTGGAACCAAAATTTTTTGACTTTATTTTGAAATTAAATCTTGTTGCCATGCCCACAACCTATTTTCTGCATCACAAGAGAATGTACTTCAAAATAAATCCTTTTTGCAGACTGTGCCATCGATCAGAAGAAACCTTACAACACATGCTATACCAATGTACAGCACTCGAACACATAAGAAAAATAATTTTTGACACCTACAGAAAACCTAACACATCAATTGAAAATATAATTGCTGCATACAAAACAAAATCAATACCAAACATTAGAGCAGCTACTTTTATTCTATATGCTTTTTGGTGTACAAGGTGCACTTTTATAATAGGAAATAACACCAGGCGGCATCCAGCTACCTTTCGCAACAAATTAACACAAATAAGGAATTGAGATAAAATCATAACAAACCCCCACTTATATGCTGCAACATGGTCACTACTAAAAGAACAATCAATGCTATAACACAACACTAAGTATCTGACAAAAAATACTAGAGAAGAACTTTTTCAATAGCTTCTCAGATTTTTAATTATATGCATACAAGCTATAAACAGCAAAAAGATCAAAAAAGCAACTTATACATCAACTATTATGATTTTTTAAGGACTCATTCAAGTCACAAAAGTTCAAACAACTCAAGAAGCCATAAATTGAACTATATCATTCAAATATTCATTTTTTATGTAACAGAATAAATCAATGTATATACCAAAATTATGTAAACCATTTTTAATGTAACCTTTTATAGAATCAATAAAATGCCTTTTTGAAAGCTAATAATAATAATAATAATAATAATAATAATAATAATAATAATAATAATAATAATAATAATAATAATAATAATAATAATAATAATAATAATAATAATAATAATAATAATAATAATAATAATAATAATAATAATAATAATAATAATAATAATAATAATAATAATAATAATAATAATAATAATAATAATAATAATAATAATAATAATAATAATAATAATAATAATAATAATAATAATAATAATAATAATAATAATAATAATAATAATAATAATAATAATAATAATAATAATAATAATAATAATAATAATAATAATAATAATAATAATAATAATAATAATAATAATAATAATAATAATAATAATAATAATAATAATAATTTATTAAACATTTTAATTTTAATTTATTAAACATATAATCTCCTTGTGATAAATAAATCACGCATGGAGCTTAACAAAAATACATGTGCAATAAAATAAAAAACATTAATATACAATAAAATAATTAAATAGAAATAAAAAGTTTTTGATTATCATTAATTACAATCCAGTTCATAATTAATTTTCTCAAAGTTTTCCTTGATAAGTCATTAACATTAAATCCAATGTTTCTTATAAAAATATTATAAAATCTTGGACCAAGATAACATTTCTGATATCTGCAATGAGTTTTAAAGTACACTGGTTCAAATAATAAATCAAAATCACTTGATCTAGTCACCATTATTGATGAAGAATTATATTTATTCATTTTTTTGTATTTAATATAATAACACAAAATATTCACTAAAAATAATTGATGAATAGTTAAAACTCCAGCACACTTAAATAATTCAAGTCTTGGCAAATCCAAAGGTTTAAACAAAATAATTCTTAATGTAAAATTTTGTAGTGTTTGCAATGACTTCAAAAAATATGCTGCAGTGCCACCCCATAATGTTATACCATAAGAAAGTCTGCTTAAGAAAATTTGTTTATATATACTTAATAGGACATATTTATTCAAACAATCTCTTAATCTATAAAAAAGAAAATTAAGTTTTCTTAATTTTACTTGAAGCCAAAGAATATGTTTATCCCAATGTAAATACTCATCCAAAACCAAGCCAAGGTAAGAAATTGTTGAAGTCCTGGTAATTTTCTGACAAGATGTTTTATTAACATAAGGCAATTGAATTAACAAGTCTTTTGCTGGAATATTTTTAAGAGAATACATTATGTAATTACATTTATTAATATTTAGCAGTAATCTATTACTGTTCATCCATTGTGTAATTTTAAATAAATCTTCATTCACAAGTTTCTCAAGTAAACTATATGAAACTTCTGAAGTAACCAAAGCAGTATCATCTGCAAAACAAAAAATGTTAGAATGAAGAGAAAGATCAAGCAGATCATTAATATAAACAGTAAATAACAATGGTCCCAGGACTGAACCTTGAGGAACTCCATATCTAATTATTTCAGAATCACTCAAAAAATTATTAATTTTCACAAATTGGCTTCTATTACTTAAATAAGATTTAAACCATTCAAGCATAGCACTCCTTATGCCACAATGGTGTAACTTAATTATTAATATATCATGTGGAACACAGTCAAATGCTTTCCGCAAATCTAAATAAATGCCTATAGTTTTGTAACCTTTTTCTAAAGATTCAGTGATGACTGAAACATGTTCAGATAAAGCCAGTTCTGTAGATCTTCCTGGCAAAAACCCAAATTGACTGTTTGAAAATAAATTATATTTTTGAAAAAACAAAACAATTCTGTTTTTTACACACATTTCCAAAATTTGTGACAATGTTGATAAAATAGAAATTGGCCTGTAGTTTTCCAAACATTCCCTATCTCCACTCTTAAAAATAGGGGTAACAACAGCAGATTTTAAACAATCTGGAAATATACCTGAATCAATAGAAGAATTAAATAAAAAAGATAAAATTGGTAAAAGAATGGAAACATTTTCAATTAATATTTTTACAGAAATATAATCCAAACCAATACATTTTTTATGTCTCATTTTATAAAGAGAATCTAAAATTTCACAATCTTCAATCTCTTTAAAAACAAAAGAATTCAGGATAGATTTCTTATATTGAAAAACATGAGAACTGCAATTATTGTCAAAACTATTCATTAACAATTCCACACTGTGTACAAAATATTGATTGAAATGATCAGCTATTAGTTTTGAATTATTTAAAACATCAATAGATATTTCATTAATCTTTAGTCTAGAAATTTGTGAAAATCCTTCTTTAAAAATAAATTTTTTAACAACAGTCCAAAAGTTGCTTAATTTAGTTGATTTTAAAGAATCAATTTGAGTAGAATAGAAAATCAATTTAGCTTTGACTATATCTTTCTTTATTTCTTTATCAAGAACCTTTAGCTGAATTTTTAAATCTTCATTAGCAGGAAACCTTTTGAAAAGCTTGTACAATTTATTCTTACTGTTAACTTTTGATATTAACTCATTTGTAATCCAATCATGTCTCTTCAGATCTTTCTTCTTTATATATTTTATAAAAGAACAATAATCTATAAACTCCTTCATCTTATCAACAAAGAATGAAAATGCACAATTTACATCATTCAACTCAAAGATTAAATTCCAATCATATTTAGTAATTAAGGATTTCAAACGATCATGAGATAAAAGTTTAAAACACTTTTTACTATGAGAAAAATTCTTTTTAAAAGTAACAACAATTCCTCTGTGATCTGTAAGACACCAATCCAAAAAAGATGTTTTCAAAAGAATATTTTCAGGACATCTAGCAAAGACGTGATCAATAAGTGAAGATGATGAAGATGTAACACGTGTAGGATGAAATAAACATTGAATAAATCCAAAAAGTGACAGCATATTTAAATAATGTTGAGCAGCAACAGAAATTTCACCAGAAATATCAATGTTCAAGTCACTAACAAGAATAATGAATTTATCATTTAATTTAGTAAGCAAATCACCAAGTTCGTCACTAAAGCTTTCAACTGTATGACTGCAAGACCTATACAGAGCAATAAGTGTTAATTTGTCTGAACCTAAAATGAAATTTAAAACAAGACATTCAGAAGAATCAAACACTGCATCAATAGAAGTCACACAAAGCACTGATTTATAATAAACTAAAACTCCACCTGACCTATTATTAATTCTACAATTAATAATTGATGTATATCCCTCTAACTCATACAGTCCTTTTTCACATTCCTTAATCCAGATCTCAGACAAAATTATAATATCAAATGAATAATCAAGTGAATGTAAAAGAATTAACAACTCATCAAAGTGTTTCCTCACACTACGAATATTTATATGAAAAATCTTAAAATTTTCAATAGCCAAATTATCTTTTTCTGTAACAGTATTTTTAAAAGATAATCCATGTCATAAATTAGACAAATCCGATTCAGAAACAATCCTAATAGCCCTATCCCCAGTATCTTTCCTCAACCAAATTTTCCCATCTTTAATCCAAACAAATCTATACTTATTTTCTTTAGCCATTGAACGAACTTTCCAAAATAATTTCCTATTTTCAGGCAACAAATCTTCATTCAAAAATATATGCTTATCAGCTGTAGCAATGGGCAAAACATCAGATAGATATAATTTAATTCTTTTACCTCCTGACAAGAATAAATCTCTTACCATTTTACTAACAAAATTAACTTTTATTACAGGCCTAAAACTACCTCCATATTTTAATCTATAAATAGAATTAATATAATTTTTATTAAAGTCTGACAATTCTAATTTTTTAGCTATATTTTCAACAATATTCAATAAATTTTCATCATTAGCATAATCAACACCAACAATTTCAATATTGTTTTCTAATCTTTGCTGCTTTAAATAAAAAACTTCTTTTTGCAAATTGCATAACAAAGAATCTTGTGCTTTTACTTTTTCTTTCATTTCATTAAATTCTCTAATCAATATTTTTATATTATTTTGAACTAATTCAAGTTCTAAAGTAAGTTTAGCAAAAGATTGAGATAATGAATCAATATTATTCTGTAAAACAGGCAGCATATCAAGTTTTCTATTCATCTGCTGAAGTAATTCAAGACTAGAATTATTATCTAAAGAATTAGATAAGGAATCAGAACTAGATCCATCATTTAAAGTCAAATTTAAATTAGTTTCTGCTCTACAATTTTTACACCTCCATAATGCTTTATTTGTAGATGACATATTTTTAAATGTCTTTTCACTTACTGTACTACATTTAAAATGAACATTCCCATTACAACCCAGACAAGTTATAAAATTTCCACCAAAAGGAAGAGCTAAATGACAAGAATTACATTTATCCATAATATTAAAAACCTTAAGTTTTAACACCAAACAAATAAAAAGAAAATTAAAACTAATTAAAATTTCAACAGAGATTAAAAAGTAAGATAATTAAGAATCTAAAGTAAAGATAAAAAAAAAATCAAAAAGAATAAAATAAATCAATTAATTAAAAAAAAAAAATTACAACAAAGATAAAAAACTAAGATAAAAAAAAAAATTCTAAAACAAGATTAAAAAATCAAAAAAAAATGGCTACTTAAAAATAAGTTAAAAGAAATCAATAAAAAAAATTGAAATATAAAACCATTAGAAAATAAAATACATACAAAACAATATCAATAAAATATTCAAACTCTACTTAATAATACCATCACAAATAGGAAAAAAAACTTAGCCAAATAAGAATTATACAATTCAAAAATCAGAGAGACAAATAACACATGTTAACTCTACAAAGTCAGCAGCAATAATCAATAATAATAATAATAATAATAATAATAATAATAATAATAATAATAATAATAATAATAATAATAATAATAATAATAATAATAATAATAATAATAATAATAATAATAATAATAATAATAATAATAATAATGTCTTTGGCAGGATTGCTCAGTTGGTTAGAGCATTACCTTAAAATTCAATACTCAAAAATCTAAGGGTCCAGGTCTGAACCCCATGCAAGTACTGTCACTGGTCAGGCCATCTGAAGAAGAGGGGACATTAATACCTTTCAAAATATTCTGCATATACTAACCTGTTTGATGAGCTATTACTAACAGTTGAATGTATTTGGAATATTTAATTAAAAGTTATTTTTTTCTAAAGACATTCAATACTCATATTAGATGATGAAAATACTTCAATATAAAAATACAGCTTGGAAGTTAAGTTTAATACTATAGAAAATGTAAAGAATAGATAGCCATTCTGTTCTTTATATAGTTTTTGATATTTGCTTATTTATTTCGCAGCTAAAGCAGCTTAAGGAACTCGAGTTTGGTTTATATATATAAATGCTGTATGAATTTAATATTTAGTAATTACTTACTAATTTATTTTCTAATTGATTAGCAATATAAAAGGTTATTAAAATGAAACACAATCTTTGTCTTTTAATTCATTAATTAATTATTATTCCATGATTAAAATTACCATATTTAGATATGGCTTAAATATCCGTTCCATTCTAACATTTCAATACTTAACAAACTACTAAAGCATACGGCTTATTTAGCTTTATATATTTTGCTGACCTAAACATTGTGAGTTTGCTTATTTATTTTAAGGCAAGACGAAGCTTGGTCAACTTCAGTTCACTCTACAAAATAAAAAAAATAATTAAACATAATTCATTAAATATGTTTTAACAAGTCGTCTGTAATAAAGGATTTAACAACATTTCAAAACCATTTGTAGGCCTTTCTCATAAACTCTAAATTTCATTTTGGTTTAGATATAATGGGTATTATACTATCTTAATTATAAGTACTGTAATATGATGAAATTCTTAGCCATACATCGTTTTGAATGTGAATCTTTATAATAAAAGACATGTATATCTGTGTATGATATACTGTAAAATATAAAAAATATATTTAAGTTATTTATAATTATATTTATATATTCTTGAAAATTACAAGAAAATAATTAAAATTGTTCTGAAAAAATAATTTTAATTACGTAAAAAATTAAATTATTACCCTAATTAGAAATTGTACAAAAAAAGTATATACAAAGCAATAAATTGTTTTTGTTGTCTTTTATTAATACTGAATTCTGTCTTATTAATGGTAATACAAACCTAATGACAATATTCAATAGTACTTATAAACTATGCATCTGATATTATTATTGATAGCATAAATGATGTAAGAATAAATAGCAAAATACATTTTTATTTAAATTAAGATTAGTATTAATAAATGTGGCTTATTAGAAAATCTTCGCAATATGATAGTTTATTATAATATGTTAGTAGAAGACAAATCTAAAATGTAGAAACATTTTGATCTTTATAGAATTATAAAATAATATAATGGTCTATTATTTGTAAAGCACTGATATTTTTAAACTAATTGAGAGTTATAAAAAATAAATATGAGTCCTAAACAAATCTGAACAGTTTTCATCTCTTTTTATTTCTCTAAAAGTCATGTTGATTAAGTGTTTATGACAAGATTTTTAGTGAGTGTATATAATAAAATTATAATAAAAATAATAAATAATAATTCATTTGAACAAAGTTAAAAAATTAACGGAAAGTATTTTTATGGTTCTTCCTTATACTTTTTTATAAAATATATTATTACCATTATACTTTATTATTTTTATTATAATAATTATTCTATAACAAATATTTGATTTTATTCAAATATGTAGATATGTGTAATATAAAAATCATTCATACAGTAACCGCTTAAATAAATAAAAAAAACCTTAATTAAATAAGCATTTATTTTTATAGCGTCTGTATACAATTGTAATTACATTCGAATATCGGCCTTTCAAGCCAATTGTGCAAATGCTTTGTGGGTGTTAATAATAAATGAATACTTCAGATTTGCTCATATATAAATATTTGAGTCGTAGGAATAAGAGGGATTCTTTTTATTCCTGCATAAATTCTATATCTTGTATTGGTCAGAGGGTATTCATTTATTATTAACATAAAGCGTTTGCACAATTGGCTTGAAAGGCCGATATTCGAATGTAATTATAATTAAATAAGTAATTTAATGCCAGAAATACCTTAAGACTGACATAACCCTCGTATAATGCGTTGAACTCTTCGTTATAAAAAGAAAAAGTAAAAATAGATATTGTAAAGAATATTGCAATTAAAAAACAATTTTTATTAATAGTCAGCAAAAAGAGATGACAATAGTTCCATTTAGTAAGTTAAACTCGAAAAAAATTGTTCTACCCATTCTATAAGTAGATATTTTAAACTTATCCGAGTTTGAGGATTAATCTAGAAAAAGGTCATAATTGCTTTTAACTTTCATTTTATAATTGTTCATTTTTTTGTAAACTTTTCTATTTTGATTTTATACAAAAATTATTTAAATTCACATCTGTCATTTCCAAATTTGAAAATGTTCTACGTAATTTCAAACATTAAAAGTTTGGAGAAAGTAAAAGAATCGTACAAACCTCATTAAAATATCTAGTATTTAAATTTATTTTTATAATATGTTTTGTTTGTTTGTTTAAATATTAAATTATTTTTATCTATAGCATATTGTATTTTATATAAAAGGTAAACAGCAGCAAAAAAGGTCTATGTCATATGTGAATTTATAGATGAAAAAATCGATGCATGGACGATATTTTAAGAAAGCCTTAAAACCTTTTCTCTAATGTATGAAATAAATCATCTAGGACTGACCATGATCAAACATCTTATCTAATAGCTAGCAAGAGATGCTTAATGACAACAGAAGTTATTTATGTCAACAATGTATTTTTAACATATGATTAATTAATCTAGTTTATCTTTGTTTTACGTGGTCTAAAAATGGCTATAAAACTTTAATATACCATAATAATATTATAAAGTAAGTTTTAAATTTTCTATCATATTCAAATAGAATTTGTATATTATTTTGGAATCTATGTCATAAAAATTATGATATAAATTACATTAAAGAGATATTGCTGGTGATTATAATGACTTTTATCGTATTTTGAACAATTTTTGGAAATGACTTAGGTTGATATTTTCTTCCAGAGTCAAGTTCTCAGAATTTGACGATTGAATTATAGATTCTGGGTTTTAATTTGAAACTCTTCTAATATTATTTCACATTTTATATTTTGCTATTCTATGAAGTTAAAATACATATTTTTAAACAAATACACATTTTAGTATAACTATTAACTAAGAAAATATTCAAATAGCATTTTCTAATGTTAAAAAGAGACTTTAAATATGGAAAGCAAATGGTTTAAAATAAAAAAGATTTCTGTGTGAAATTTTTTGAAACATTTGTTTTGTTGATTAAGTAATTTTTTTAACTTCCTAAGCCAAGTATATATCTGTGAAATTAATCGATATAAAATGAAGGTCGAGGTCACATCTAAAAAAAATACTCCATAAACTTAAACTTGCCATCTGTGCCAAAATTTTCTTCCACCTTTAGAATAACAGAAAAGTTTGAAGTTTGTTGGGTTTTTTTACTTTCAATAATGTCCAGATGATTGTCTTTTGTGAAAATTTCTGGCACATATCTTTTGATTTGTTTACTTTTCAAATTAATAAGTTTGTGTTAAATAAAACTATTTAATAGATTTGTGGAATTCAAAATTTGTTTTGTTGCTAAAGAACTTCTAGTGTAAACTGTTATCACATAATTTGTGTATCTTTAGAAAAGATTAGTTATTCCTTAATTCGCTATCTTGAAAATGCAAAAAAAAACATGAAGTCATGTATCAAAACTGTTTTAAATTTTATAAGATGTCTTCTTTTTGTATAAACATTTGTTTGTTTATTTTTTTAATGGTAGGTGTACATTTGTATCAGAACAATACAATAAACTATATTATATATTAGGTGAGTTTCATGGTATAATTATTATTATTAGAAAAAGTGATTATTGATTAAGATGATTTAGAAACATTTAAAATGACTTTGCCCCGCCTGGATGGATTATAAATTTGATGAAATAATTAAAAGATATTACTAAACTTTTTGAAAGCTTTTTGCAAGATTTTTTGATTTAGTTAGAATGGTAAATAGTTTTATAAAGCATTTTGGACTGCAAATATAATGAATCATATATGACGTTTGATAGCAATAATTAGTTAGCTTCTTGGAAGACTCAGCAAGACATTTGCTCTAAACAGGATTTATAAAATATATGATGAAAATAAGAATCATTGTTAAGCTATGATTTTTCTGTCTGAAATGGATATGGAGATCTTTATTTGTAGAGCCTAAGCTGTAAACTCTTGTGATTAAAAAATAGCAAAGATTTATACTGATGATTTAATATTTATTTTAAAATAGTATATTAATAAGAATATAATCATTTTCATTTTTAAAAAAAAATAGCATTTATATGTGGCAAGAGAGAGTTCACGACATTTTTTTCAATTTGTTATTAAGAATTTAAATGTACCTAAGGATAAGTTGATGTCATTTGCAATAATAATGTTAAAAATACTAGTTCTTTCATTTTTATATAACACCATGTTTAGTTCTTATAAAAATATAAAAATTATTAATGTATCCAAAAATAGAAAAAAATCTTAATCCTATTTTTTTTTAAAAATATTTAAAAAAACAATATTGATTAGGAATATAATTTACTAATTTAACTTTAACTATACAATTTATTTTATTATGGACACAAATTGGGATGTAGGAGTTCTTGTATTACAATTATATATTTTTAATCGTATGCTTTAAAAATACGACATAATAATCATGCAGAATACCTAATATTATTATATTGATGTTATGTTTTTTGCAAAATAAATAAAATTTTATAAATAGAACTTTCTCATTAAGAATTGTATTTTACATTTTATTGCAATGAAGTCTTACGACTTCATTGCAATAAAGTTGATATCTTAATTTGGTACTTTTAAGTACATTAATATCAAGGTTTCTGAAATTATTTTGCTATGTACTATGGATATTGGAGAAATATTTTGTTCACCAAACTTTTAGCTTGATTACAAATAATAATGGATGTTATATTTTATGTTTGATTGGGTATACATCACAGGAACAAATTTATTTGGTAGACTTGTTAATTTTGTAAACTGTGAAAGATCCTTAATTGGTTGCATCAATATCAGACCAAATTTTATTTAGTGTATCTTCTATTTTGCAGAAATCTTTATAATTTTGAAATTACTCTAGATCTAAGACTTGAGCAAGGAAAATATATAAATCATATAGTTACAAAGAAATAATAGCAATTAATATTTTATATATTACACCACTACTATATAAAAATAAAGTTTTATGAATGTGTGTATATAATTAGTCAGAAATAGAAAATCTTAAAAGCATTCTAAAAAACTACGATTTTGAAAATATGAAAATTATACCAAGTATGGCAATTTGCAAATAAGAAAATATGAGTCAATTATGCAATTTAGAAAAAGAAAACTGATAAACTGTATATATATATATATGTGTGTGTGTGTGTGAATAATGGAACATACATCAGAAGTGAGCAAAGAAATGTGCAGATAATAGTATATTAAATTTCAGGATTAACGCGCAATTAAGCACATACAGTCTTATACTTCAATACTATGAAATTTGCTATGTAGACTGATGCAAGTTTTTTAGTTCAATACTATAAAACTTTTATGTATATAGTAATGCAGAGAAGTACCCATATATAAATTAGTTCCATAACAGAAGAACTTAAGAAGATTCTCTCTTTGTATCTGCTAGTTAATTAATGTTAGAACAACCAGTTAGCGACTATTTGATATTATTAATGTTTACTAATATACATCCAATTCCATTAAATAAACTTTTTTAAATTTAAATTGCTTGGTCTCTGGATACATCATATACAATTAGTTTATTTTAGCATTTCATCAATAGAATCAAACTCTATAAAAAAAACTGTCTGTGAGCTTGCCAATTGTTTTTAACAAGTTTTTCAGAATATCCCTATTCTCAGACCAGTTTCTAGCACTGATTGGAATATCTTATCACCTCACTGACGACAACCAGAGCTAGAAACTGGTTTGAGAATAGGGATATTCTGAAAAGCTTGGGAATCTCATTATATAACATTTGTAATATAAACTTACAAAATTAAGTCATTTGATATATGACTTGATTTCCTTATAATATACTGTATATATATAATCAATAAAGCTAGTCATATATAATGTGACATTACTTTTATAAACTTGTATTTACAAAAATGTAATACAGAGAGCTATCAATAGCTCAAACAAGCTCAAAATTGATAATTGCGGTAAGAGAAAATATTTAAAATCTTCATCCGAAAAACCCTTATCCCCAGACCAATTGTTTTTGAGCTTATGACTCATCTCAGTGAGGACCTGGAATTTTCAGACACTAGATCCAAAATATCAACTCAAAACCCTGCACTTATTTTATACATAATATTTAAATAGAAACTCTGAAGTTTTCGGCCATGAAAATGTCCTGTTAGATAACTGGAATAAAAGACATTTTCATGTCCGAAAACTTCAGAGTTTCTACTTAAATATTACGTATGAAATAAATGCTAGGTTTTGAGTTGATATTTTGGATCTAGTGTCTGAAAATTCTAGCTCTTCACTGAGGTGAGCCATACGCTCAAAATCAACTGGTCTGGGGATAAGCGTTTTTCGGATAGAGATTTTAAATATTTTCTCTTATCGCACTTATCAATTAAGAGGTTTGAGCTATTGATATGCTCTGTATTATATATATTGTAACCTTAAGAAAGAAGTATCAGCGATTTCACATCTCAACCAATTCGTAATCTTATAAATAAACGGTCACATAAATGGGAACAGCATGTCAAACGGCAAATTTTTACTATAATTTTATTAAATCTGACAAAAATCTTATTAAATAAAACAATATGTAGCATGAGAAAGCCAGGCCAATCGGTCAGGCAAAATGTCAACATATTATTCAATAATGATAAGGCTTTGTTAACATCTCCAGAGATATTAAGTAATAACAGCAACACTTCAGCTAACGCTCAGGGTTCTGCAATTGCTTTGGTAATTCATGCAGAGAACACCTAGAATTGTAACAATAAACATAAAACATTAATAAACAAGAAGAGGAGGAGAAACCTCAGCTCACTCTTGCAACACTTTAACGATCTCGGTATTCCCCACATAAATCACCAAGCAGCATGGTTACAATTAATTTCTTTCTGATAAGGAATCTTTTCCACTTTCCCTTTTTAAATCTTTCAGACTATCGTATTGCCAAGTGATCAGATCCGCATAGAATAAATATTTTTATTAATCTTGTCGATTCATAATGCCACATTATATTTCTTTAGCAATAAATCTATAAATTCTTAGATTAAAATTGGAATATTATGGTCGCATGGTTCTTTATAATGAATGCAAAATTTCTATTATAGATTTTATTAATACTTTGTGGATCAATGAATGCTATCCTAGCAATTAGCATAAGTAGACATGCACTTAATTTACGAGCTAATATTTACTTTTCCTTGAATAATAATAATAAAATTTTCATAAATTAATAAATAGTTAACTAATATAAAATATATTAAATTCTAAATTTTTAATAATATTACCATTGACTATGAGTGGAAAAGGGATTTTATGTTCACTCAAGATATTCATCAACAACATAATGAGCTTATTAAAATAGAAATACTAATGATTAATCTGAATGTATTTTTTCTTCAATATAT
Source organism: Epiperipatus broadwayi (assembly GCA_028023455.1). Lineage (NCBI taxonomy): Eukaryota > Metazoa > Onychophora > Udeonychophora > Euonychophora > Peripatidae > Epiperipatus > Epiperipatus broadwayi. The sequence goes on along the minus strand of JAQFVV010006480.1, from coordinate 46,135 downwards.
TTACTGCTTAAATTATAATAATCCGTAAAACAAATTATAAATGCTTATTTGAAAGCAAATTTTATATTTTCTAATAATTATTAATTCAAAACTTAAACATTGGTTATGTGCCAGTATCTGGATAAGTATCAAAATATTTATTTATAAGATAGAATAATGTTTAGATTTCTGGATTCAATGAGTACCAAGAATATTAAGACACTACACCAAATTTAAATAACAAAACATTTATTAACAAATTTAACAATTTAATATAATATAATATAAACATCGTAGCAATCCAATAAACAAAATTAAACGACATCTACAATCGCTACGGAGAATACAGTCCCTTTTTCTTTGCATTAAATAGTATGTAATTGAATATCCGTATCATATAGAATCCTTATATGAACCTAAATTACGTACATTTACTTTTTAAAACATATACCCATTTTACTAACAGTATTAATAATTATTTTATACAATGGTATGTAGAATAATGTAATAAATTTTTAGATAAACTTTTAAAACTTGTTATACCTTTTGATAGAAACATACGCCTTTTGAAGTCCTTGACTCTTAACTTCAGCTTTATAAGCTACATATTAGTTATCTATTTTGTAAACCTTTAATAATAAAACCTTGTTAACTAACGATTATTGATTCGAAGTTATAGTTTTTAATTATAGTATTTTATTAACTATACCTCGTGCGTTCACTTTACGATTTTAACTTTCAAGCTAGAAACAAAACCTTCAATCCTTTCAGAGGTCATGGTTATACATCCACACTCGCTGCTTCCTATTTCCCAACAATGAGTATAATAAACCATATTAATCTTACCAATCCAGCGGTGACTTGCTTCCATAGTTGGCTGATCATGGATGCTCATTGCTTATTTGGGCTACTAATATTAATTTAAAATATAGAATAAATATTTATCGGTTTTACTCAGAAAAATACATTATAGATTACCCATATATGAATTAAAAAGTGCCCTTGAAGTAGGTGATACACTTCCAATATTAAACTCCGACAATAACCTACCAATTAATTTAATAACATCTTATGCTGTGAAAAAAAATGTTATGATGAAGATACATCCAGGAGAAAAATAGGACTATAAAAGCAATAAACATGCGAAGCTATAAACCCGGAGAGTTCAATGAGACGCCACCTACATTTGACTAAGTTGGCAGCCATCTACCTCAGCTCTGCGAAGAATTTTAATTCAAAAGCCCTTAGAACGCCAGCCATCCAACAAATCTCATCTTTATTGGTTAAGGTAAGGGTTTTATTAATATAGTTCTGATGGATGTGGGAAATTTAGCCCACAATCCGAAATATGGGATATGTTTTGAACCTCTTGATAGCACAATTAACAGTGGTAAAATCGCAATAAAAAATAAAAAAAGATCTCTCAGAATAAATGATAAATCTAAAAGAATTGGCTTCGTTAATTCGAAGCCAAAAAAGAGTCAAGCATTATATAAACTAAAAATATCAAAAAAATGCAACAGACATCTAAAAAAAAAGAAATTATTTAGAAACGTCATAAAGGGTCTAGAACCTAATAAAGAAACAGTAAACCTGCCGAAAGATCAGAGTAAAGTTGATACTTCTCATACAATGCTTAATTACAATGATAATAATCATGACTATATGTATTCCCAAGATCTAATAAAAAATAAAAATGTAAATGAATCTGATAATTGCAATAGAGTTAAAACAACAAAATCTGAAGTCACAGAGTACTCCGTGAATTTGAACGTTATCCAGAGCCTGAAGGGTAACATAGACCTAGGCATAGGATATGACTTAAACAACAGTGCTGAAAACTCACAGAGTTCCAACGTTACCATTAATACTAAGAAATTTTATTCACATAGCGTGCCTAAATACCGGAATACTAACCTTAGGCTGCTGAAAATACTGAAAGCCAACAATGTTTCTAGCATAGGCCCTACCATTCCCGAAGTGCATGCAAATGTTTCAAATGTTAACGTAATTGCCAATGCGGTGGAATATACTTTAGACAACAGTGTAACATCCAATCAAAACTCTGAAGGTTGCATTCAAGTTGAAAAAATATCACAAACTCGCTTAAAAATGAACTCTCAAATCATAAAAGGAAATAAACCTTCTAGCACTAATAACCAAAATCCGGCCTCCGATAATTCAAGTGCTATAGAAAAATATGGAAAGCAAAAAATTGCAACGACATCCGATGATGCAAACAAAAACGAAGACAGCGTAAATACAGCGGAAGATTTATGTAAGCTTTGTGAAACCAATTGTACACACAAGATGCTAATTAAGGTACATGAGACCAAGCATAATACAACAGCTAACCTCAACGTCACAAATATTACTGATAATAAACATAAAAATTATTCTTACCAGTCTCAGTTAATACCGGAAAGCCATGTCATTAGCGATTCTAAAACCAACGAAATATCTACGGAAATAAATGATAAAAATAATATGGATTTTAACTGTAATGGTAATAATAAACAAAATTCACATCATAATATACCTAAAATAAAGACCTCCAAACAAACAATCTCAGAAATGATCCACGAGTTTTCAGACGCTACAGTGAATAACGACGAATACTGTTCAACAGGCTACACTTCTACTGGCCCGTCACTCATAGTGGATAAACAAGGTACTAAAGAAAAAATTTTAATACGGACGTAATCCATTGGCGTGAACCGGCATATAAATTAAATAATAAAGGCACCAAAACTAAAAAATACACAGAAACAAATAGCTGCAGCTCATATATTAATGATAATACTACACTAATATCTGAAGATTCAACAGAAAATAACGCAATAGCGCCACTTCCCGTATCGACGCATTCAACTAGGAATAAACTTGAGACTCAACAAAAAATTAACCCCGCGAACAATTTACCGTCTGAAAACAACTTTTTAACTAATTCAAACTCGCCCAAAACTGATATTATAAATAAATATAGTTCTGAAACAACACACACGCATAATACAATACCGGAACCCGTATTAAAACATACCAATACAACTAGTGTTCAAAATACTTCCTTACAAAGCATGCCACTTTCTATAGATGAATTCCCAACTCTTCCCTCTTACTCTCAGAATCTCAACTACCAGAGAGAAGAAGATCAAAATAAAATTTTCCATACCGGTCATAAGGGAAACTATTCAACAATCAAGCAGACAAACCCAACACTAGATTTGACACAGAGTGATTTAAATTACCTTCCTCACATAACACCTATTGCAAAAAACTGTAATACAATGGCTAACAGTTCATCTAGGAGCCACATATCATATGCTAACATAGCAAAAATTGGTTCTCTCAAGTCCATCTAAGTCTATACAAAATACCAACAACTTAAAAACTAATTCATACAACGAAACCTGCTCCATACGCGGAACAGCAAGTAAAATTAATCACGACCTTACCATGTTAGATATACTAAAACTAAAAAATCTACAACAGGAAAATCAAACCACCTTGGGGCTTGAGACCGATGAATTCTCCATAAATGACTTCACTGAGAAACAATACCAAGGCCTCTGTGTTGACTTCAACCAAACAATACTTCCTACCCTCCTCAAATCCTTAGTAAATTACCACAATGATAAAAGTGTTGTTCTGGCAGTGACAGAACCAAATTGCTCACTCCATAAATTCCCCATTACAGCACTATACGAATTAATAAAACAATACAAATTAACAAAGGGCATACACCAGATCCTCACTCACCCAAACGACAGATACATTGCTGTCGAATTTGCCACTTGGGCCTTCCTAAATGAATTTAAATCAAATTTCAAAAAACTAGACAACAAATTCCTTATATATGTTGATACAAACAGACCTGCTACCCTTATCGGAACCCTCAAGAATTGTATTATGGGCCTTGACAATAATCTCCTCCAAGAAATCCTTTTACCTTATGGGAAAATCCAGAATTTCTCATATCTGCCAGTAGACAAGACGATCAAGTCCATCCTATCCAACACTGCATCATTTCAAATTCAACTAAGAAAAGGCCTAGGACCCACTGACATACCAACTACCATTAAAGCAAAAGGTTGTCCAATGATACTTTCCTTCATTGGCATCAGGCCGCAATGTTTTCATTGTGGCCTAAGAACACATCTCATAAAAGAATGCCCAGCAAAAATATGCACCTCTTGTGGTCAAAAGGAAAATAAGTTTCACAAATGTAAAGCACCTCATACACTCACACCTGCTAATGTCACACATAATGAAATGCTAACCACAAACACTCCAGGCCTACATATTGTTGAAGCTGAAGTTGAATCCTACAGTAGAGTAACCAACACCAAAGACTTTATGAATCCTAATAAACTCAAGGGAAAACCATCCAATGACAGCAAACAGATACAAATAGCATATCAAAACCCAAATGGCTCCAAGCCCAGAGATAACTCACAGAAACCAGACAACTTACCAAAAGGCTCAAAACCAAAAGAACCAAATAATGCCTCTAGACACAAAAATCTAACAATCTCTTCTGACAATACAGATGATGCACCTCTCAGCATGGACCATCAAGACCATAACAATGCACTCGGAACCCCAAGACCTCTAAGATCAAAACCTGCGGTTTCTAACACTAAATCTATAATGGACACATCGAAACTATCAATATCCTATACAAATTCATCCCATATGAAAGCTCCCACACCTACAAAAAATAGATCTTCACCACCCATCTCTGACTATGTCTCAGACATGGAGCTCAACCTACCCCCTAATGCTAATAATAAACAAAAATCTTCCAAACTTTCAAAGGCCTACTCTGAAGAAGAGGACTCACACCTATTTCCTGCTTCCGAACCAAACTACCTAAAGTTCTCCTTTCCCTACAGTGTAAATTCTATTCTGGAAAAAAACAAGATGAAGGTACAAAGCACACCAAAAAACTCTCTCAGTCATGAATCACACAATGAAACTGAGCTCTTTAGAGCTGATTTCCACAGGCCATCCTTGGCAGATCAGAAATTCAGTGATCACAAGGACCATTACAACCTTCAATCAAAGATTCCGCTGGCGGTAAAACCAAGCAGCAATAATCTTTATGGATAGGATCAAGTGCCAAATCATTGGTCTTAACATCAGGGGAATTAATTCCACTGACCGTTTATATGCGATTAGGCATTTTTTCCTTCTTACATCTCCTCATATTTTATTCTTAGGAGAGACCAAATATCACCTAAACTCCAACCCTCTCATAATTCTCGAACTTTCAAAAATGGGCTTCACTCTTCTGTCTACTAATACATCAGCTGCTGGAGGGGTAGGAATCATCATTAATAACAGGAAACCACCTTCTTCCTATAAAGTGCTTTACCATGATGCCAATCTCATTGCAATCAAGCTTATATACCAATCTAGTGAATTCATTGCAATATACATATACTGCCAGAACAACCCATTGAATTATTCTAGAATAATACACACTATAAATCTCATCACTGCAAACAACACAGGCCCTACAATCCTCTTGGGGGATTTCAACCTGCAATATGATGTGTTCACACAGAAATACCTCCATCTCTTAGCCAGGGGTTTCATAAATGGCAGAGGTTTCTTCCCTGTGGATGCATACTCATTCTATATGAAGAGCTCTAGAACACTGATTGACCTAATGTTTTACACATCAGAGCTGCACTATGGTTTGGAAGCCAAGCTTCAACCCGTTCCCTTCTCAGACCATCTTGCCCTGATAGCATCTTTAGATCTGGACTCCTACACTCCCATAGACTACAATAAAACAATCAGAATCATAACTAAAGCTACTGCCACGGAAGCTATCTTCTCAGATGCCTACATACTCTTTGAAAAAATTGACATTCTTAACATAAATCCTGAGGAAGCCTGGTTCGCCTTCACAGGCATCCTCCAAACCATAATCATACAGCACACCAAAAAACATAAAGGGTCAACAATCCTGATGAATGAGCTTGATTTGCTTCACCATAGGATTAAAAATTTCTCAAGTGATGGTACTACAGACAACCTCCTATTACTTAAAGCACAGTACAAGCAGAAACAAGCTGCGATTGCTGAAATAATAGCAACAAAAAATGCTAGGTTATACTTACCTGGCCAACACTGCTGGACACGTGGCTATCTCAGATGGGCTCTAGGGGCAAGGAAGAAACAAAAAACTCCTTTGTCCCTCCTCATCGGTGGTAGCCATACCTCTGGCAACCAAATGCTCATTCAAATAGAGTCATATTTCAAAAACCGCCTATCAAACTCTGTTACCTACCCCACAAATCAGTGGCATGAGACATCACAAAACAATGAACATGGAATAACGATATCAAACATCAAAAACTACTTGGCCGCCCTACCGTCCAATGTCCATCCAGGACTACATGGCATTCCAAAGTTCATACTTATGCACCTTGAGAATTTCACAGCTCCCATAGTATTAAAACTAATTAACCAACTTGCAAACAACAAAAAAATCATCCCCAAACTTTATCCCATAGCGATGGTCCCCTTTGTTAAGAAAAACTGGGATGCATCTGCTCTATCTAGCATAAGACCAATCTCCATGACCCCAATCCTGTTAAAGGTCATTGAAGGTGTGATCAAGGAGAAAATACAAGATGTTATTCTGGACAACATATCCCAGTTGCAATTTGCAAAGAAGGGCTCTTCCACACTCTCTGCAATCAGTGAGGTAAAAATTCTCTGTGATCATATCAGATCCAAGAATCTATATAAACCCATTGCCGTTCAGCTAGACATCTCTGAAGCATTTGATTCAGTAGATGTCAACATCCTGCTCAATTGCCTCTCAGCACTAGACATTCCTACTCAAATCATTCAGATATTGGACAATCTACTAAACAACAGATTGGTCCACATTTCCCTGAATGGTTTCTTTACAGATGGTTTTATTCCTTCAAAATCCATACCCCAAGGATCTCCACTTTGCGGTCTCCTATTTATACTCTACTTAAACCCCCTTCTTAAACAGATTGAGGCAGAACTTCCAGGAATCTATATACCCCAGCTGAAGAAACACTGTAAAGCATTTGCCTACATGGATGATGTTCTTGTCATCTTACCTTCCCAAAAATATCTAAAACCTCTCATACAAATAATCAACAAATTTTCCGAATCCTCCAAACTTTCCTTCAACCTCAACAAGTCATCGGCCTGGAAAATCAACACCGGCAAGAAGATATCATCGCCTTTCTCAGCAGACCCCCAAAACTTTTTGGGGTTTCCCATATACAAGTCACCGCAAGCCATGTCGATACAAATACAGAATTCTATCATTGAAGCCGCCACCAACACAGTTAAAAACCTTGCCAAGGTTTATTTATCACTGCAAGGGAAAATCTCTCTCCTCAATATCAAGGTAATGGCAAAGATTAGCTACTATCTACCCATAATTAACATGACAAAGGCTTATAATACAAAAATCAACCGAATCTGTGCACGGCTGTTGTGGAATGGTAAAACAGCGGCCATAGGAATTGAACGCATGCAGCGACATAGTAAAAATAATGGTATGTCGTTGCATGCTATGTTTTCTATATATTACCAAAAGTGCCACTCTCTGATCCACATCCTACAAAAGAAATTTCCCCAGATTGTAGCAGAACAACCAGTCATTCCATCTGACAGACCTCCACCTTCAAAGATAAGCTGGCTAAATCAGATACTTGACTACCTTTTCGCTCACAATGGCCACTCTTCCCTAGTATTCAGACAAAAAATCTCCATTTGGGATGCTCATGGCCTGCTATTTCCCACACAAAACTCTACCATTCCTTACCTCGGTGGTAACAATCATGTGGTCACCAGGTTTTTCAAGCATCTCAAGCTGGAGCCAAGGTTCCTGGACTTTCTCGTAAAAATCAACCTGAATTCACTCCAGACAAACTGGTTCCTGCACTACAGGAGATTCCTCAAGAATATAGATCCTATGTGTCACAACTGCCATAGAACCTGTGAAACCTTTGATCATATGATAAATGATTGCCCAGCATATGACAAAATCAGAACTTTCATTACTTAACACTGCCACATTTCCCTGAACAAAATCTTAAATATTAAATGCTGCTTCCTGTCCAGGGATTATGTCACCACAAGACTCTCAACCTTTCTGACTTATGCCATCTGGTTGGCCAGATGTCGCAACAAGTTTACCTTTCCTCATCCCAAGCCTGAAGACACATTCATTTCCAAGCTAAAGGAATTTCGCCATAAGGACAGAATAATCTCTTCCAGATTTTTATTTGACAACACGTGGAGCCTGATTAAGCTGGATTAACAACACCAGTAACCACATCAGAACATTTGGTTGCCTGACTAACATGGATAACTATTATTTTTGATTTACAATTGTATCATTATTACATATGGTTTTTTCAATAAAATTATTTATAAATAAACCCGGAGAGTGCTCCCATTATCTGAGGACAATAAGATATGTTAGAACTTAGTCGCTACACATATATAATATGGGAATTAACTAATCACTACTACAACTATAAATATGAACATATCTTTCAAGGAATATATCAACTACGGAGGTGGAGAGTCATCCTCTATCTCCTAATAAACTAGTTAAAATATCTAATGCTAACAATCGTGAGAGAACTATATTCGATCTCAACATTCAAGGTAGCTATAACTTGGCATACTTTGGACATAGAATAATAATATACAAATATCGCATTCTAGAAAGAACTTGGTTTGAACTCCCGCTAAATATAACACTTCATTGATGTGTAAAACCGATAATACGGGTTTTGATTATGTTAAAAAAATGAATGGTATCAACATGTTTAGATAAAAAAAAGATTAGGACAGAAAACAATTTTATTACTTTCACTTTATGTTAATTTTTTTCAAATTACTTCAAAGAGTTATATTGAAATCATTTGACAGGTTGACTTAAAATATCATTCTCACCTGTATATGTATAATTTTATAATTTATTGTTTCTAATCAGAATTCAATTATAAATTGAATTCTATGAATTCTAGTATAATATTATATTTATTTATTTTACCTTTGGATTATAGTAAATTTTTATAAGTACAGATTTTAGCAATAAAAAAATACTGAATAATTTAAAGCATAGAAAATTATAATATGTAAATAGTTCGAGTGCCAGTAAAAAATTCGAACGTGCCAATTCTGGGACATGTACCATAGGTTCGCCATCACTGCGTTAATCTATTACACTGCCAATTATCTTCATGCTCTATCAGCATTCTCCGAACGATTGTATTAACAATTCTTTCTGCACACACATATAACGAATATCAGTACATGAAGACAAACGAATGGCCATTATTCCGTAAACGTATACATATGCACAAAACAGATTAGTTCACATTTCTTTTAACATTAGATTAATCCAATCCGGTTATAAGACGTTGTATTACTTTATTTATTATTGAGCAAAGTTTCTTCTAATTTTTACAATTTCTTAATATTATTTGGAGTTAGTCACATTATTCCTTTAATCATTTAAAGTCTTCAACATTTATTCCGAAAGCATTTAATAACTTTAGATCACTTTTAATACACAGTATTATTCCTTCATAGGTTGTTCAGTAGCAGTTAAATGAACTCTATTTATTTCTAAGGATGTTTAATCATTCTTTCATTCCAATCTTGGAAGACGGTTAATTCATCTTTAATATTTTCAAACATATATTCAGATTCAAATTTAGTCATTTTAAAAGTATGATTTATGACTAAGTTTAATTATTTTATTCACTAAAAACCTTCATTTTTCAGTCAATAAACAGTCATCATTTATTATTTCATAACTTTTCCATTCAAATAAACAGTTTCTCTGTCATCATTAAAGAGAACAAGCATTTAAAAGTTTCTTAAAGCACTTCTTTAAATTCACTTATAGCTTATGTTCAAGATTATAGATAGCACAAAAATTTGAGTCTTTTTTCCTTCCAAACTAGGCAGCCAAACAATTCGTATAGAATAATAGTTCTAAAAAAATGAGGATGTTGTAAAAATAATACTTGTAATATCTCAAACTTAAACAGCCAGGGGTTCGTTCTAGATATATCACATGACATGTTACAAATAAATTATTTATTATTGGGATCCATGGTCAACGTTAGGGTAAAGTGAGTATCTGACTAAAAAAAGTTGTACATTCTCACTTAAAAAACACTTATTAAAATTTTACTTTTTGGAATTTGAGCTTTAAGTTTTTCTGCAACTCTCCAAATCAAATACCTCTTACTTCAGTACCAACTTTTTAGTACAAAAATCTTCAGTAGATTTTCTTTCTCAGATGTGTTCATGGCTTTTTATAATCTCCTGTTGTAAATCATCAAGAAACATGCCCTCCTTGCTTGCTCCTCCTATGTATTAATTTTCTATTGACTGTTAATTATAATTTTACATTAATTATTCACACTACTCAAACGATCATGATTTACTTGGAATTTTCCCAGTTTTAAATTTTATGATAAAAAAAAATCAAATTTTAAAAATGTAGTAAATTGAAATTAAAATAAAATATAAAATAAATGATTTAAATTAAGTCAATTTATTATGAATGAATAATTTTAAATATTTCTCTAAATTTGATTTACAATTTTACCCATTCAATATGCTTTTAAATGATACCAAACATGATTTATGAAAGTTTATATTTTTCCCAATAAATAAAATTACATTTATATAAGCAAGTAAGCCCTCACACACATTTAAGTCATTCCATATTAACCATCAATTTACAGCTCTTTTAACTAATAATAAACCTATTCAATTGTTTTAAAATCTAATAATCTAATTACATAAATCGACTGCTTAATTTTATAATCTTTTATTAAAACGTATATATCTATTTCTTCAAATTAAACACACTATTTTATTCAATTACTGTTAATTACCTATTTTAATACTTAAATCCCTTATTTAGGGCACTCATTCTAATTTCATCATCAACAAGACACATTCAGATCCACTGATTAACAGACTTAAACTGTATTCAAACATTTTTGCAAAACTATGTATCAACTTAAAATTTTATATACCTAACAAAAGGATTCTAATCATTAGCTAGAATTATCTAAACCAAGGTCTGTTATAAATATGTTAAGTTTATTGGACTTTCTGTAACATGAAAAAAATTTTTTTTTCATGTTACATCTACAACAAAACCAGCTCTCTTTGGCCAAATCCAAAGATCACAATTCCCACAACCTTACATAAAAAATTTTATTAATATCAGAAATATTTACAAACAGCATATTTTCAAAATTTTAGCATAAATTTTACCCTATTTACACATTAATTTTTATTAATAGCAACCCATGTACCTTCACTCATTTTCTAGAGGAATAGGTCTAAGGCTTCTTGCATTGTAGGTACCTTGAGTACCATTAGGGGTAGAGCACATAAAAGCATTCTCTCCCACCTAGGTTAATTACTTTATAGTGGCCATTATACAGGTTCAGAAATTCCTAAAAGTATGTTTCTGAAGATTACTTACATGAAGGTTCTGGACTAGGACATAGGCATGGACTTTGAAGGACTGTGGCTAGTCTTAGATTGATGTAGACATTTTGCTCCCTTTTTTCGAAGATCAATTCTGGCTCTTTACTAATCACACTCTCTGTCAATATTTTCAGTAATGGTAGGTAAATGAGTTTTTATAAGCAATGGCTAAGGCCTCCCAAAATGTAACTGAGTCAGGGTAAATTTGGTAGATTTATTCATGGTGATATTAATATAATGAATCACCTTAGGATAGCCTATGATTTTGTTCAAGATAAACTCTGAACAATCTCCCTAATTCTTGCATTACCTGCTCATAAGGATTAGATTGTGGATTTCTGATAGAGCTCATAATATGTTTAACATTATTCCTTTGAATCCTATTTCTCCAAGTTCCAGATATAAATGCAGTAGCATAAACAATTAAAATGGAGGCTGGCTTGCCTCTAAAGAAATTTGGAGATTATTAAGGCACTTAGTATCAGTCTTGAGAACTAGATATACAGATACATATTTGGTCAATATATCATACATAACCAATATGAACTTTTGATGATTGAAAGCTGGAAGTGGCCCATAAAAGTCAATGGTGAACAATTCATTAGGTCCATTGGATAGTATGGGTTTGGGAACTCCAGCATAAGACTTGCAGCCATATTTCATTTTAAGGCAGATTTCACACACCCTAAGTTTATTAGTTATAATTTCTTTCATTTTAGTCCAATAAAAGTACTGTCTTAAAACATGCTCTGCTTTTTTCCCTCCACCATAATGTCCTTACTGACAGTGGACATAGTAAATTAATTTATCTATCATGCAAGGAAGGAATCACTACCCTCCACGAACTGTCACCATACCTACTCATGAGACAAGCTATCATGGTATAGCTGGAAGTAATATATAAACTTATAAGGGCGTCCAAAATCCCTTCTTTCTATAGTTGCAAAGCAAACAGAAGCTATACTTCACCACAACAGTAGATTTGTTGAGTTTGTGAATAGCTGAGTAAATTCAAACCGTCAAGCCATCTCTATTAATAATATTTAAAATGTTTTTGTGTATATAATTTAGATAAGTTAAGTCATGCCTCAGAATTCTTAAATTTTTTTCTATGTTTCTTGACTCTCTGTCTATCAATTAAACCTAATGAGACAGAATTAATCTATAATTGATTTTTAAGAAATAACTAATTTTATTTTAATAGCTTTTGAAATTTCAAATTATTAATCATAATTAATGCATATAAAATGTGTAACATTTTAACTATATTATTTCTATATCAAACAATTACTTTGTTTCCTTGTTATCAACATAAAACTGTTTCTGTAATAAGGTATGCTTGATATGAAAATATTCTGAGCCTATGTAAATCAGTTTAGTATGCGTGAATAGATAGTAATATTAACTACAATAATTCTTTTTTCAAATAGAATTTTTAAAAACTAAAAAAAAATCGTTCATTATGTAGTAATTAAAATTCATTAACTTTTTGATGTGTAGAAAAATAAGATTGATTATTGGGAATAGATAATGTGAAATATAAGCTTGTGATTTTATGAATTAAATACAAATATCTGAATTAAAAATTTAGCAAAATCTGTTGGCAAAAATAAATGGATAAGCAGGAGTTATTGTTTTTTGTAAAAAAAAAAAAAAAAAAAAGTGTTAGAAAAATCATTATAAATAACTTGACCAAAAAATCCATTCAGAGAATTGTAAGAAATAAAATGATTAAGGCAATTCATAAATCTAATAGCCACTATTGTGAAAATGTTTTAAAATAAGATTTCATAAGTTAAAAGCTGATAGATTTTAAAAAAGTGGAGATGTAGGCTAAATAATATTATAATTGATATTAATATCTTTATCAAAAACTATACAACTTCTTAACAATAATAAACATAATATATATTTAGATATTTATTTTTAAATGTTTGTTGTGACTAAGTGCGCGGTAAAAAATACTCTGTAATTTTTTTAAATAAATATATGCTTAATTAAATTATATCAAGATAAATGTAATAAATTTTTAGACAGAATTTAACAATTATTTTGATGTAATTCGATAACTAAAATTATCATCTCTTTTCTGTACAATTGGAATATTAAATATACAAATATCCTAACATTTTTATATTTAACAATTATTTTGATATAAAACTATTTTTTTAATTTGCGAATTAAGAAAATCTTAAAGTATTACAGAGATATATATAAAAAAAATATTTAGTTCTCCATTAAAAAATTGTTTCACTACAAAACTTATATATGTTTTTTTTATTAATTTCAGAAGTAAACTCTGTATGTCCTCATTCAAGCAAAAAGTTAACATGTCCTTTATATAATACAATGGAGATAGATAGTGTTAAAATTTTTTCTGGAGGTCAAAGTATCTGTGGAAAGATGGACATAACAAAAGCTAAATATAAAACATGTATGAATGAAGCTGAAGCTAAAGAATATTTTAGTAATCAATGCCATGAACAAAATCGCTGCATCATCAACACTACGTCTATCGGCTTTGGTCAGAACTGCAAAACCCAATCAAGTTATCTGCAAGTAACATCTGTTTGTGAAGGTAAGAATAAGAATTAATATTATTTATTTAATTTAATAATAAAAAGAATAGAATCATGTCATAAATGATAAATATTTCACCATTCTAGATGTCACTGATACAAATTTTAAATGAATTCCTTCATATAAACGTGTAAACTTATTGATTAGAAGAACCATAATTTTATTTAAAATTTATGTTATTCCAACAGAATTTACCAATTATAAAAAAATAATCAACCAATGAACTTTATCAATAGAACCAATCTTTAAAAAAAGTCAGCAATAAATTGGGGTGAAGACATATGTGTTTATTTTACTTGTGTCTTCTAATCACATGATGTAAATGTACTTTACAATAAAAAATATATTTATTAATGATGAATAAATGTATTTTTTTTTTCCATTTTTTTACTTTTACATTTGTCTATTTGATTCAACTGTAATGCTATGCATTTATTTGTTGAAAATGATTTTATTTTCGCAATAGAAATTCAAAATATGCTATTTGATATATGCTTATAAAATTAATAACATATGAGTCTAACACATGACTCCATCTTACATCTTACTTTTCAAATCAGCATATTCATTTTTTTCTAAGCACAGCTAATCACTTAATGTAAGTTATAATAATATAAATTGGAAATCAGTTTAGTATCTATGTATTATGGTGTCCTTTGCTATTTAACACTAATAGGCACCTATATCCTGCAACCAGGATTCATATAAAACCAATAAAATGCCATGTGATTCTATGTCCTGACTCCAGCTTACACTTAATTGTTCAGCAGCATGCTTTTTTTACCACTGCTATGACATTTATTACAAGCTTTAGCAATTATCAGATGCAAAATGATATTGCTAATTAAATCCCTATCCTGAACTGATTTTACATTTATATTGATATAAATGCATGTTGGTTTAGATTTAAAACATTTGCATAATTTTTCAATGGGCTTATAATAGCAAAATGAATTTTAAAATGACTTCTAGAATGAGAATTATTAGATTCTAAAGATCCAGGTACATTTAAAACTCCTCACTAATGAAAATCATTAGCTAGAAACTTGTCTAGGAATATTGGATAGGACAGCACTAGATAGGGTTTTAATAAGTCCTACCATATGGCATTTATTAATCACTAACACTTACCTTAAGTGACATGTCAGTGATGAAAAAGTGTAAGAGTGTGTCACTTTAATTTATTATTTGTATGGTTTAGATTTCTGAAAACACCTTATAAGAGATATTGCCTAAAAATTGGTAAATAGGTCTTGGGTACATATATCAAATTTGTTTTTATTTTAAATTTTAAATTTCAAGAATCATAGTTTTATGCCTATCACTGACTGACTATTTAAAAGAGCTACAAAGATATAATTTGATTAAAGTAATTAAATCTGCAGTTATCTTCATAAGTAGGTGTTTTGTGAGACTAGAATATTTCACTAAGCAATACCAAAAGAATGTTGAACTTAAAAAATATCTATTATACAATTAAAGATGCAAATCCTTTTGTACATTTGACTTTATGGATGTTGTTCTACAGAAAAGCATTGCTTATATAGTTTAGGTACTTACCATATCAAGACAATTTGCACCTAATATCCCATTTAAAATTTTTACAGGTCATGGAAAGTAACCATTAAATTTTTACGCATTTCATCCCAATTACTATCAGTACTAGAGGTCACCTATTATATTTGAGAAATTCCATATTGGATCAAATTGTTTTGGAATGCAATGTAGTTATTGCAGCAGATGTGGCAGTATCGACAAACTGAATCACATGGTCAGCACAGCCGCCTTACAAGCAGTTGTCCAGGGTTTGTGGGTTCATTTCCTGGATGATGCTTTGACACATGAAAAAAAAAACTGAATCACTTAATGTAATAATGAGAAGAAGTCTAAAATCATGGACAAATGTTGAGTCTATAAATATTTTATCCATTTCAAAAATAAGCACTCACATGAACATACACTCCATTGATTTGCATAGTACTGACAATATCAATTTAGATGAAAACGAAATATAGAGTAGTCAAACCAACCGACTTAATTGCACTAAATCAAATATTTTCAATAAATCTATAATCCCGATAGTTGTCTATGGAATTCCAGTTTCAATATTGGTTTAATATTGACTCACAGACTCAGTTATCATTATGTATCTTCCATTATGACTATATATATATATATATAATTAAGAGCGTGCTAATAGCTCTAAACAAGCTTTTTTTTTTTTTTTATTTATGATAAATGCTACTACAAGAGAAGGCATTCAAATCATTTTTATTTTAAATGGTCCCCATCCCCAGACCGGTTTCGACCTATGGGTCTCTTCAGTGAGGAGTTGGGACATTAGATCTAAAAAACCAACTCAAGCAAAGCATTTATCTAAAAGATAATTGTTAGAAGAAGATCTGAAACTTTTAGACATCTACATGTCTTTAAAGTCAGCTCTCCAACTGAAAAAATCATATGGGACTGAACTTAATTCAGATACTCCATATATTAGTAGGCTTAGCTCTTTAATTTAGCTAAAGCCACAACAGCAAAATAATAATAGTAATAGTAACAAGTCAGATGTCACATGACTTATATATAGCTTGCACTTACAAATATGTAAAATTAAGAGCGTGCTAATAGCTCTAAACAAGCTTTTTTTTTTTTATTTATGATAAATGCTACTACAAGAGAAGGCATTCAAATCATTTTTATTTTAAATGGTCCCCATCCCCAGACCGGTTTCGACCTATGGGTCTCTTCAGTGAGGAGTTGGGACATTAGATCTAAAAAACCAACTCAAGCAAAGCATTTATCTAAAAGATAATTGTTAGAAGAAGATCTGAAACTTTTAGACATCTACATGTCTTTAAAGTCAGCTCTCCAACTGAAAAAATCATATGGGACTGAACTTAATTCAGATACTCCATATATTAGTAGGCTTAGCTCTTTAATTTAGCTAAAGCCACAACAGCAAAATAATAATAGTAATAGTAACAAGTCAGATGTCACATGACTTATATATAGCTTGCACTTACAAATATGTAAAATTAAGAGCGTGCTAATAGCTCTAAACAAGCTTTTTTTTTTTTTATTTATGATAAATGCTACTACAAGAGAAGGCATTCAAATCATTTTTATTTTAAATGGTCCCCATCCCCAGACCGGTTTCGACCTATGGGTCTCTTCAGTGAGGAGTTGGGACATTAGATCTAAAAAACCAACTCAAGCAAAGCATTTATCTAAAAGATAATTGTTAGAAGAAGATCTGAAACTTTTAGACATCTACATGTCTTTAAAGTCAGTTCTCCAACTGAAAAAATCATATGGGACTGAACTTAATTCAGATACTCCATATATATATATATATATTGTAACAATAAGTTATTTTTCCTTTTGATCTAGTCATAAATGAATTAAGTAAGTAGCTAACAAGTTTTTCTTGGTATAATTGCTGAGAGATTCTTGACTTCGTTTAAGGAGTAGCTACAGTACATCATATCACATCACAAGAAGAGCTTGAGGTATTAGCAGTAGTGGAAACACATCTAAGAGAAGAAGAAACTATTTTGGAACAGTTGGTATGACAGAGTATAAATTGAAAAGAAATAGAAAAAAGGGGTGGTGGTATAGCTGTTATATCAAAAAAATATTTAAATATTGTTAAATGTCAAGAACATTTGTGGTTTGAAATAAGGTTGGGTAGCCACTGGAGATATTCAAATTATAATGGAGTGGAACAATAACATATATGAATGTTTAGTTAAGGATATACAAAATTTTATAGAAAAGGAGAAGAGAATAATGGTTATAAAAAATATGAATGGATATATTGATGAAAGTGATGATGTAGATAATAAAAATGGACAGCTTTTAAAGAAATTTTGTCAGAAAGTGAATTTGAGTATTGGAAATTTATTAAATATTTATGAGGGACAATACACATGGTCTAAAAATAATATATTTCACACAATAGATTATGTATTGGTAGAGAAATAGGGAATGAATGAAATATAAAAAATTAAGGTGTTTGATAATGAAGAAAAATATGCACTAGTGATCATAACTTCATTGTAATTGAAATGGTTAGTAATGTGATGGAGAATAGAAGTAAAAGTAGAAATAATAGTGAAAGATGTGGATGGAGAGTGAATGATAAAAATAATTTGGAAGAGTATAAAATACAAGTTGAAGAAATCATGAAAGAGTTGATTGGAGATGAGTATAAGGATTGGTGTAAAGAAGTAGAAAAAGTGGCAAATAGGGTTTTAGATGAGAATATTCAAAAGAATAAAAAAAATAAAAAAAATAAGAATTAGTAAAAATGTAAAAGATAAGCAAGAAGCATGTAGAGAATATAGGTGCACTATTAAGAACAAGGAAAGGAAAAAAATATTAATTCTAAATGGGAAAAATACTTAGAAAAGAAGTTGGCTAAAATAGATAATTATAGAGAGAGGATGAAATTGAATAGTAAATTGTTGGAGGATATTAATAAAAGTGGAAGAGATGTGAGTAAAAAAATTTGGAATTACATTAAAAGAAGAAATGTAGGGGAGAGAGAGATAGTATTACTAGATAATGAGGGAATAGAATGTAGCTCTAGAGAAGATTTAGAGAGAATCTTAAATAAATATGTAATGAATATAGAAAAGATGTTAGATGTGAAGGATAGAGTGATAGAAAATATGAAAGCATATAATAATGGGAATATTAGATTTACAAAAAATGAACTGAGTGAGGTAGAGAAGAAATTGAAAAGTGGAAAGGCAAGAGGTTTAAATGGATGGGCAGCGGAGATTGTGATGAATTTAGGATATAGGGCAAAAGAAAAGTTATTATCTTGTTTTAATAAGATGGCACAGAATAGAGTTTTTCCCAGTAGTTGGAGTAATACAAGAGTAAGATTATTATTTAAAGGAAAGGGTAAGGATCATAGAAAGTTAAATTATTATAGACCGATAGTGGTAACATCAGTTTTATATAAGTTTTTTCATTTATGGTGGCTAGAAGAGTTGTAAAATGGATGGAAGAGAGTAATGTAGTGGGGGAAATGCAAGGAGGTTTTAGATTAGATATGCATATAGGAGCTAGTTTATTTGTAGTTACATAACTTATGGATATGAGTAGAAATTCAGGTAAACAGTTATATATAAATTTTATAGATATAGAGAAGGCATATGATAGAGTAAATAGAAATAGATTATGGATAAGTTTAGCAAATTTGGGAATGGATGAAGCTTTAGTGGATATTATTAAGAAATTATATGAAAGTAATTATATATATATATATATATATATATATATATATATATATATATATATATATATATATATATATATATATATATATATATATATATATATATATATATCAATTAGGGAATATTGAGTTAAAGTTAAAATGGGGTGGGACTAAGGCAAGGATGCCCTATGTCACCTATTTTGTTTGTGTTATATTTAAGTGAAATGGAAAGAGCAATCGAAAGATTAGGAAGAGAGATAGATATATCGTTAATAGGTAGTAAGGGAGTATATATTTTGTCGGGTCTTTTTTTTTGCAGATGATATTTTTTTGTGTGCAGAAAGAAGAGAAGATATGGAAGTTATGCTGATGACATGTGCAAGGGTGGGTAAAGAAATGGGGATTAAATTTAGTGAAGAAAAATCAAATATAATGATGGTTAATACTGGAGAAAGAGAAGATGTAGAATTTTTATTGGGAGATATTAAGTTAGGTGTGGTGAATAGATATAGTTATTTGGGAATTATTTTAAGTAATCAGAAAAATTGTTTGGATGAAATGGGAGAAAAAATGATAAATGAAGCAAAGAAAAGAAAGGGATTGATAAAGAAATTAACACTGTTTTCATAGAATAAATATGATATAGCTAGAATTATATGGAAGGGAAATGCAGTAGCAGGGTTAACATATAGTAATGATGCATTATGTGTTAGTAAATGGGTATTATATTATTTAGAAAAAGTTCAAAGGGAAGTAGGAAGACATGCATTAGATGCAGATGTATGGACAGCAAAGGAGGCAATTCAAGGAGAAATGGGATGGTCAAGTTTTCATATGAGAGATGCAAAAAGTAAAATGAAAATGTTTGGTAGATTGCAGTTTATGGATAATAAAAGAATAGCCAAAATAGTATTTAATTGGGTTATGAGTAAAGGGCAGGTAACAAGATGGGTGAGAAAGGTAATGCAGTATGCAAAAGATTTGGATAAAGAATTTATATCAGTATATTTGTACAAAAGATGGGATGATTGTGTTAAGAGGATTGTTGAGTTTTATAGTAGTAAGGAATGGGATAAAAGAATATATTTATTAATAAAAAATAGGAAGTTAGAGAAATGGAGAAACAGTATGGAGAGTAAAAATAGTTTAAATAGAAATAAACAGAATATTAGGTGCCAATTAATATATGATAATAGTAAAGAAAGTAGTTTATTGTTTAAGGCTCAAACGGGATCTTTAGCAACAAGAGAATATACATGTAAATGGAAAAATATGGGTGATTTATTTTGTAAATTATGTAAGGAAGGAATAGAAAATATTAGGCATTTGTTAATTAAATGTAAATTCTTGAAAACAGAAATTGTTACATATAATGAAGTTATGGAAGAATAAATATGAAAAAAGTGATTATACAGAAAGTGAATTATTGGTTTTTACGATGGGTTTTGAAAAAGATACGGGGGATTTAGATATAAAGACAATAGAGTTGACAAAGATTATGTTGTGGAAATGGAATGGAGCAGTCTATGGGAAAACTTAGAGTGGGTAATGGAAAATAAAGTGGCTAACAGGTTTATCTGGGCATAATTGCTGAGATATTCTTGACTTCGTTTAAGAATAAACCACAGTACATCATATCACATCACATCATCACATGAAAAATTTGTTTACCATGAACAAAAGTTAATGATGATGATTATTTGCACTGACCAGACTCAGGGAGATCAAGAGCTCAATAATATTGTTCAGACAATTGAGAAAATGAAGCTGGAACAAACGTTAACTAATATAATTTTAAAATTTATTAAGATTAATATAAATTGTAAGTACAGATATATATATAGAAAATAAAATGTAGTTTTTATTAAATTCTATCAAGGCATGTAGGGGCAAAATAAAATGTCAAATACTCCAGCAGACACAATAATTTTCTAACAGAATTTTTCAAAGGAAGGAAAGAATTTTCTTTCAGCTGACGATTCATCTAAGCAATTCTGGTTTTCTTATTCAAAAAGTTTTAAAACAAATAACAAATAAAAGATTCTTGCATAAATCAATGAAAGTAGTGTGGGTGAGTTATCACTAGATTATTGACTAGTGAAGTCATATTGTCTGCAGCATGGACAACCACGTTGAAGTTTGCCAAGGTTAATTGCAATGCAAGAAAAAGAATATGGTATATGAATACAATTGAATATGAATTGAAATATGGAAAAAAACTTAAATCTCCTATTTAACGAGAATAGAAAACTTAGAAAATACTCTGACGTAGATATTTTAAAATTGAGAAAACATTAAATTTCTGATTTGAGGAAAACAGATGTATATAACTGGTGAATCACCAACCAAACAATTGGCCAAAATTAAGCTGCTATATAATAATTAAAATTCTCAATAAGATACAGGTAAGTAATCAGAAATTATTTACATCCTCCCAAGCCTTTATTAAGAGAATGAAATAGCAATTATAAATGGAAATGGCTGTAAGAAATAAACTCTCAGTACATGCTCTGACAAATAAATTTAAAACAAACATGGAATCTTAAAACTAAGATACCAAGACACACTAAAAATACAATAAGAAAATACATTTAATAAATGTTTAAAATATTTAAATTTAATAAGCAAAAGATATAATAAAAATAGGTTACTTTTTAAGATTAAGGTGAGACTTTAAACCCTAGTGAGAATAAGAAAACAGGTTACCTCAAGGCATAATGTTAGTTCTGCAGACATCTTTCAACAGCACACACAGTTTATTTTACTGAAAAGTTCAATGAAGATATTAGGTTTCCATTATATATTCAGGAGGCTGGAGTCAATGCTAGTGATCAGTTCTGGTTTGAGCTCAATGATTTTTATGGATGATTTGGGATCCAGGATTCATCTTTAAGTTGATTTAGCATGGCATGGTGTTGAGGCAATTCTTCATAGCATAGTAGTTTTAGCATTCTTCAGGAAAGATTCTTTTTATCAATTTAAAGACAGTGATTCAAATTCTCAATAGTGGCTCCCAGGTGCAGACAGCAATCTGGAGAATTACAAAAGTCTCATGATTGGCGTACTAAAAGTTGAAACAAAACTAAACAAGCAGAATAAACATTGATAGCTCTAGAATAATTAGTCCAAAATCCCAGAGCTATTTATATGAGCTCTTATCTTTTTGTATCATCTTTTAATTAGAAATGTCCAACCAGGGCAAATCTTTATCTCAGACTTAATCTTAATTAAAGATTCTGACCAGGGTTAATCTTATTCATAATTAATTTTAAAAATGTAAAAACAAATCTCACCTTTAGTTAAAATAAATTAGAAATATATTATATTTAAAATTAACAGGAATGACATTACAACTTTTCAAAATTAAAAGCTTTCTAAAAAAAAAAAAAAACTTAATTAGAACATGTTTACAAATGAATTAAAAAAAACTGTCAAAAGAAAATAGATTTTAAAACTAAAATCTATTGCAAATAAAAATCACAGGTTATATTTTTTTTAAAAAATAAGCTAGTATGTGTGTGGTATCACATACTCTTAATACATAAAATACAAAACTTTGATATAACTTTTAAAACTTTTAAAAAAAATGAAAGTCATTTCAACTTACATGATAGAACTTTTGAATCAGATAGAGTATTCGGTTCGATATATATACAGAAAAAATTCCTACAATTAAAACAAAACACTAAACATGTAATGCAATTAATAAAATCACCTTCTCTACTTCTGAAAACAGTACAAGAGCCAAGATACTTAAACATGGCAGCAAGAAATGCTGACCACCAAAACACTTAATATACACTATATAAACATGCCAAAACCAATATGCATCATCTAAATTCACAACTAATTCAATTTTAAGAGAATCACTATGGTGATATATTTACACTAATAAAAACAAAAAATTTTATTGCCAACTCAATCAACTATCATTAATGCTCTAAATAGAAATTATATCTTTATCTATGAACCAAACGTCATGTTGGTTCAAGATATAGTGGTTCTGATAAATTCCCAAATTCTATTAATAAAATTAACCATAATATACACATTTATTAATGCAATAGTACTTTTCCTTAACTATCAATTATCTCCTATCAATATATTCAAGACAGAAAGCTAAATATGTAATCAGTATATTTTTTATTATGCAGAGGAAAATCTTACACAAACCAGGTATATTCATCCTGTGAAACGATTTTATCTATTTTGTCCATCCACCTTACAATCAAGCTTAGTCAACTTGTCTACTGCGACTATCATCCCTCTACCCTTCATGTGCTGTTTTATTTGTTAGGAGTAAGGTTTATTTCTCATTGATCTCTACTTTGTATCTTCATCCAATTTCAAAATTACCATTCACCTATCCAGAATCTCATTTTCTGATCATGCTTGAGTGATTCTCAAACTAAATTTCAGTTTATAAGTTTGTTTAAGTCATGGGTTCCCATGAAATTTAAATTAATCATTAATGACTTTTCCATCATAATTATTGCAGATCATAACTATTATGAGCTGCAGGACTTTTCTACAGTTGAAACTTAGGTTTTTATCTTTATAAAACCTGTTTAAGTAAGTTCTGCACAGATCGATTATCATGCTGTCATTTTAATCTTATAAAACAAATATTTGTGACATTGATGCAATTCTATATCACAAATGAATGATGCAAAACCTCTTATTTGAAAGTTGCAAAGTAAAACAAACCAGCTGATCATAATTCATAACCAGGATTTTATAACATTTAGGCTAGGAAAAATAATACCAAATATCCTGCAAATTATGTAAAATCTATTCCATATTATGTCTTTGGCATTTCCAATTTTATCAAAAAATGGCATTCTTCTTTCTGGCACCAAAGTTGACTTGGAACTTTTTGAGCACCTAAAATCTAATCTTAAAAAAATCAGTCATTATCAGTTTACTATTCACTACACAACTTCCTATATTACAAAGCATCAAATAATTGAGAAAATTATGTGCCTTGAAACACATACAGCCAATGTCCACAAGCAACTCAACTATATCATTGTTTCTGTAATAAATAGAGCAAATTTAACATTCCCAATCTTTTTACCAACATATCTTGTCTTAGAATCAAATGCATTACATATAGAAACTTGAGGACATTAATCAAAATATTTTTAGAAAAGTGATCCTAAAAAAATAAAATGAACTTATTCTTCTAAAATTCTCTATTCCACATTATGCTGTAAAAGGTTACCAATGTCTCTCATTACATTCTTTTAGTGCAAGAGTTGATCTAGTTTGCAAAAGTGAACAAATTATGTTGCATGCAAAGTGGACTTTAGGACTGCTTTCAATCTAGTCAGTTGGAAATATCTATTCACAAAAACTACTGTTTAAACATAGTTATGTAATACCTGTCATCCAGAATTATCTTATCAATTAAATTAATATACATTTATTCTCATATTTCAAATGTTGTCATGGAATTCAACAGAATTCATCAGTAGCATCATTGCTGTTTGCAACGTACATAGCTGACCTGATTGAAAAAATTGAAAAATGCACTGAAGGCCTTTTCCTTCCTCATTGTGGAACTACTATCCAAGTCATCTCATTTTTTGTTGTCTTCAGAAGTCTTCAAAACATTCCCTTTGCTCTTCATATTCTAAACTGACTCAAAAGTCATCAACTAGTTCCAGATATAAGTTTCAAAAATCATCTATATGGCAATTATCTACCGATCATATGTTACTATCATTATTCGCATATAGCTCATTCTTTCTTAGAACTCCAATAAATATGTCTAAAATACAATTAGATCATCAATTGAACCATTATATTGTGAATATTTTTAGCATGTAAATGAAATAAATCATTTGTCCAAAAATGATGCTCTCATTATAAAAGTTTGTATAGTGGATGTTATTCTTGATAAAATACTTGCTAACTATAAACCATGGATATGGATATATTAATATTATGTAAAACAGAGTAATATCTATAATAAAACATTCATTTCGGGTTCAACTATTATCAACTATGATAACATGCTTTCCCATCTTCAAAGGAATTCTCATTTTGACATGAGCTAAATTTGTATAATCTATGTTAGAACCAAAATACATATTGCAACTCAAGTTAAAACAATCCTCAATGCCATTCTACCAACACCATATCTTGTTTCAGTTGCATGTGTTGGTTGATCTTTTTTTAGATATCATGCTTTTGTTCATGCTGATTTATAACCCAATATAATATCAAATCTTTTGTTGATATATTTTATCTTTTTAGACATCTATGGACACATTTTCTGATTACTAAGAGACTAATCGTATTTCAAAGCTTCTGTGTTCCTCAATTTCAAGTTAAAACTTTTGTCTAATCTATTAGAATTTACAATTCCAATCAAAACATTTATTATTAACTGATTCAGCTAGATTTTGAATCCACATATGTTTTATGTATTAACTAATCAAAAGACATGTTGCCCATATTTTTCATTTCTATACTTGTTTATGTTTACAAGTGCACAGTTTATCTCTAGGAATTACTTAAAAACATGTAGAATTTTATTTCTATAATGTATCTGTGATAGTTCACATCAATTAGAATTATGTGACTTACATACTGCTCCATTATATTTGACAGACAAAAGTATATATACTAACTATTCCCTCAAATTCTTATCCAGAAATATCATGAACAAAGCAGTCTACAATTGTTTTCAGTTATGCATTTTCATAATTGAATCTTTACTGAGGTTAGCATTCTACAAAAGCTCTCATTTTTGAATGAAACATTTCCCTAAATGAATTATTGTTTTTGTACACATGTTAATATTTGTAAATAATATATTATCAATATATACATTATTCCAGCATAAATATAAGTAGTACATTATGTCTAGCAATTACAAACACTTCGTTATTGTCATCAGTGGCCTAGATAGAATTTTTGGGCCTCTAGGAAAAATTTTAAAGAAGGTTCTTTTTAATATTTAACATATGTAGATAAAATAAATCGGTTCTTAAGATCCAGTGCCTAAATGCATGACTTCAACTTGCTCTACAATAACAATGTTACTCTAAATATGATGAAAGAAGGATGTTATTTATTATTTCTGAGGCTCTCCTTATAACCTATGTTGTAAAAATAAAATAAATAATCAAATGACTTTTTATTTCGAGATTCGTAAAGAGTTCCTAAGAAGTCCGACCTTTGTTAAAAGTGATCGAGCTAAGAACGATTTGTGGATCTTAAATTCCAGAATTTTTTTCTCTACCACTTTATCAACCATGTACAGCATAATATGATAAGTATTTCCTAGACTAAAACTAAAAAATAATTTATGTAATAGGAGTCAAATGTTACCTGTAAAACTGAGTAGCTTGACAAGTTAAAATCTATCAACATAAAATCGTTTTTAAATCATTAGCCAAAGTAATTTAGAAATAATTAAAATTTTAAGTTTGATTGATTCAAAATCTTAGGCAACATAGCATATGAATAGCAGAAAAATGTATAATTTCTGTTCAAAGTCATCCGTATTAAACATCATTTTAATGATAATAATTAATGTTGATAAAGTATAGAATAGTTCAATATTAACTTACATGGATAAATAAAAATAAGATTAAAATCTAGTAAATATCATTAAACTAATTTTTTTAGCTTTAATGTTGCTGCGATCTATATTGTACATTTAGAAATAAAAATATTATCGATTTATTAGATTATTGTAATTAATAAAAAAAGAGACCGATAATTTATGACAACTAATTTATTGAAGCAAACAAAATTACAATTATATGGACTAACGTGAAAGCTAAAAACCTTCAACAGACACGCTTTAAACATGCTTATGTGACAGCCAATCAGATGCAATAATGACAGCACAATGTTATCTGTTTGCGCTTAATAAATTTGATATATTTACATTTACTTATATGGACTTTTTTTTTTTCAATATAACATTTTTTAAAATATACACACACGTTTTGCGTACAAATAAAAGTTTTAAATCAGTCAGTGCCGTTTGTTTATTTATTTAAAATCTGATTAAACTATGAATTCTAAAGTAATACAAATTTGAAAGATAGTAAATAAGAGAATTAAAACAAAACACTCATAACAAAAAAGTGATACAAAATAAAAAGTATTACCAACATCAATCCAAAATTAAATAAAAATGGATCTAGATACACAACAACAAAAAAATTATCTATAAACTATTCCTAATTGAAGTTTTCTTAGAAAAAATTATTCTACTGCAAAATAGATCGTTATTTTAAAAAAATAATGCTTGTAATAAGTTTTTGGATTGTCAATATCAGATATATGCTTAAAATCTAATATATCACCATGAATAAACATTGATCAATGAAAGGTAATTCTAATACTACTTTCTTCACTGAAAAAATATTGAAAACATTAATACTTAAAAGGCTAAAATATTTAGAATTTTCAATATTTTTTGTATCTGAAGCAGTCTTAGTATTATAACCTTTAATTTATTATATTTCAGTATCCGAATTACCTAGTATGTTTTTTGTTTTACAAATGAATAAATGATGGGCAACCTTGTTGTTTTTTTTTAATAAATGCTGAAAAAAGTAAAAACTAATGATAACATCAAATAAATACTGAATTATGTGAAAAAATTACCTACATTTTTTTTCATAATCTATATTTATCTTAAAGAACATTTTAAACTTTTTTAAAAACAATTAATACTGAGATATCATTTAGCATTTGTATTCATAACGCAAGTGCTATACTTTTTTGTGCGTGATTTTAGATTTTATATATCCTTTAAATATTAAGTAAGATTATTAAATAAAGTTTAAAATGTATCTGTTTGCAAATTAATACATCATATTATATGCTAACTATAAATAATATTTAAAGAAAAATTGTGTTATATTCTTTTATTCTCATAAATGTTATATGTTGCAAGAGATTTTTTATAATAAGTAAATTTTGTTGTATGATTGAAAACTCAAATTTATTTAGTAAAATTTAGGTCATGATAGAATCTTCAGTTAATATTTCAGACATACAATAATTTGTATTACTAACCATTTAGATAATGTCTGGCATTATTCACAAGAACTTGCCTCACATCAATTTATTAAATACAATCAGCAACATCAACATCAGATTCTCTCAAATAAATATGATCAAACTGCAGAAGAATAAAAAGATAAATAGTAAAAATATATTAGAGATTAGTTTTTTTTATGCCTAGTCAATAATCTTGAACGATAAATACTTGTTTTACATTACCTGGACATTTTAATTTGCCTGTCTCATAACTTTTAACTTCTTTTATACTGAATTGCACTTTTTGGAATACTTTAATGTAACAACCAACATTAAATTTCTTCAGAATATCTATAAGATAAATTTTATAATGTAAATTGGTATCCTTTTTTCATTAACACCATACACAAGTTCAATACATAATATGGACTTTTTAAATCTCTTCTCTTCATTATTTTAGGCACTCCAAGGAAAACATAATTTTATAATAGTGAATTCTATAGTATTACACCTAGTGATGTGAAGAACATACTGATGGGTCTTAGAATCTTTCTGATATTTCTTTAGATTTCTAAAAAAAAAAGCACTCTTTAATTAAATCTTTTAATGATTTTATGTTAAGTTGATAAAAAATTTAGTTTCATTTTTACACAATTAATTAGCCAAAATAAAAATTTTGTTTATAACTTATATAGTTGCAAAAATTATATCACTTTGTTGGAATACCCTAGCCTGATTTAATACATGCAGTAGCAGCCACATTGGAGTTTGTATTATTACTGACATTCAATGTCTTTCCTCTTAAATACCTAAAAACAGACTTAAATTTATTCACTTTTTCAAATTCAGAATTATAATTGTGAAAATATTTCTTCCATGCTAAATCAACGGTTTTATGTGCTCATTCAAAACATTAAGTCTATTTTATATGTCAATTTTTCAATTAGCCAAATAAACACAATAATCAGAATATTATGTCTAAATTAAAAACTATACCGTAAAATCTATATGGCATCTTAATATCTGCTTTTATAATTCACCTGCAACATTTTCTAAAACTACTGTTGTAGATAAGAAAACAAGATTAAAGCTAAATACTGCTGTATTTAGCACCAGTTTTTTTAATTGCCTTACATTTTCTACTGATACTAATAATGTTCCCTTTCATTCTATCAAATAGAAGCAGCACAACCAAAAAATTTCAAACACTATTTCAGACCTGATCACTAATTGAGTCGAACTCCTAGGCTAAATCGTAACATAAATTTTATAAATCTTTTTTTCATTAATTTTTTCCATATTTTTTTAGCAGGAAAAAAACATGTCTATAGTTTTTACTCAAAACCAGTCTAAGTCTTTGATATGTTATTCATTTACAACCATAAGGAAATCTGTTCAACAAAATCATTGAAACTATCTTATCTGTAATTGATAATAATAGTTTTTCTATTACCTTTATTTTTATAAATTAAAATGATATAAGCATTCTTAAGATTACGTAATACAACTTCTTACTATATATATTCCTAAAAATAATCCATTAGTTTGAAGTATCTATAGATTTATTTTGAAATTATGAAGAATTTTTTTAACCTTAATAAGCTAGACATCTTTATCCAAATTTAAAATGAGTATGTTGAATAGATAAAATGAATATATTATTAAAAGCTTTTATAGATATACTTGTATTATTCTTCAGAAGTTTGTCAAAATACGTCTCCAGCTACATCATCATTAATATATTAAAAAGGACTATTGATTAACTTAATAGGATAATAATATTATTATTATTTTAAGGTGCATATACTACTTTCAATACGTCAGAAAAAATATATAATCTAATTACGGTCAGTTAATATCTTTTTTGCAGTTTTATTCCATAAATCATTTTTACATTTATCTTATCAAATGTTGAACTTCTGCCCTTAAATCTATATATGGCTTATGAAGCTCCACATACAATAATATACTATATTGCCAAGCAGAAAATGCACCTTTTTATATCAAGTCCTTAATAACACTATCATGGTCAGACAACCAATCAAGATTCTTCTTTTAAATTAATAAATTCATTTGAATTCACAATACATTTGTAAGATAATTTCACGCCATTGTTGAAAATGCAAATCTGCAATTTTATTCTTCAAAGTCTGTTTAAATTTAGACCTGTTAGTAGATACTTTTGAAAAACAATATCAAACTGCCTACAAATATAATTATAATAGGATTTAGTTTTGCATGCAGATATTTTGACCTTTGTCTATGATCTGTCCTATGTTGTTTTTAAGTGCTCCTAAAGTATTAACGTTTTTATATTCTAGCTCCTAACTATAATATTATTTACTAAATGTCATTTCTTTGAATGTGAGTGCTTCCAAGTTTCTTTTTAACGACTTTTTTTTGCCTGAAAAATTTTGCCCTACGGTCAACTCATGAATTACACAAAATTTCGTTATTATCTGAACATTTGAATTCGTAATAAATAGCAATAACATCATTTGCAATGGTTTTAGGCTAAAATGTATTGTTTTTAAAAACGCATGCATTAAAGTCTACAATGAAAGAGTATTGAGATAATAATGCTGACAGACAGGAATAGAAGTTCTTTTTCTCTAAATTCTCTGAATATAACATTAAATCTTAAAGTCTAATAAAATGACTATGATAGCATTATGTAAATCAACGTTTGATGCTATTAGTTTTTCTTTCTAATAATAGAAAACAAATTGATTATTGTTGCAAATCTAATACCCTATGATCTTCTGTAACTCAATGATCTGATCTTCCAAAAATAACTTGTAATTACTTAACTATTTTTTCATTAGGTTTGCTAATAGTAATTCTGACAATCTTAAATAATGAAATCACATTATCAACCATTGTTGTTCTATGTTCAGGTTTTGAAAAATTTGTATCTAGTAAAGTTTACACATTCCATTTATTTATAATTAGAAAAAATTGAATTATTTATCGATAATAATAATAATAATAATAATAATAATAATAATAATAATAATAATAATAATAATAATAATAATAATAATAATAATAATAATAATAATAATAATAATAATAATAACAACAACCACTCACAAGTAGGTATGGCCATTCCAACACTATAAAAGAAAAAGGAGAAAGAGAAAAAAAAACTATTCTATAAATGAATTTTGCGATGATTATGCAAAGCAATTCATCAACCACAAATACACTCACATATAGAACAAGTTAGTCCATTTTTCAATTTATTTGGTATTTTATAATAGTGTCTTTTAGTTTTCTCCGAAGAAAATATTTTTTTAAAAAAATACTTCAACATCGTAACTAATTGGAACTTTCCCATATATTTTATTTTCGCCACATCTGCCCTAGAAAAATAATTGGCATTGCACTTCTTTAGAATATCTTTGAGATAATCCTTATAATATAGATGGAATCTACCTCTCCTATTAAATCCATACTCAAGTTCTCCATAACATACTCTTTTACGAAATCTTCCATTGTTCACATGCCCAACCCAACAAAGATGTGATTTTACAATAATGGATTCAATAGTATACATGTAGCAAGCTGCAAAACATATTGATTGGTTTTAGTATCTAACCATTATATTTTTAAAATTTTTATAAACCATTCTTAATTGACTTGTAGGGTGGAAGCTTCACTTCCATATAATGAATTATTTAAAATAACAGTTCTATATACAATTAACTTAGTTGCAGTAATTATTTCCCTGGAATGAAATACTCTATCTTTTAACTTATTAAAAGAAACAGCCGTTCATTAGAATCTTTATTGGACCTCAACTTCTGAATTCATCTTTCTATTTATGAAACTATCAAGGTATATAAACTGATTTATGTTCTCATGTTGTAGCCATCTAAGCTAAAAGTTACTGAATATTTTTCTACCTTTACTGGTTGATAAAGAATTTTTTGAAAATTAATTAATAAACCAAGATCTTTGTAAATTATTCAAAACATTAAAAAAAATCTGTAAATCGTTTTTTGAACTGGAAAAATAGCCCAATCATCAGCTTACTGTAAATCCAGCTTCCAAAAAGTTAAAGTAGTTGGTTTTTGCTTTTCTTCATCAAATTAAATTATATAATATAATCATTTAAATATTAAACAAGGTTATTAAAATAAATATTAGAATTTTTCCATCTTTCTACTTAATATATAGTATGTTCATATTCTTTATATAACTTAACGTTTGAAATAATAATATGTTATAATATTTCATTTACAAATACTATAAATTGAAATATTATTATAAGTTTCAACAGATTTCTATGCATTTTTTTAACTTTTCATGTCCAATTTCTACATTACCTGTCAAGTTCAAGCTTATTTGGCAAAACTTAAATTATAATGGAATCTTTTGGTAATTTTTTCATATAAGTATTGATAGTGTGTTTTAAATTGAAAATTAGATTTTGATTGGAAAGAGCATGCTTGATCATCATTTATATATGTGTACATAGAAGTCTTATGTATTATAATTTTGGATTCATTGAAAATTTGTAATTGCATATTTTAAATCAAGAAATATAAAATATGAGAATTAAAAAATATATCAAACGTAACATTTTTAAAAAAGTCGAATTTTAATGAATCTACAATGACTAGTTAAATAATAATAGTATTAAATTTATAAAAAAGTCAACCTATTTTAAACCAAAAAAAAAATATTCAGTATATGAGAAGATACTCTTGATTCAACTATTGAATAATACAAATTTTGCTGATATTAATTTTACAAATTTTAAATTCAGGAGAAAATGTAATGAAAATTTTTGTAATGGAAACATTTTTATACAAACAAAATGATGCTTTTTAAGCCAAATATATTTTTACTTAGCAAATGTCTAGGGGAACGTTTTTTGGACTTTATGAACAGTTAATTACAATATTGTAACCTATCTATTAACTTTCATCTATTTTTCAGCTATTTTTATCTTTTAATTGCTTTGATAAGTAATAACTTTTTTCATTGCCTGGCTAATTTAATTATACCAATTTGTTTTAAACTTTATCTTAAAGCTTATTATACCAAAACTTTGCAACCTAAAACTATTTTACATCTTCATTTTAATAAGCATTTTTCGTTTTTTAAAAATGTTTTATTCCAATTAGAGTCAAATCATTATGTAACGATATAGTTGGATATCTACTTTTGACTTTACATTTTTAATCACTGTGGATCTAACGAAACCTCACTTGGATAACTCATAAATAAATTGGTTTCTTTTTATTTGAAAAAGTGATTTGTCTAATAGCACCTAATACTAATTTATAAATTAAATATATAATTTCAAAACGGTTATTATTTTTAATTGACATATTTATTTCGAATTTTTATTATTATTTGCTTTGTTTTTTTATAAGGTTTTGAAAAAGTGAGAAAAAAATGTGGTCAATTGTAGATGTCCAGTTTTATAAAAACAATGGCAAAATGCAAAATAAAAATTGTCAGTTAGAAATTTGTGTTATTTTTTATAAAATCAATCGTTTTTTTTATCCAATACAAATTACAATAAAACTAATAAAATAATCAAAATAAAAACAAAGAACCGACTTTATAGTAATAAATAAAAAGGTTAAGATGAAAATATTTTTTCCATTTTTCTCATTATGGAAAAACTAAGTGAACGGTCAAAAAAAGCCTAGAAAGAAATCCTATTTGCTACTATTTACATGCATCAAACTAAATATAAAATCATTGAATTTAAAAGCTCAATTGGTTTGTTTTGGATTTCTTTTTAATAAGTTAAAATATATTCTAACACTATAAGTGAAGAATGCAAAGTTTATATTAAGATTAATTTGTAAAAAGAATTTAATGTAAATGGAAAATATTTCTTTTATATGTTTTATTTTCTGTTCTATTTTATTAAAAAATTTAGGTCTGTAAAGTAGAATGAATCTTAAATTTATCGATTATTTATACATCGGTACAAACACTCAATATATATCAGTACAGATATAATTCAAATTCTCCATAAAACACTTTATTCACAATAAGTTTCTGTGATTACCAGAAACAAACTAAAACAAATTCTTTGATTCACAATTTAAAATTAGATGTATTTTATTAGATTAAATTTTTTAAAATATATACAGACATTATAAATATAATTTGTCAAATTAAATATTTTACAATTACTATTTTCAATGACAGATAAGCCACTACAGAATAAATCTTGAATTATTTTAATGTTTAATCCTGACTCAGAAACATAATAAGTTTAGTTAATTATATATATGCCGATGCAAAACAAAATGCTTAAGTAGTTGTGTGTGAAGACAATTTTTAAAATTTAATAAAATATTTTCTTTTCTTAATTTGAATATAATAATAATAGTAATGGAAAACTATTCAGGAAAGTTTTTAAAATTTTAAAGTTTTTAAAATGTAAATATCCTGTAGCTATGTAAAATTATATTTTATTTGTATTTATTAGTATTTTGCGTTAATCTATTTCAGGAGCAACAAGTCTTAGTATATGTGAAAATTCTTTTGGTGAGATAATTTGCCCAAATCACAAAATAATTCGGATTGATGATGTTAACTTCGGAAGAACAAAAAATGAAGTTTGTAGATTACGTAAAGATGTCCAGTTTGATTCTTATTATCAAAACATTCGATGTTATTCTCCGAATTCTAAAATAATTGTTCAAAATATGTGCAATGGTAAACAATCATGCAAGCTTCAAGCTTCCACGAGATTATTTGGTAACCCTTGTGATGATACTGATAAATATCTGGAAGTAGTTTATTTCTGCATAGGTAAATATTTTAATTATTATTATTATTATTATTATTATTATTATTTCTCAGACGTCATTCATTCAGACATCGTATATAGTAATTTAAAGTGAATGGTCCATCCTCATGCTTTCCTTGCCAGTACTTCAGATTTGCTCATATATAAGCATTTGAGTTGTAGGAATAAGTAAATTTATTTTATTCCTGCATAAATACTATACACCTGGGTCTCGTTTTACGCGATAGATAGGTTCCTCAGAAAACACAAGCAAACAAAATCGCGCAAAAATAGACATAACTTACATTGAAAAAGAGGGGATGCAGTCTGTGATTTTTTAAAATTCGCATAAAAGCAAAGCACCAATGTAAAATTACTTTAAAATTCGTGCAAAAAAAAAATAAGGAAATAAAATATGACTAATAAAAAATTTCAAATTTGAAAAAAATTAATACAAAACAAACTTTTTTTAACTATAATATTTAATTTTATTCAAAATAATATATTTTTATGCATAATTTACAAACACATTAGTTTGCAAAGAACTAGCGCCAACTTCATACTCTTGTTCTAACAGTGGTTTTCTGGTGACAACGTAATTAGTAATTAATCTTTGAGATGATGATTTTATTAATTGTTTATGAAACTAACAACTAAAAATTAAATTCTTATTTTTGTCTTTAATTTTCAATTCAGTTTAAAAATCAAATTTCACATTAATTTCAAGTCACAGTAAGTAATTTTTAAATTGTTAATTACAATTAAAAATCAGGTTTTAATTTTTAATTGTCAAATTTAATTATGCCCACTGCTATTACTGACCTTTTAAAAATAAACTTGTGGACCCTAAATGATTAATAATTGATTACATTCATTTTTAAAAAGCAAAAACAGAATGTGATTTAAAATGCAAAATTAACAGTGCAATGTTTGAACAAATTTACATTATAATCTTGTAAAATTTAATGTGTGTATACATAAAATGTAGAAATTATGATTTTAATTTCATTATTGCATAAAATCTTACTATTATAAAGCACTGAAAATATTGAAATTACTAAGATGAAAGTCGAATTCCAATAATGTGCTATTACTTTCAATATAACATAAGTGCGCAAAATTTATTATTTAAAGTAATAGTGCATTATTGGAGTTCATACACCTGGGTCTCTTTTTACACGAACTTATTTAACACACTTCCGGTGAAACACAAAGCATGCGTAACTTCAAAATCGTGTTAAATAAGTCCGTGTAAAAAGAGACCCAGGTGTATCTCGTATTGGAAAGGAAAGTATTCATTTATTATTATTAACACTCGCAAAAAATGCATGCACAATTAGCTTGAAAGGCTGATATTTGAATGTATTATTATTATTATTATTATTATTATTATTATTATTATTATTATTATTATTATTATTATTATTATTATTATTATTATTATTATTATTATTATTATTATTATTATTATTATTATTATTATTATTATTACCAATGATATGAAAATAAATTATAAAAACAAAAATAATGCAAATGACAAATATTTACTTAATATATATATATATTAAGGTGAAAAAATACTCATACAGAGTTTAAATATAAAATTTTATATTATATCGACTTTTTTGCATAGTGCTTTCACCCGTCTAACGTATTCTCGTATAATAAATATTACTAAAATTTTATATTTAAACTCTGTATGACTATTTTTTCACATTAATATTTAGAATTACAGAGTAGGAAACTGTAATTTTATATATATATATCATCCTAAACAAGAAAAATATGTATTATCTTAGTTATTTAATTCTATTTATTTAGATTAAATAACATTATATTATTTATAAGTTAATGGAGAGAGAACTAAACTTCAATGCTGAATTGTGTATTTAATTAACAGTTAGGCTTGAGATTAAAAAACATTAAGCATTTAGACAACTGGTATTCCTTTAATAAAAATAAAGATCTTTTTCAAATGATTCGTAATCTATTTTATTTATAAATATCCTAAGTATTTTTTATGTATACATTTATCTTGTAATTTTATAGATAAATAATAATCACCATTAATTACTCTTTTTTATCTACATTTTTTAAACAACACTAATATATTATATTTATCAATATGCACTTTTAAACACATGTGTGCGTGTGTATATATCTAGTGTTGTGGAATGACTTATACTGATCAATCATCACTAATTTAAAATCAGGTGGAATGGCATTTTGGTTCACTAACAGTTATGATATGGCACAGCTGCTAACGAAGATGTATCTTGGTATATAAGACACAAATCAACCCACTTATTAATAGAACTACATTTAGTTAAGCAATATTCTATAAAATTAATATTTTAAACATTGTGATAAATTATTCCAATCATGAAGTTAATACAAACTTTTCACTAAACAAATAATCAAGTAATTTATAATTTTAAACACATTTTCTAAATTATCTGAACTATTGAATATTAATAATATAACTGTAAGTTAAGAGAAAAAGAAAGTGTTCCAGTGAGTGGCTGATTACCAAGGTATAAAAATGATTCCTCCTGAATTAGTCATATGCATTTCTTTTAAATGAAGTTTAATATCCCTTATGCTTAATTTTAAATACTAAATTTATTTTTTTCTTAATAAATGATGTCATATATAGTTAATAATACTCGTTTTTAAATATATATCTTAGAAGTTTAGTGTCCGTAAACTTCATTTGAACTTGAATAGTATAACAAATAATATTCATTGTGTTAACTTTTTCATATATGAGTAAATAAAATTACGTAAATAATGATGATGCTTAATTTCCCAAAATACAATCTATCCTTCGTTCACTCAATCAATGAGCAATAGTAGTTAATGCTATAAATGATGTACAGCTTGGATGTAAAACTAAATGTTTAGATTATGAAAATTTATAAAGCACCTTTGTAGTACATGACCACAATTTTAAAAAATCTGGCACAAATCTACTTTCAAATGTAAATTCTTTTAATAGGCAGTTAACTTATTAAATAAAATAACAAATAACATACAGGTGATGAAAATAATTCTACAATTATAATTTCCATCGATGGAATTTATATAACATTATGCAAGCTTTAGATAACAAAATTAGTGCCTGTAGTAATAGTAATCTGGTAAAAATTACTTTTTTTAAACATAAGTAAATAAATAATCTTACAGCTTGCACATACATATAAATTATTAATCTAAATAGATATTTTTATAAAACTAAACTTTATTAATAACAAATTATGTACAACTATTTACATATATTCAGGAAAAAAATATTGCATGACATGATACTCAGCTTATATAAATATAATCATTATGACTAGTGTTTGAGGGCAGCTAGGCTTATTATATACCTAGTGTCTATATATGTAATATAGATACCCTATATTACATATATAGACACTAGGTATATAATAAGCCTGTGTTTCAGTTATTACATTGTAGAGATGTCTGCCCATCCTTGCACATGTATTAAATGGATTATGTCCTGTACATGTGGGGTTCAGATTGACTTTAGGTCAACATGGGTGTGACAAGAATCTCGGCCTCAGGGTGGCCTTTGAGCATTCCATCATCAGATTTTCAATTGGATGGACGGCTGAAGAGTTGGAGGGTGTAGTAGATTGGAGCCTGTCCATTAAAGTAGGAAGATTGTCTATCTTAATATATATCTGAGCACTTATAGTATATATGTGTGGGAGATGATAATCTGGACCAACTGATGATTGCTGGTTTAGCATGAAATACGTATATTGGTGATTATTTATCTTTTCAGCATATATGTGCTTGAGTGTATCAGTGATATTAGATAGAGTGGAGAGATGGGTCATCTGAAAGTCTGTGTTCATATACCCTATATTAAATATTATACTGTATATTATTCTAATGTACAACTAGTAAAAATATTGTTCTGCCAAATATTGCTCATAGTATTTTTAGTTAAGTGTTTTAGAACATATAAATATATATCGTACTATTATTTATTATTTTTAAAAACATATTTTTGTTGTCAAAAATTACAGAGCAGTGAGCATGTCACGTGGTTCTAAAAGTATGAATAATTATTATGGTATTATATTGATGAAATTTTTTAATATTTTTTGATTGATAATTTAAAATTAATTATTTGCTTAAAAAAGATAAAGTCCCATAAGGAAGACAAATATGAATAGTTTTAAATAATGTGTATCATATCTTCTGAATGATTTAAAATATTTAATGAGGAAGATTTGGGTAGAAATTGTGCCAAGGAAGTTAATTAAAAAATTTCATCATAATGAAGAAACACTCATATTTTAGAATCTGGTTATAGTTTTAGCAATTAAGAGGGCTGATCATAGATGTCTGCTAGAATATATAACCTTTTTCAAATCTTTAAATGAAACACAATCTAAGATTTGATATTTCTATAATTGTTCAACAGATTTGCATACTCTATAGTATGATCAGTAAAAAAGAAATGACTTGCATATGGAAGTGGAGCAAGCAATGTTATGGTGAAGGAGACTGTTATGTATATATTAGCTTTAATATAAAAGACAAATGATTGAGGACATAGTAGATTAAGTCTCCCTTTATAAATAGAAAAACAAACTCTTATAATTAATAGATGTACTGATGATCCCCAGGTGTGTGATTTTATTGAGGAAATGAGATTTTTAACAGTAATCCAGAAAATATGTATCCATAAACTATAGTAAGCCAAGATACCATCCAGAATAGCATTAATTATATAAATTTTTACTATAGGATAGAGCAGTTT
Source organism: Epiperipatus broadwayi (assembly GCA_028023455.1). NCBI lineage: Eukaryota > Metazoa > Onychophora > Udeonychophora > Euonychophora > Peripatidae > Epiperipatus > Epiperipatus broadwayi. The sequence continues at coordinate 6,247 of JAQFVV010006480.1, read as the reverse complement.
TAAGCAGGAAGCTTTTATTTTTGTATTGAATTTGCTAACAAACAGAACATTTGGATAATCACTTAATTATGTTTTAATTAAATTTATTGAAATTTCAAGAAAAGAACTTCTAACTGTCCACCAAATAGATGACTTATAAACTTGTATTGTAGATTCTATTAGTGTTTCAAATTTTTTTAGAACATAAATAACAAAAAAAATATTTGGACAAGATATCATTTTAAAAGTAGTTTCAAGATGAGGAAGAAAGAGGTTTCCTGTGCTATATTTAATTTCTTTGTTCATGGGGTATATCATCATCATCATCAGCAACCATTATCAATCCACTGCAGGATGAAGGTCTCTCCAAGTTTAATCCATCTTCTCCGATCTTTAGCTTCTCTTCTCCACATCACCCCTGCACACTTTCTTATTTCATCCATCCATCTCATGTGTGGTCTCTTTCTGGGTCTTTTACAATCTCTTGGAATCCAGTTTAAAATTTCAATTGTCCATCTATTATCATTTCTTCTAGTAATATGTCCAGCCCAACTCCACTTCAATCTTTTAATTTTTTCAATGAGGTCAGTAACACCTGTTTGTTTTCTTACCCATACATTGCGTTTTCGATCTGTTCTTATTACTCCCAACATACATCTCTCCATACTTCTTTGAGTGGTCTGAAGTCTCTGGATTGCTCTTCTATTAAGTGTCCAAGTCTCAGATCCATAAGTAAGAACTGGTAAAAAACATTTGTTAAAAACCTTTGTTTTCAAACACATAGGCATATTTCCTTTTAATATCAAGTTATTTCTACCAAAAGTACTCCAAACAAGTTTAATTTTATGATTAATTTCCTCCATTATTTTTCCATCTGTATTAATAATCTGACCAAGGTATTTGTAACTGTTAACTTTTTCTAATTCATCATAATCAATCTTTATTTTCATATTTTAAGCAAATCGATTAAACATTACTTTAGTCTTTTTAACATTTATCTTTAGTCCTACTTTTCTACTTTCATCTGATAACTTCCTGCAGCTCTGAAGCATTATTTGCAAAAACAACTACATCATCTGCAAATCTAAATGACTTAAATAATCTCCATTTACTTTCATTCCTTTAGTTTCCCATTTTAATTTACATAATACTTCTTGCAGCACTGCTGTAAAAAGTTTTGGAGATATGGAGTCATCTTGTCTTACACCTTTCTCAATGTTGACTTTCCCAGTATCATTATGTAATCTAATTGTTGCTGTTGCATTTTTATAAATATTCTTTAAAATATGACAATATCCTGGATCTATACCTTGATGATCCAATGCTTTAATCACTGAAAAAATATTTATAGAATCAAATGCCTTTTCATAATCTACAAATCCAAAGCATAATGGCAACTCATATTCATTTGTCCTTTCTATAACTTCTCTCAATTCCTGGATATGATCTACTGTACTAAAACCACTTTTAAATCCAGCTTGTTCTCTTGGTTGGTGGAAATCCAATGTTCTCTGTAGATGAGTTGTAATTATCTTGATAAAAATTTTATATAAAACTGATAAAAGGCTGATATGTTTGTAATTTCTAAGATCTTCTTTATCACCTTTTTTAAATATTAATATTATTGCTGCATTCTTCCAATCATATGGTACATCTTTATCATTTAGACATTTGGTATATAACTTTCCTAGAAAAAAATCTATTTCTTCACCTGCTTCTTTTAATATATCAATTATAATTCTATCATTACCTGCAGACTTTCCTTTCTTCATACATTTAATTGCATCTCTCACTTCTTCATTTAAAATTCTGGGCAATTTGGAAGATGTAATAGATAGAGGAGGTACTTGTTCTTTATTACTATATAATTCTTGATAAAAATCTACCAATTTCATGTCATCTCTCTTTTTAGTAATAATTCCATCTTTTCTTCTTATTGCAGATATAAATTTTCTACCAATACCAAAATGTTGTTTTACATTCTTGAAACTTTTATTTTCTTCTACAGCTTTCCTTGCTAGTTCACAATTATACTTTCTTATATCATTTTCAACTCTTTTCCGCACCATTTTATAAAATTCAAGATATTCAATTCTTTTTAATGCATCATTTTTGTATATCTTCATATTTCTTCTTTTCTTCATAAATTCTCTAATCTCAGTAGAAATTTTATTGGTCAATTGCTGCTTTTTTCTACCAGCTATCTTTGTTGCAGTTTTTAAAAGTGTATCCGTTATTTTCATATTAATTTCATTCAAATCTGAATCATGTTCAAAATCTACTAATACTTGAAACCGATTTGTAAGTTCTAATTTAAATTCATTAGAATGTTTCTGAAGATTAGAAATATCAACTGTAAATATTGTTTTTCTTAATAATTTTTGTCTCTCTAGTTTTACATTAACACGTATCTTACATCTTACTAATCGATGATCACTTCCTGTGTTAAATTTATTAAGAACATTACAATCTTGAAATATGTATTTTCTGTTAGTCAAAATATAATCCAATTCTGCTGTACCTTCATTTGGATTCTTCCATGTCCATTTCCTTTTAACATTTTTCTCAAAAAAATAAATTCATAATATAAAGTTTTTCTTTTTCTGCAAACTCCACAAGTCTATGTCCTCTCTCATTTCTATTACCATAACCAAAACTACTTACAGCACCTTCATCTTTCATTTGTTTACCAATTTTAGTATTAAAGTCTCCCATAACAATTTTAAAATGTTGCTTACTCTGATCAAAAGCTTTTTGTACATCTATATAAAAATCTTCTACTACTTCATCACTATGAGAACTTGTTGGGGCATAAACCTGAATTATCTGCATTTGGTATCTGCTATAATAGTGGGAATATATATATATACATATATATTGTACCAGGTGTATGCGTAATATGATCCAACTACTTTATTTGCTCGGTTTAATTGGGTTTAAACCTTATTTATCATAAATTTATAATTTTATATTATAAATATTATGTGACACGTCCAGCCCTTCAAGCAGAGGTGAGAATACCATCAATAGCAGATCTATCAATAATACCCACAGTCAGACCGAGCTATGCAATGCATAACTTGATCACATTTCCAGACCATGGCCCACCTCGACTGCTAAATTCAAACCCCTACTATCCAAGCACTTTATTTGTTTTGAGGTAAACCTCAGGCACCAACTAGTTATGAGAACTAATGTGTTTGGACAATAGGCCCATAATCCAGCACTTGACATATCCCATGACTAGCTCAATCAAAAGAATAATCTAACACATTATTGCCTTAATTAGTGATAAAGAATTAACTGATAAAATTAAGCTTAAAGATAATTTATTTGACTAAATATTTACTATTGTAAAGTTTAAACTACTTTATAAAACTTAATTAAATTAGACAACAATGAATTTCATATAAGGACCACACACATTCTTAATTCATACAGTAAAATAGAATATAACAAAGCATTAATAATACATGGCATTTAAATATATACATGAAATCAATATAACATATACTAAAGCATTAACATACATGACATTTCAAAACACCACTATAGAGTTCATTTATTAACTGTCTCTGGGAGGCTTTAAGAATTGCAATGGCTACTTTAATTAAAGCTGCTCATTACCTATATGACTTGAATGTGGACTTGTTGCTGGTTGTTACTTCATGTGAAAATCTTTCCAACTGGTTGGATTCAAAGTTTTTCTGCTTACTATTCTGTGGCACTATTCTTTGAGACAGTTAAATACCTGGTGGTTTTAAGTTGTTGTTAAGCAGGCATTACTTTTCTGGGCAAAATTGCTGATCTTCATTAGACTAAGGGCTGGAACTAGGTCATATGTTTCTGATGATGATTAACAATGCATGATTGTAAAACTGATTGACAGACTGATTCACTGATTTTAATCTCCTGATAGATTGAACTTGACAGCTTGAAGACTGATTTAATCTGATTGTGATCTCAACTGCTGGCCGATAAAAAACTGGACTATTTATATGGATGACCTGTTGTTACTTTGGTAATTGTTTTTATGTCTGCCAGCTAATTCTGTTGTTGGCATTCCTCCACTGTTTTTGAATACATCCCTTAGATAAACTTTTAATTATGTGTTTTCATTTGGTAGCCATTGCAAATTTGTTGTTTTGTGGATGTTTTAATTCGTAGTCATTGCACATTTTGTTTTTACATTTTAACTTTCTATATTATTTTTTAATATTTAACACACATATTTATTTTATCAACACACACACATTTATTTACTATTTATTATATTTACAATCATTCATGATTAACACATATATATTTGCATTTCTTTAAATTATGGGAAAAGCCTTTTTTACTTTAAATTAAATGCAAAGAGATATATTTTTCTTTTATGCAAAAGATTTCTATTTAAAACTAATATACTTTTAATTTTGCCAGGTTAACCTCTCTCCCCCTTCCAATTACTCCTTAATACATACAATTATGATTTAATTGATTTTTAGAAAACTGTTTTAAAAAACTCTTTAAACTTCTTTTATTAAACTTTTATCATGCTACACTTTCTCCCCCTTCTAATTAATTACTTGTACTTTTATTTCAAACTACTAATAATAGAAAAAAACTCTTTAGATTTTTATCAATCCATTTATTTATTTACTAATCTTTATGCATTATTTATGAAAATTTTTTAATAATTGTAAACACAATTTTAATGAACACTCAGTAGTGTTACAATATATATATATATATATATATATATATATATTACATAGAGCTCACAAATAAGCTTAACAAGTTTTGCAGAATATCCCCAACTCTAGAGCAGATTCAGCTAGTGGCTTCTTTAGTGAGATGCTAAGATATTCAAGCATTAAATTAAAATTACCAGGATAAGTCCAGCACTTTATCTAATGGATACTTATTAAATAAAAAATCTGAAATTTTCAGACATTCATATGTCTTCCAATCCAGCTATCTAACTTAAATAGCCATATGGGATTGAACCAAGTTCAGATACACCATATATTAAGCACTTTATCTAGTATTTTTAATCTAATGTTTGAATATTCTAGCACCTCACTGAGAAAGCCAGTATCAGAAGCTGGTCTGGGGTTGAGGATATTCTGATAAGCTTGTTAAGAGCTTATTTGCAAGCTCTACATATAACATTTGTAATACAAGCTTGTTAAATTAGGTCATGTGATATATGACTTGATTTCTTTGTTTTGTATGTCCATAAAAAGATACAGATTATTTATTTTGATGAAGTTAAGGTTGTCTTCTTTGAAAGAAATGAAATCAAAAGAAGAATTAAAGAATCTTTATTATTGAAAATTTATTATTCTGAAGCAATTAACTTATTTAAGAGTTCTTTTAATATTAAGGATGGATGGGAAGGAGGATGGGAAGTGAATGGATTTGTGGGTAATGTTTAATATTATATATATTGTGTAGTTTTAGTAGTTCTTTACACTTGAGAAGTCTGCTTGTAGCAGTGAAACCTTTGGTAGTGTTTTAATATTATTTTTATGCTGGTCTAGCTGAATTTTGGGATTGAAATAATTATATATATATATATATATATATATATAGTAACCTAAATAAAAATAGTGTTGCAAAATGGAACTTGGGGCCATTCTGACTCCTTCTCATGTCAGGTATTTGGCATATTTCAAGCCCTAGTTGGACAGCCATTGTAACACTATTAAACTAGCATTGTAACATAATTCAAGGTTTCTAGAACCTTTGTAATGCAATAAAATATCTCCAAATACATCATATGATAATTTTACGTTTTTTATTTCTAGCTTTATATATAGGTCTTACTACTAAGTGAATATCTAAATAAATAGTAAAGTGAATATGATCTATCAGGGAACCACTAGGTTGTCTAAACCTAGACAAAGTTATATTCTATACCTACTTACAAATGTATCTGGTTTGAACCCATTTGGTACCTTATTTATAACGAGATATAGGATTTTTGGATTTTAGAATCATATTACATTTGCACTAACATTAAGAAAAACAAAGACATACTTATGCTTTAGATGTGCAAATAAGATTAATCTGTCAAAATTATCACTTAGATTTTAATATCATAAATGCATTTCAACATTGTCATAAGTCTTTCTAGCTCATATCAAACACTATAATTTTATGGTGGAAATCTACTTGAGCTTGAATGATGTTTGATGATGGGATGGTGGTTATTGTCTTCATATTGACTCACAAATGATAAACAAATATAGTGAAAATTATTATTTATCTATGGCCCTTA